>OX442429.1:5911992-5997689 GCA_949361645.1 Spongilla lacustris | reverse complement strand
GGGGGGGGGCACCATTGTTACTACGGCAGAAGCATTACCTCACTCCACTACTCATCACTCCAATTGCAGCCTCCCCCTTCCATGGGGTTGGTGGTTTGCAGACAAGCTGCTCTTCAGTAAGGTTCAGGACACTCTGGGCCTGGACCGATGTCATATATTTCTGAGTGGGGCTGCCCCCATCAGGGAGGAGGTGGTGGAGTACTTCATGGGTGTGGACATCCCCATCCTGGAGATCTATGGCATGAGCGAGAGCACGGGGGCTCACAGCGTCAACATTCTGGGAGGGGGGAGGTGGAGGGTGGGAAGTGCTGGGCGAGCTGTTAAGGGGGCGGAGATGAAGATCAGCTGTCCAGATGAGAAGGGAGATGGAGAGGTAGGTGGAGAGGTGATAGGTAGGGGGAGGAGAGGTGTGTGGGAGGTGATTAGGGATGGCAGAGAGGTGATAATGGATGGTGGAGAGGTGATAGGTAGGGGGAGGAGAGGTGTGTGGGAGGTGATTAGGGATGGTGGAGAGGTGATAATGGATGGTGGAGAGGTGATAGGTAGGGGGAGGAGAGGTGTGTGGGAGGTGATTAGGGATGGTGGAGAGGTGATAATGGATGGTGGAGAGGTGATAGGTAGGGGGAGGAGAGGTATGTGGGAGGTGATTAGGGATGGTGGAGAGGTGATAGGTAGGGGGAGGAGAGGTATGTGGGAGGTGATTAGGGATGGTGGAGAGGTGATAATGGATGGTGGAGAGGTGATAGGTAGGGGGAGGAGAGGTGTGTGGGAGGTGATTAGGGATGGTGGAGAGGTGCATGTGGATGGGATGGTAGTGGAGAGGCGATAAGTGATTGGATTGGTGGGAGGGTTAGAGTGACACTGCAACACACCCATATGGAAGTAGCAATCCTTGTGTATTAGACAATCACAGGACATGCCTTAGGATTAGAAATAGCAGGGAGATGCAAAACCGTTTATGCCAAAACAAATGTACTGGATATTAACAGTAGTCTAGATGACCAAGTTAGCCCAAAGTGACATCAATGTGCTAATACATGTGACTACAGGTGGGTTGTGATCATATATGAGCATGTGATCATGCATGTGATACCGGGTACATCCATGTGATCACACATGTGATACCATGTGATCACACATGTGATACCATATGATCATGCATGTGACCTTGTACCCTAGATCCTCTTCCGTGGGCGCCATGTCTTCATGGGGTACCTGAATAGTGAAGGGAAGACCCTGGAGGCCATTGATGATGAAGGATGGCTCCACTCTGGAGACATAGGGAGAATTGACAAGGTGAGGTCTGGGGAGGGGTGAGAAGGTAAGACCTGGGGATGAGTGAATATAAAGCCTGGGGATTAGTGACAAAGACTTGCAAGAAATGAGTGACAAAGTAAGACCTGGGGATGAGTGACAAGTGAGGCCTGGGGATGGGGGAGTAACTAAATAAAGCATACAAAATTCTTTGATTGTCGTCAAGGCAATCATTTCGTCTGATAGACAACATGCCATGGTTTGGATTCTGCTAGAACTGATTGTATTTAGCACTACTGATATAGTTATACTAAACTGTCATCTCTGCAGGATGGATTCCTTTTTGTTAGTGGACGACTAAAAGGTAAACGTTTTAATCTGCAATCATCATTCTTAGTCAACTTCCTGTTTCTCTCCTCTCCTCCCCCTCCTCTCCTCCCATCCCTCCTCTTTCCTCTCCTTCCTCCCATCTGTACTGTCTCCACATCCTTCTCACCGCCCACCCATGCATTAGAAATGATTTCCTCATGTGATGGCACCACAATCTCTCCTGTTGTCATTGAGAATGCCATTAAGAAAGAAATCCCCTTCTTGAACCATGTAATGGTGGTTGGAGACCAAAGAAATTACCTCATCTGTCTTGTGACAATAAAGGTGCAGTAGGGTACCTCCATTACTAGGTACATGTATGGAGTACCTCCATTACTAGGTACATGTATGGGGTACCTCCATTACTAGGTACATGTATGGGGTACCTCCATTACTAGGTACATGTATGGGGTACCTCCATTACTAGGTACATGTATGGGGTACCTCCATTACTAGGTACATGTATGGGGTACCTCCATTACTAGGTACATGTATGGGGTACCTCCATTACTAGGTACATGTATGGGGTACCTCCATTACTAGGTACATGTATGGGGTACCTCCATTACTAGGTACATGTATGGGGTACCTCCATTACTAGGTACATGTATGGGGTACCTCCATTACTAGGTACATGTATGGGGTACCCCCATTACTAGGTACATGTATGGGGTACCTCCATTACTAGGTACATGTATGGGGTACCTCCATTACTAGGTACATGTATATGGTACCTCCATATGTACTACATGTAGTGAGGAGTAATGTAGGATCACATGATATGTGTACTATTTGGTGCATGAATATAGGCGCTAATTAGGTCACATGATATTGTACTAGAGGTGTGTGTGTATGTATGAATATACATGTAGGCACTACATGATATGTGTACTACAGTGATGTTTGAGTACAAAGTGTACTTGTTCATGCAATACACACAGTGGTTAAGTACTTTGCTCTGGTGAGGTGTGTGTAGATGTGTGCTAGCTAAGGTGTGTGTAGGTAAGTGTGTGTAGGTGTGTGTAGGGTAGGTGTGTGTAGGGTAGGTATGTGTAGGTGTGTGTAGGGTAGGTGTGTGCTAGCTGAGGTGTGTGTAGGGTAGGTGTGTGTAGGTGTGTGTAGGTGTGTGTAGGGTAGGTGTGTGTAGGTGTGTGTGGGGTAGGTGTGTGCTAGCTGAGGTGTGTGTAGGGTAGGTGTGTGTAGGTGTGTGTGGGGTAGGTGTGTGCTAGCTGAGGTGTATGTGCTAGGTGTGTGTAGGTGTGTGTTAGCCATAGCTGTTCAGTTAAGTGTGTAGTGTGTTGGATTTGCTGGAAGTTTCAGGTCCGTATCTCTGCAAAGCATATAGTATAGCCTTAATTGAATTACTACATACTTCCACTCTCACACCCCTCCCCTGCAGGTTGTGGTTCACTTGAGGAGTGGGGAGCCTACAGATATGCTGACACCCCAGGCCCAGCGTGCTATTGAGCAGCTAGGATCACCCTGCACTAAGGTGACTGAGATCATTGAGAGCAAGGACAGGGCTGTCTTCAAAGCCATACAGGATGGTCTGGACAGAGCAAACAAGCATGCCATATCCAACGCCCACATTGTGAGGCACCAGTCCTATGTGTGGAGGGTGTGTGTGTGGAGGGTTTGTGTGGAGGGTGTATGTGGAGGGTATATGTGGAGGGTATATATACATGTGTGCATGTGTGATGTGTGTATGTGTGTGCATGTGTGTACATGTGTGTGCATGTGTGTGCATGTGTGTACATGTGTGTGCATGTGTGTGCATGTGTATACATGTGTGTGCATGTGTGTACATGTGTGTGCATGTGTGTACATGTGTGTACATGTGTGTACATGTGTGCATGGATACTCTCCCTCCCCTCCCATCACAATACTCTCCCTCCCCTCCCCTCCCATCTCCCTCCCCTCCCATCAGGTGCAGAAGTGGTCTTTGCTTCCTTTTGACTTTTCAGTGTCAGGCAATGAGTTAGGTAAGAGTTATGACACACAGTACTGTGATGGGAACAAGGCAAGTGTGTGCACAATGGTTTGTAGAGCACCATTGTCTTGACTGTGTAAAGCTTGCCTCTCTCAACATGAGCTGACCTCTGACTTTCTGATACACTTTCTGATACCTTTCTGCCCTGAGGGGTGGCCTCTTTTATTTTTAACCCAATTAGGACTTAATGGGTATGGCCAAAAAGCTCAGGATGTTCTGATGTGGGAAGTAGTGCCATGGACTGGAACATCACTGTTGTGTTTGAGATATCTTAGAATGAATGCCAAATCCTAATGATGGAAATGCTTTTCTAATGCACATTACACTTGTTGTAAACACCCTGTTAGACACGCATATTACACATCTGCAAATTTACATCCTATTACACCAGCTACACCCTGTTAGGTGTTTGTATTACACCAACTACACCCTGTTAGGTGTGTATATTATGCCAGCTACACCCTGTTAGGTGTGTATATTATGCCAGCTATACACCCTGTTAGGTGTCGGCTACACCCTGTTAGGTGTGTATATTACGCCAGCTACACCCTGTTAGGTGTTGGCTAAACTCTGTTAGCCGTGCATATTACACCAGTGACTGCTTGTAGTTTTAAGTAAGTATAAAATAGATTTGAGGACAAGCAACTTGTACATGTAACTCTTCAACACACAGGCCCGACACTGAAACTGAAACGGCAGGTTGTCTTGCTTAAGTATGCGGACACTATTGAAGCTATGTATGCCTAGAGTTGCTGAGGATTACTATGTGGCCATTCTCTCTATCAGTGTGTGTACTTTCATTTCACGACATTGACCATTACTCTTTGACATATACAACGGCGACGTGATGGGGCTATAATATCTTTCGACGTCGAGAACCCTTCCTTGTAATAGCCAATTTAACCCGTCATCGACCAGTGCGTTTGACTAGTACATGTACGAACATCCTAACTACTTCAAAAAGAAAGGGTTGGGGGAATGTTTCAGTCTGTAGATTGATTACACACAGCTAGTACGGGACTATTATTTTTAAAAAGAATAAAGACTCGTGAACCTCAATCCGCGTACCCAGTTTAACCCGTCGTCGACTTGTCCGCTTGCAGAGAGTTGGATGTTGTTTGCCCACATGCTGCATATCAGTTGACTGCCTGCGAGTGCATTACAATTAAATTGAACACACATACACACAAAATTAACGTATAGGTCGTCTGGTATTGGCAACTAGTCTTGTTTTTTCAATGGCGGCTCTCTTCCCTCCAACCACGCCACGCATGCGTAGATCGCCATGACTACATGTACGAAGAAAACGGCGACCCCAGCAGCGGGGAAACCTCCATCCTCGTAACCTAAGAGCCCTGTTCAAAAAGAGCGCGAGCGAACAACAGTGCATATTGCGCTCACGCATAACAGCAAAGACGACTTACCTTCAAACAGATAGATCTTGGAGAGGAAAAAGCTGCTAACAGGAACGATGATCATAAAAAGAGAGGTCCATATTAGATAGAACATCTTAACTTGCAGAATCGTATTTTTATAAATCTATTATTAAATTATACAATTAAAGTTAATTAAATTGTTTACAAGTACATTTGATATGCGCACTCAAGTCAAATCGCTTATCAATGTGACTACTAGTATGATCGTCAATTTGAGTCAGAGGAAGCTAGTTTTTGATCGAGCTAATGAAGCTATTTGATCATGTTAGGTGCAACAAAGACAAAGGTTAATATGAAAACTTGAAGATCGGTAAGTTTACCCGTGGACATCAATCATATGCTTGCGCGCGTTGCGTAGTTCCCAGATCTAATTTACGCAGCAGCGGTTGGATTTATATACATATGACGCCACTCAACGTGGACACAACAGCCAACAACACGGGAGAAACTTTCCTTTTAGTGTACAAACCAAACACACACGTCGCTTTCTAACAAAAAAAAAAACGAGCTTTTGGGGAGCCTTGTTCTTTCTTACTCGCTCCTCACGTACGTTGTCTTCGCTACAACTTTATAGTACCTATGTTCGGTATGTACTGTGTTTTATTAACACGGTCTGAGAACCAATTAATGTAACGCTTTATGAATCCATAACACAGCATAATCTCTCATTGAAGAAACTATGTCACCAGTCCACCTAAACAATATTACTGTAAATGTAATACTCCTTTTCATTCTTTTTTTTTTTTTTTTTTCTTTTTTTCAATAAAATGTTAAGTCGGGTCTGGGGACGCGACTATTGTGCGTGTGGCCATAATGTACAGTGATAATCTATGGTGTGGCTAACATGCATTACGTCACGCGTCGCTGAGAGGAGAGAACATATTATTAACCAATGACCGTGTTCTGTACAATAGCCTCTAGAGATTTCTGAGCTCTTTGTTTTTTTTTTTTTTTTTTCTAGTCACTGTCTCACTGAGCCGGTTTTCCAAAGACACAAAAAGTATTACTGCATGTAATGCATCTGATTGCTATGGAAACTAAAACTTTCCAAAACACAATACTAGTAGAAGTTCTAGATGCACGATAAGCATGCATGGAGCTGTACAATTAGTCACATACAAAAATGGGGGCGGGCATTCTGCATAGGCCTACGATTATCAGTTCATGGTGATGCACTGTCTGCGGGCAGAAAGTACGAAGACACGTATAGGTCGCGTCTGGTGTATTGGCGACTAGTCTTGTTTTTTCAATGGCGGTTCTCTTCCGTCCATCCACGCCACGCAGGCGTAGCTCGCCATGACTACGTGTATGAAGAAAACGGCAACGAAAATAGCAGCGACGCCTCCATCCTCGTAACCTAAGAGTCCTACATGTTCGATTCAAAATAATTAAGGCAGTACTATAGCCTATATCGCTAGTGTTTACCAAATAACAGCAAAGACGGCTTACCTTCAAACAGATAGATCTTGGAGAGGAAAAAGCTGCTAACAGGAACGATGATCATAAAAAGAGCGGTCCATATTAGATAGAACATCTTTTAAGAGAAATATACCATATATATAAGCAAATTTATTGCAGAATAGTTTTAATTTATACATTGCCACAGTTGGCTCAGCAGTGGTTTCAGAAATGGACAATCATCACCTTGTATATGCGGCGAACTTCTTCAATAGACATTGATCCATATCCATTCAATACATCATAGAGGCCCCTCCACCTCAAAAGATCTGTTACAAAAGCTTGGAAAACTCATCTTTTCAGGACAAATTAGGATACCTCTTTCTGAATACAGCCTGCCTTCCCTCTGTGTCAGCCCCACATGCACCTTTGGCTTTGTGACATGTGTAATGCAGTTTTGCTAGCATCTTGAGCTCTCTATTGCTTGCAGGTCGTGGTTGGGGTTGGACATCTCTGAAGGGCGTGCCTGTATGTGTTGATGCATGCAGCTTTAGACCCGCTGGGCTCTCATGTAAATATCCCGCTGTAGGGTGTGTTAAACTTGCATGGGAGTGTTGGAAGTGGCCTTATCCCTGATATGTCTCATTCTCATTCTGCAGATGTTCAAGTTTGGTTCAGGACTGGGTAGTGGGCAACCCACCTGCCACTTTGATATCCCTGTGGAGACATATGGAAACTGGGGCAATGCCTTGCTATATTTAAAGAAAAAAGCAGTAAGTAGCCCACCATGCAGACAACCCAGGGCCATGGCCTGGTTCAGAATACTTACACATATGTACATATACACATCGGCTATCAGAAAAATTTAGCCCTCAAAAAAAGGAGGGGTGCAATCAATCATCTATCCAGTTCCCTGTTCTCCATCTATTTCCGCTGCCTTGTAGGCATAAGTTTGTTGCTCTCAAAATGGAAATGCTATTCTGGCCCAAACCCATGCAACCTGCAACTTCACTCAAGGACTTTCCTTTTTTTTTTTTCCAGCCAAGCACTTCACCTAAGACTCCATCAATTGAAACTACAAAAGATGTGGAGGTCATGTCTTGCTTCAGTGAACAACTTCTAGATATTACTTCTTCTGAGTCCCTTGTTCAGCTTGCTTCATTTATATGTGACAGGGCACATGTGTATACTACACGAATATCAAACAACGCCTCGGTCTGTGTCTGTCATATTCCCCTACGCACAAATCAGCAGTCAAGGTGGTCCTCCCCTGCTAACAAGGTTATAGGCTGCTTCCACATCATCCTGGCAATTAATACAATAAATCTGCTTTCTGGTTCTGGAATCAATGCAACTGTGTTTGCACCCCAAGGTTAGAATGGGACACTATTGTTATCCTGCATGAGAAAATACTTTCTCAAGTCCATTTTGTGCCTGTGTAAAAATGTACACAATGCACTACTACAAGCCTCAAAATTCAGCTGTCTCAAAACATCAATGAGGAGATCTTGTTGTCCCTCAGTGTGTCTGAGTAGTTCATAACACCACTTATCTTTAGCATGGTGTACCTAGGACTGGGTGGAGATTATTGTACTTGGACCCTACTGCCTAATTATAAGTGTTTTGGTAGTGAACACACTAGTTGGTCACATGCACCATCTGGGTGCAGTTGGTCACACACTGGCATTTAGAGTACACGCCCTCTAGTTTTTACATAAACAATTGACAAATAGTGTATTTACAAAATTTTAGTTTCAATAACAAAACAGAAATATGCCATAATGTTGCAACAGAGCCAACACTATCTTAAAATTGATTATTACCTTACAGCCAACACAGATGCTGAGGCCAGGGCAGATATTACAGCATGAGGATTTTGGTCCAAAAGCCAAGATGCATATTTTGACATAAGAATTTCACCCAATTGCATCCAGCTATGTTTCCAAACCTCTTCTGCACCCATGAGCAAGCAGAGAAAAGGGAATATGGACACCACATTCGAGATATTGAACATAGTGACTTTATGCCCCTTGTATTTTCCACCTCTGGTGCAATGGGGAAAGAAGCAACCACTTTTTACAAATACTCATATCCATGTGATTTAGAATATGCAGTCATTGATAAAATCAGTGCTGTACACTAAAAGGTGCAATTGATTGGCAGCACCAAGCTGCCTGATTGCCCACAGAAATCATTTAACACCCTGCTATGATTGCCTAGAAGAAGTTGAGACTGACCTGACTAAAAATGAACTAGGAGAAGGAATGCACACAAGACACATGTGTTGAGTGTGAGGATGATGTGAATGGAGAAGAGGAGAATGAAGGGCATCTGGTAGGAATGTACCTCTGGCTCAGCCCAGAGCTAAAAGATGCAACACAGGCAGATGTACCTAATGCCTCCAGATCTAGGAAACGATGGTGTGAGTACTGTGCATGTGATCAAAATATGTTCATACATCATGTGCTCAAGAACTACATGTACATATTAATCTCTCTGGCATAGTTGGGCCGGGGGAGGGGGGGGGGGGGTCCAGATGAACCCTTCTAATTTTGACCCATAAAAGCATCCTCGACGATGTTGCTCAGCTAAATTTCAATGTGCATATCTGTTGATTGAATAATATTAAAATGTTATATTACATGTGGCCACAGAGCCTCGCGCGCGCGCGGGGGCATAACTTACAAACAATTTACTATTTGACCCTTTTTTTTTTGCCTTAGACTGTACATGTACATGATTGGAAGGACCTAATATTAATTTCAAAAGTCCTATGTGTAACCCCATTTATACATCTCTTTGTCCTTGTTATTACATAGGCGTCAGGCGCAATTAATAACAATGCAATATTAACAGCAGGCCAGAAACACAAAACTAACCACTTTAGTCGAAAACGGCCCAGCCAAACCCTACAGTAATACGGACAAACTATACGCAAGTATACACGTAAATAGATCTATAAATAGGTATTATTGAAGTGGGCATGAATTAGGGAAAATTAGGAAATATATTAGTGCACTCCCTTTACCCGGTCGAAGGTAACAGCATGGGCGGTCCCAAACAAGTGGGTGAACACACGAAAGATAGGCCAAAAACGTACGTGCACACAGAAACACACAAGAGGGTGGTCTAGTCTTGTTTCAGTGAGTCTTGCTGCGCTGCTCCTTCTATCCACGCTACGTAAATATAGACCGCTATGACCACGTGCACGAGTGCTAAGGCAAAGATCCCAGCACCAACGGTGCCGTTCGAGTAGCCTAGGAAATCTGCTCAAAAGACATGCTGATCACTTACACCTAGCACTGGAGGTCATTTACCTTCGAATAGATATCCCCTGGATAAATAGAAGCCGCCCAAAGGAATAGCGAACATAGCCACTGAGAATAAAAGCAGTATCCCAACAGACTTCATCTTTTTTTCTCGCTCATTTGTCTCGTTCCCAGACCCTATTAACATGTAAAGTTAGTCTAACATACTTTTGACTTTTTTTTTTTTAAAAAGCTTAATATTATTAATGTAATATACAGATGTAAACGGCCGTTTTAAATGGTTATAACAATTAGCGAAGCCGGCGAATACCTACAACGTAGTGAAACGTCCGAAGATCAGACAACACAGAAGTAATCGTTCCCGCTCTTGGACCCATAAGAATAGATTTCATTGGATAAGAGGCTTATTGCATTATTATACTAAATGTAGAAGCCTAATGTTCTTACCGCTGGTGTTAGGAATTTACTTTCGGAACTACGTGTAGCTAGAGTTATGTTTTCAATGTCTAACACACATACATGTTTAATGTAAATTATGTAATGAAGAGTGCGATACAGAAAGACTAAACGTACCCTGCAATACCCTAAAGTATGTCGTACATGTAGCTACATGTATACCTACTCCTGCGTAAAGTCTGAATGGTGTGTTGCGCATGCATCATACTTGAGACTGCATGTAGTACAGGGATTTTTTGAGGTAAAGGGTCAGATGTGTGATTGCTGATATCTGTATTAATGCATGGTTTCACTAAAAACAGCTTGGTGGGCCGCATGCATATTCCTGCCTGGCTGTACGTGTATCATTGTGCATGCCCTTGTGGGAGGATGGACACCTCAGCTGTGGCAGTGGAGGACACCTCAGCTGTGGCAAGGACACCTCAGCTGTGGCAGTGGAGGACACCTCAGCTGTGGCAAGGACACCTCAATATCTTGTTGAACTGATAACTGTATATAGGGCAAAAGAGCAAGGAAACAAGAGTCCAATAGAATTAAGAAAATGTGTACATAAATTCCTACATGAGTGCTATATAAGGGACTATTACATTTTCCCTTCTTATTAGACCCTACCACATGCAGCTGCAAAAGTCACTGTGCCACATTTTATCAGTGATGTAATCCACCGTTGCAGAATATGCATCATCTGGTCATGTCTCTCACTAATGACTTCAATGCACGTTTGGTGTTTATCCAAATTACTGTTGGAAGTATTTGTTTATGAACAAAAAGCAATGAAAAAACACTGATTGATGGCTTCATTTGGCTACATTGATCAGACCCTTGAGGTTTATGTGGTTTCTCAGGACAACACCGAACACTTGAAGCCATTTTCTTATGAAACAGAACACTGAACATGAAGCCATTTTCTTATGAAACAGAACACAGAACTTGAAGCCATTTTGAAATACAATGACTGAACGTACTTTAAGCCATTTTCTTATGAAACGCAACACAGAACTTGAAGCCATCTATATATAACGGTGGAGTGTCCGTGTGCGTGCGTGCGTGTGTGTGTGTGTGTGTGTGTGTGTGTGTGTGTGTGTTTGTGTGTGTGTGTGAAGCACGTGTTTTGGGTTCAACCTCCTGGTGAGGTCGATTTTCTTCTTACCAGGGAGTGCAATACTATCGGGAGATGTTGTTTGCGTTATGTTATGAACTTATATCAGTACTGATATCTGAGCAAGACAGGCTTGCTGATGCTGTTTTTGATTTGTATGATTTAGTGTTGCTGGAGTAAGGAAAAGGAAACAGGCTAAATTTCAGAGACGTTGGCTTCAAGATTATAAATGGCTCTAACAGAAGGATGTCTCAAGAAGGTATCAATGCTGTGGCTGTCAATTCATAAATCCTGTAGGATTTAGCTATGTATGCACAATCAACTGATCGTAAATGAGAATCTATCTTGAAATATTTTTCAAGTAATTTCTCGGACCTATTATGGTTTGTAAATGGTGAGTACACAAAAGCAAATAAACTACTCTTTTTGCTTTGAGACAGAAACTAAATGCATGGCAGGCTTGCTGATGCTGTTTTTGAAAATGATTTCACCCTGTTTCCTGGCTTTTTACAACCGGCACTATTGCCTTCAAATCCTATATATTCCACCAAATTACTTGTATATATTCAAAACGTAATGCATGAGTCAGTACCACAGTAATATAGTCAATTCACTTTGTTCATGTATTCCTTAATCGCTTAGACTTGATATAATCTTAGGTATAATCATTCCTTAACCACATAGGATATACATATACATGTAATCATGTATTCCTTGATCACTTACTTGCAATTGGATACATTTTATTAAATAACCAACTACCCTACACTAGTGATGCTATATAAGATATGTTACATCCTAAGTGATTAAGGACTACATGATTATATCCTAAGTGTGTCGTTACAGTACCATTTGATTATGATGTGAGCATGAGTATCTCCCAGTTTGATCATTGTATGGCCACATCCTAACATTTACTACATAATAAAGTCCTTGTTCTGGATTATAGCTATTGTGATTCCATGTCAGATCCATGAACAACAACAACAAAAAAACGCTAAGTCTCTCTGTGGTATAATTTTATGGTAGTGGCACGGTTGGAGTGCATGGATGTAATATTTAGTGCAAGTTGAGAATGTGGCAATGTCCACTTTAAGCCGGCGTACACATGTTTTCCTTAAAGGCTCTGAACTCCCTCTGATGTAGGGACGAAGTGTAAATGGGTGGTGTGATGGTGGCATGTCTCTATAGTATCAGTGGAGGAAAACAGTGGGCACGTAAAGTACAGTGATTAGTCATTAGTGATTGTTCTCTTCACCTTTGCTTTTCCTCTGAAAACACATTAAACGATCGGACAACTGTCAGTTTTGAACTGTACTGCAAACTTAACCCTGCTGTCTGCGCCACGTGTGTAGTACCCAGACCCAAATACTGGTCTCCCACTGTCCTACATGGTCGTCTGCTGATTAGTAAATACACTGTCAGTAGCATACATGTGAGCAAGCAATGCTTCTGTCAGCTACATGCAGCTTTGTTGCGATCGGCAAAAGTTTCAGCTCCTTAATTCCTTTTATGCGGGTCTTTGGCTCCTTCTTTGTACGTTGAACACAAGTAGTACACTATGGCTACGTGTAACAATAACAGAGCAACGAATGCACCGCCAGCAGTTTCATACGGGTACTCAAATCCTAGGATACCTGCTCAAAAGCAATCGAGTGATTGACGTCGGTATTCACACAAACATCACTTACCTTCAAATATGTATTTCCTTGAGAATAAAAACCCGCATAAAGGAAGAGCGACCATGCCCACGGCGTACATGGACAGAACACTGAGCGCACTCATCTTTGTTGTGGATAAATAAAAATAATTTTTTTAATTAATTGTTGTTGCTATAGTTACGGCAAAAATGGCTTAGTATAACAAGATGCGTAATGACTTCGAAAACAAAAAAAGAGGCGTCTTCTGTCATCAATCACCAACAGGAAATTAGCTACCCTCTAGACTATTCTTTCAAGGGGGCGTACGAATTTTCAGGTACGATGATGTCCACTGCCGGCCGGGCCATTTAGCACCTAGCTGTCCTTTTGACTTTTGTATAAAATAGTATTATTACTTTTCATTTGTACATATATAGACTTCTTGAAGGAAAAACCTCGCAAGAGAAATGAGAAGGTAGGGCCACTTATCAGAATCATACTTCACCATGTTCATTGCACACGCAGTATCGTGTAGAAGACGAGGTTTCCTCTGAAAAAGGGTCTACCATGCTCGTAGAGAAAACCAACACAACAGCCTTTAGAGTAAACAACAATCTCTTGTCTGAGTGGGAGGGGTTTATGGACACCCTGGACGCTCTTGTAGTCAACCCAGCAGTCAGCCTGGCTTGGTTGGACCTGTCATTTAACGACCTCAAAAGCATTGATTCAGTGAGTACAGCAACTGCAATGTCAGTTACATTAGTAGTGGAGTCAGCTGATCAATTAATTCATAATAATGTAGTGCAAACCTCTCTGCAAATCTTAGACGAATGTTTTAAGATAAACATGCTACATTGCCACACCTCACCCAGCCCTCCACACCTCACCATCCCTCCACACCTCATCTGTCCCTCCACACCTCACTCAGCCACCACACCTCACCATCCCTCCACACCTCACCCATCCCTTTCCTCACACCTCACCCAGCCCTCATCCCTCCACACCTCCCCAGCCCTCATCCCTCCACACCTCACCCATCCCTTCCCTCACACTTCACCCATCCATTCCCTCACACCTCACCCATCCCTTCCCTCACACCTCACCCATCCCTTCCCTCACACCTCACCCATCCCTTCCCTCACACCTCACCCATCCCTTCCCTCACACCTCACCCATCCCTTCCCTCACACCTCACCCATCCCTTCCCTCACACCTCACCCATCCCTTCCCTCACACCTCACCCATCCCTTCCCTCACACCTCACCCATCCCTTCCCTCACACCTCACCCATCCCTTCCCTCACACCTCACCCATCCCTTCCCTCACACCTCACCCATCCTGTCTTCTATCAACAGGCCATCTTGCAGCTACCCAACCTCATGATGCTTTATCTCCATGGCAACAACATCATGGAACTGGAAGAGGCGGACAAGCTTTCAGGGCTCCCCAAGCTTATCACTCTCTCCCTCCACGGGAACCCCATGGAGGCCACCAAGGGCTACTACCAGTACGTCCTCTCCAAGGTCCCCCAGCTCAAGACCCTGGACTTTACTGGGGTGAGTAGGGCAGACATGGACACAGCCACCACTTGGAGCACCATGATAGCACCAAAGACCAAGTCCAGGAAGAAGAAGAAGCAAAAAGACACCTGACATGTGCAATGCATTGTGTCAGCATGCTATATGGTTGGGAGATACAGGATGTAGTGAAGTGGGGGGGGGGGGGGGGGGGGAGTAGTGTGGGAAAGTCATCAGTTTTGTATGAAACAGACAGCAAGTGTTATTTCAGTAGGACGGTACAACACCCTCTACTTTTGCTTGTGAGTGGGTGGATATCTCATTAGGGGTGTGGTTAGGTTGATGGGATACCTTCTTTCATCGTTCAGCACCTCAATTTAGCCCCTCCCACCATTGTTTTAGCTTGTCCTTCACAACCCCCCCCTCCCCCCCAAATACGGTACCACACCCTCATATTACATTCACACAAAATATTGAGCACCAGAGCTCTTGAGTGCAATCTTATCATTGTGAATGTGATTAGGGAGGTGATGGGAAGGGGAGTGTGGGTATGTGGTGGTGGAAATGGGAGGTGTGTGGTGGTGGGATGGAGGTTGGAATTCAGTGGTAGTCATCCTTAGGTGTGGTAAAAATCCTGTCATTCCAGGCTGGGGGATAAAACAAATTAATTCCTGTTGTACTTTAAAATTATTTGACTGCACGAAAATAATAATGGAAATTTTAATACCTAGTACCAAATAAGAATACACCGTTCACTCAGCATATGTGTGAACATGCATACAACATTCAGTTTGGTTGTGTGCAGAAAAAAATATCAGTATACAAAACAAACAAAAGCGGGTCGGTTGCAGTTCTAATCCCTTTTCAGATTCTGAGGTTCATCCGCTCCAACAAAGTAGTACGTCACAAACGTGTAGCACACCATGAAAAGTTGCAATAGTAACAGAGCAATGATTGCAGCGCCAGCAATTTCAAAGGAATGCTCGTATCCTATAATGCCTAGGTTATCCAAGTGACATACCGAACATCACTAACCTTCTTATTTCTGCCAGCTAGGGGTACTCCACTTGAAGTTTTACACACACTTCTTCTAGGACCATGCAAGTATCTTCTGTGGGCAACGATTGCAGCTAAGTAGTCAACAAAAAAAAAAAAAAAAAACAGCACACTCATTACCATCATCTGACTTCACCAGTAGAATCTCAAGTCAGGATTTATGTCATTTTGCAAATATACTGATATATTGCTGTTTTTAATGTTTACGGAAGCTTAAATATGATTTTTGTTTGATTGTTCTTTATATTACTTTTCTGTAATATTCAAGAATTATCGTATTGCTTTTGTACGCAAAATAATGATAATTGAAAATAACTAACCAGCCAAAGGTGATACAACATTTGCGCCAACGGATTTATATCAATTCGTATTACATTTGATCACATCAGTAAAAAAATGACCCCCTTTATATTGAACTTTTCACTTCCATAAAGAGAATAGTGCTTTCCATAGACAAGTACACTTCTTGACCTCATTACACTATTCCACAATGAATAATTCTTGACACAAAACGATACTTCGAGTTGCGCCATTGGATTACCATTCTTAATCCATTCTAGTATTTTATCACATCTATATTATTATTTTTATTTGAAATGTTTCACTTCCTAACGATTAAAAAAGTGAACAAGGTCTCTGTCGTCCATAATTGAATTAATGCTAATAAAATGGCGCTTACAGCTGATGTAATCGATCCCATGGACCGGCCGCCGCGCTGGGCGCCTGGGCGTCGTCGCGGCCACATGTAATACAAATAAATAAATTAACTAAATAACTAACTGGTAGTTATAGCAAACATCACTATTTTTATCCCTGCGCTGCACGGCAGGCTGAATTCAGAAAGCTACATGTACGTTTATATTCGAAGGTGCGTTATATACGAAGTTACTAAATTTGCGCTACATGTATTCACATAATTCGCTCAATCTCTAGCATGCGCATCATTTAGAAAGCATTCACATAGCATACATGCGTACTAGGCTCGAGCAGTAAACGTTTTCGATTAAGTATTTTCAACAGACCATTATGTTAAAACGGGTGGTCTTACTCCAGGCAGCTATGTGCCAGCATAGATGGGATTGCAAACGGGTCACGTGCACGCCAATTAACAGCTTCGAGCTTCGTCTGTGTTATAGCAGAAGATAGGTAATTGTGTGGGTAGTTCACTGACCGTGGTATCTTCGCAGCCATGTTACCCATAGCTTCTCCCGCTTTAGCTGAGCTTACCCCTAAGGTACTACTACTACTTCAAGTTCGTAACTCGGAGGAGTTAGTTTGTGATGTACTCAGTATGCGCCCACATATTTAACACAGTACGTGAATGTGAAACCAACTTATTATAACTTCATACCAACACTCCCTGGCTTAGGTGGGTGGGGGGAGTGGGGGGGGGGGGGGGTGCTGTCCTTTTTTGGCCGCTTCAATCTGTGAGGTGTCCGCCCTCTCGGCCGATCCAGTCATTCAGTCAGTGGACTGAGGGTGCTGAACTTTTATTACAAGGGGGGGTGGCCATGCCCCCCTGCCCCACCTTGCCCATTGTGAGTGTAGTCCAAGCAGAAGCTCTCATTTATCTTGGCGTTAGTTATCATACGTAATAATATTTCATACATTACGTCATGGCACAAGAGATTAAGTCCTTACTAATGGGGTGGGTGAAGGGGATCTTTACTCCTTCATCAAGATAAAATACCATCTTCCCTAAATATTGTGGTGTTGGCTCTGATCCCTGGCTAAAGAGGCTTGGTGGGAGAGTGCTCATTCAAGAGTGGTGTGGTGAAGAGACGCTTGAGATAAGCACGTCCTCCCACAGCTAACAAACCTGCTCAGCCACTTTCATTGTATGAGAAAGCTGTAAAGTATTTGTGTAATTTATATTATTTATTTTCATTCGTACGTTTTCACTTAATAATAAAGATAAGTACAATACATATTGTATTTTAAGTTTACACAGATGAATTTTACAAAGATGTATGTAAGAAAATAAATGTGTAATGCAATAAATAAAGCCTGATATCTTACTTTAGCAACACAAATTTATATATTTGAATTTTATTTTTGTTACTTGAAACAAAACAGTATTTATTCATTCAGTACGATTGCCGCAAAGAATAAGAAGAGGCCAGCGCCTCTTACCTTTGACGCAAGTTCAGAGTAAGCAAGTATTTAGTATTTGTGCAGTATTTATATAATTGATCGTTGTGCCGTTGATCAATCAGTATTAATAACGAGGGACTGACCTATATATACTTCGCAATGCTTACTTCCAGACTCTCCGTATAGACGTATAGTGTCGCAACATGACATGTTTCTACGATGCAATTTCAATTTAACATTGCATGCAAACCTGCAGGGACTCTGGACGTGATTATAGCACAGGCCTAGGCACGATGGCCGTGAAGAAAAATAAGAGGTCAGCGCCTGAGAATTCTCTAGATACCTATATTGATGCAAGTTTAGAGTAAGCAAGTGTTTAGCATTTGTGCAGTATTTATATACTTAATAACGAGGCTTAAGCAGCTAGGACTGACCTATACTTCGCAATGCTTACTTCCAGACTCTCCGCAGTGTTGCAATTGCGAGCTAGACTACAGGAGAGTCTGGAAGCAAGTAATTTTTGTCATATTTGTTATCTTGTTTTTGCCGCATAAATCTATGCCCTTGACACCATTTATTGTCATCTGTAAGGGTGTTTAATTAAATAATGCAAAAGTCCATTTTACACAGCGCCAATGTATAACTGATGCAGGATTGATATTGATCTCAAGGAGATCGAAATGAGTGAAGAGCAGCGAATGAACATGGCCAGGTTCAATGCTGAGAAGGCTGCGGTGCAAGGCACACTGAACGAAGGTCAGCTGGCCAGGTTGGACGAATTAGGCCATGGGAACGGGGGCATAGTCCTAAAAGTGGAGCACAAGCCGTCAGGTATTATCATGGCGAGGAAGGTATGTTAATGGGTTAGGGTATATGCAGTTCGCCTAGATGGGTACTTCAAGTTGAATAAAATTGTGGAAGTTGACCTGCATGCTGAAAGACCTTTGTTTTTTTTTTTGTTTTTTTTTTTTTTAATAAGCATCCTTTGTTTTTTGGTTGTGCATCAGTGGACAAAACTTGCAGGAAACCTTAGTACATTGCAAGAGGTCCTTTAATTTGTGAGATAGAGGCAGCAGTTTGTGCTAGTGGGATGGTGGGAAGGTGATAGATGTAGGGAGAGTGGGGATGTAATGAGATTCCTGTACTCACGACAAATTATGTCTAAAAATATTCCTAATAACTTGAATAGTTCCTTTGAATAGAGATGATGTCCTTTTTCAACTGTTTTGTTTCAAATCAGGTGATCATGCTAGATATGAGTAAAGACATAGTTCGCGAACAAATGTTGTGCGAACTGATGATATTAGAGAAGTGCTCCTCCCCTTTTATCATTGGCTTCTTTGGCCACTTTGGTCCATACAAGGAGATATCAATTTGTATGGAGTTCATGGTATGAGATCATGACATGAGTCACACAACCTCGTGTGTACACAATGCACGCAAATACACATACAAAATTGCATACATTATATGCACCCACATATATTTTTGCTGCATGAAACTTAAAGATATTCCTAATAGGATGGAGGAAGTTTAGAAGGAATACTTGATTTGGGGCGTGTCCCGGAGGACATGATAGGAAAGATCGCTGTGGCTGTAAGTGCTTGGGGAGAAAGTAGGGAAGGGGGAGCAGGGGGTAAGGTCAGGGAGTAAGATGGAAGGGGAAAGTGGAGTGAGGATGATAGAGAATGAAAATTGAATGAAATTGAGTCCTCCCATACTCCCATGGTAGTGACATATCGCTTGTGTCTTTCCAAGGTCCTTCAAGGGATGAAGTATTTGTATTCATCCCTCAACATCATCCACAGAGGTAATGAATTTAATGTCACGTGCAACTACTGCCATACATTGCCTTCATTTGGGGATGGATGGTAGTGCTACTATTAAGCTTCAGCGTACGTACTTCCTTACCTGAACCAGATGTCAAGCCATCAAACATACTCGTCAACTCCAGAGGCGAAATCAAGCTATGTGACTTTGGTGTCAGCGGGGAGCTGATTAACTCAATCGCCCATTCGTTTGTGGGAACATACTCCTACATGGCTGTACGTTTTTCGTTACCACTCTTCCTCGATTTGATTTGATTGTGTTTCTGTTGTCATATGTCTATTAACCTGTACCATGCACACACATACCCCCACATACACAAACAAACCTTCCACATACACACACACCTTCAACATGCACACATGCACATACACACAGCCTGAGCGGTTGAGGGGAGACAAATACACTGTCCTTTCTGACATATGGAGTCTTGGAATATCTCTTTTTGAGATGGCACTTGGACGTTACCCCATTCCTGCCCCACCCCTTGATGAGGTCAATCGTGAGATGACCCAACCGCCTGCTGGGCACCTCCCTCCACGGATTGGGGGAAATCCCTATGCCTCCTCTCACACCAATGCTGCAATCCTGATGGATCCTTTTAATCTGCTGCTAATTATACTGATGGATGTAAATTGTTGTAAAAGTGTTTAAAAATTTGGTTGACATATCTACACACAACAAACACTTTCCAGGAGCTCCCAAGTCTTCCTTTATTCTTTAAAGAAGAATTTAGGAAGTTTGTGGATCTTTGGTAAGGTATAACCCTCACAATGGAGAAGAGGTTTAGACAATGGACCTTTGTTCCTTTGTTACAGCTTGCAGAAAGATGTCAGCAAGAGAGGAAAAATGGAAGCACTTTTGGTATTGTTTTTTTTGGGGGGGGGGACTGGCCATCACCATAATACCTATATGGTTTCATCTACACATACACATACACATACACACACAGGAACACGCCTACATCAAAGCTGCAGAGTGTTCCTTTGTAGACTTTGGCGCCTGGATACGGAGTACTATAGAAGCCAAAAAATTCTGCTTTTGATATTTCAAATAGCGTATTGCTATAATATGGCATGGGAGGGAGAGGCTCAACAATGGAGGGAAGTACATTCAGTTTTCTGGAGCCAGGGAGTCTGGGGGAGCGCTGCAAGATCCCCTGTAAGGGTCTGGGGCTTAGCCCCAGAAGCTTTCATTAATGTTGCTGTTTGCGACCAGGCATTGGGTTTTACAAGTAGAACTATCACTACACGAAATGTATATGTTTCAGCCTAGATTGGAAACCTACAGATATACGGTGTTGACTGGTTACTTCAATTCACTGCCACATATAACATTTAATATATATGTAAAGCGTTTCATGTTCATGAACCCAATCTCTATCATTAAAACTGAGCTTGTTTCATATTCAATTCGTAACGGAAAGTACATGTAACTGATGTACTCACGCAGACGCAGTTAAGCGCTTTACATGTATAGATCGACGCTCCAGCCACACACATGCAGACAAACATTGAAAATGCGGCACGTGCAGACTTGATGTTAATCAATGTAGGTAAGATGTTAATCGATCTAGGTAAGACTGAGAATCCTATGTAGGTCGTAGTTGTACTGGAAAGTGCTAAGGAATCATTTTTTCCCCCTGCGTGTAAGTGTATCAGTGCACGTGCCTAGCCTACACGATTCATTCATCGAGCTGCTAAACGAACACAATTCACAATAAACTTAGCTTAAAGTGAAAACAACCCACTATATAGGTCAAATGTGTCCATGATGACGTCTGGTATATAATAAATATAATAGCCTTCACCATAATGCATTAACAGTGAGCTAGGGTGGGTGGGTGTCCCTCTCGCTGGCACGGGAATTGGGGGGAGGAGGCTAGGGAAAGGGTTTTCGCTAGGCTACCGGGCTTGCCATTGGCTCAGATCATCAAAATCCAGCAGCCTTAACTTGTTTATCTTCAGTTGAATTAACTAATTGTGCACATTTATTCACCATTATTGGACAAATATTGTTAATATTTATTAATATTTTTGGCAGATGACGCAACGGCATACTTATATGAATAAATTATGCGCGGTAGAAATTAATATATTGTCTTGATTTTAGTTAAAGAATGGTTAATGGAATACTTTTTGAAGTACATATATCATAATCAGACCGATTTATAGTACAGTATAAACCTGTTTAAAATTCAATTTGAAATAAAAAGCAAGATGACCGCCTATGTATGGGCCATTTCTGGATATGTTGCAAAGTATTATACAATACTTTTGCTTAAGGCACTGGCCTGCTGAGATTGAAGTGTGGCTAGCATTATCAAAGGTAAGCACCTGAGCATTTATACAATATTCCCTAATTCTTTATATAACACATCATGCAGGTGTTTATAAAATCGCTTACTGTGACTGAGTCAATCTAGACAGTATGGGTTATTATGAAAACATTGTTCAGAATTTTGTTGCTACTAGTACACAGCATTTTCCTACTTTACGGAGGAAGTCGAAAATCCACTTGAACATGTGCGAATGTTTGGTCCGACATCTTGTTATAACACCGAAAGGTTTGTGGATTTCCATGTAAAAATTCTGCATTTATTTAAAAAAAATTATCCTAAGATGTGAGAGCTACAATTCACTAATACGATCAGTGCAGGAATATTTACAGTAACAGGCAAGCCCCTAAAGATATTAGCTTTTTGATTCAGGAGAGCAACAGGTTAGCATTTGCAGGAAGTAGCTATTCCCCTTCTGAAAGGTTTGCAAACTCTTTTCTTTAAACTATTTACATATCCATGTATTTTTTACTTCTTAGGTGCGGAGATGATCTCATAGCACTTTATTGCTCGATGGGAGTGCAACGCTATCTTGGAGGAACATCTGTGCAGCACGACAAGCCAATTCATCAACCTGGTACACTACGAAAGATCAGTATATATATGTAAGTTCTGCTCCTGCATTGATAATTTTACAGCATGCGGGTTCTTCAGAGTTGGGGTCTATTGTGTTGAATGCTCCGGACCTGGATAATACTACTTAATTCATTATATGACCTCAGAGATTTCACTCTGCTATTGCCACCTGGTATCACCCTTTTAACTATCAACCATTTGCAAAGGCTGTCATTGGGACAGATGGCAAAGTTATCAATCTGTGTGACCTGTGGATTACACTTTAGAGAAGCAATGCAGTTTCTGTTGTTCATCAGTGTGATTCACGCTGCAGATGGCTGGAAAAGGACCAACCTACACAAGTGGAAAGGGAACTGATTAGTGTGAACACAATTGGAACAATAACATATATTGCTTCAATGCATATTGTATGTCTAACGCTTTGTAGATGAGCAATAAAAACCATTCAAAACTATGAAGCCGACGTATTGGGGGCGTACCGCGTACTGAGGCGTATTGCTGGCGTATTGAAGGCGTACACGCCGGCGCGGCGATACACCACGTTTTGTACGCCAAATAATTTCGGCGGTGCCCATATCGCCGGTGTATATTTGTATCATTTTATCGCCGACGTAAGGCTCGCGAAACCGGATCCGTATCGCAATCCAATTCCTGGCCGTGTTACTGCCCGTGTACCTAGTATATGTGCCTGCTTCAAATGAAATACACCGTGCACTCAGCATATGTGTGAACGTGCATACTCAGTACATTCAGTTTTGAAAAAATAAATAAAAGAGCGGGTCGGTTGCAGTTCTAATCCCTTTTCACATTCTGAGGTTCATCCGCTCCAACAAAGTAGTACCTCACAAACGTGTAGCACACCATGAAAAGTTGCAATAGTAACAGAGCAATGATTGCAGCGCCAGCAATTTCAAAGGGATGCTTGTATCCTGTAATGCCTAGGTTATCCAAGGACATACCGAACATCACTAACCTTCAAATACGTAGTGCTTTGAGTAATAAAACCCGCCTATAGGTACAACGATGAAGCCCATGACGAACAAAATTACGTTACCGACAATCTCCATCTTTTGACCAAATGGAACCTGCAGAAATAATAGTTAAGTTATAGTTCCAATCGAGTTCCAATTAATCATGAACAAACGTATTATAAGACTGTTATCAAGCACTAATTGGATTGGATCGTCGCGCTGGTAGAGATAAGTTTTGCTGAGGGGTTTGTCCGAATCTACAGTAGCAAGAACAAAACAAAAAAAAAAAAACAGGTCCCGTTTTTCTGAGTAAGAATATTTGTGAACTGAGATAATTCTGCATCGTATAGTTCTACTAAGGATATAATAAGTGGGTTGCCATCTTGAAAGTGAACACCAAGCACACACACACACACATACACATACACACACAATATGGTGTACGATCTAAGAAGGTACAACACTCTCTTCAACATCAACTTTTGCATGTGAGTGGGCGGAGAGATCACCGGGGGAGAGGGTGGATGCCTCACTGTCCTCTCCATTAGGGGTGTGGTCAGGTTGGTGGGAAGCCCTAGAGCTCCGAGCACTGCTATGGCTCTGTCTTGACATGGAACGGCTTTGGGTCCCAATCTTGTTAGGGTCCATACCACCAGCCACCTCTGGCACCTGCTGATGCAAAGAGTGTTGTCTAGAGCCAGACAGCAAACTGTTCAGTGTTGGGGGAAGTTGTGAGGTGGAGCTGTGGAGTGCTGGAGCTGTGACAAGGGGAAGGTGCTGCTTTGTGACTGAGGCACTCGTGCCACTGTGTAGTAGTATGTGTATGTGTATGTGTGTGTATGTGTGTGTATATATGTATGTGTATGTGTATGCGTGTGTATGTGTGTGTATATATGTATGTATGTATGTGTGTGTATGTATGTATGTATGTATGTATGTATGTATGTATGTATGTATGTATGTATGTATGTATGTATGTATGTATGTATGTATGTATGTATGTATGTATGTATGTATGTATGTATGTAAGTATGTATGTATGTATGTATGTATGTATGTATGTATGTATGTATGTAAGTATGGGAGGCAGCAAATGAGGAAATAGGGTTAAGTGCAACATGGGAGGAGCAAGTAGTAAGTAGCTATTTGGGGTGAAGGGTGGAGGGTATGTGTAGTGAGGGTATGTGTAGTGAGGGTATGTGTAGTGAGGGTATGTGTAGTGAGGGTATGTGTAGTGAGGGTATGTGTAGTGAGGGTATGTATAGTGAGGGTATGTATAGTGAGGGTATGTGTAGTGAGGGTATGTGTAGTGAGGGTATGTATAGTGAGGGTATGTGTAGTGAGGGTATGTGTAGTGAGGGTATGTATAGTGAGGGTATGTGTAGTGAGGGTATGTGTAGTGAGGGTATGTGTAGTGAGGGTATGTATAGTGAGGGTATGTGTAGTGAGGGTATGTGTAGTGAGGGTATGTGTATTGAGGGTATGTGTAGTGAGGGTATGTGTATTGAGGGTATGTATAGTGAGGGTATGTATAGTGAGGGTATGTGTAGTGAGGGCATTTGTAGTGAGGGTATGTGTAGTGAGGGTATGTGTAGTGAGGGCATGTGTAGTGAGGGTATGTGTAGTGAGGGTATGTGTAGTGAGGGCATTTGTAGTGAGGGTATGTGTAGTGAGGGTATGTGTAGTGACAGCTAGACATCCTTTTAAAGTACACTCCTTTGGGGGACATGACACTAACCCTGAAAGCCTGGCCCTCTCTAGTCTCAGGCGATCCAGCTGCTGGCACAGGTCCCTTCTCTCCTGCTGCAGCTGCTTCTCTCTCAGCAGCAGAGCCGACAGTTGGCCCATGGCCACCTCCAGACGAGACTCTACATCCAATAGCTCTGCCTGCAGGGACCTGTTCTCTGTGACCAGCTTGGTCACTTGACTGGACAACTAACATACATGTGTGTGTGTACATGTGTGTGTATGTGTGTATGTGTATGTGTGTATGTATGTGTGTGTATGTACATGTGTATGTGTATGTGTACATGTAAGTGTATGTGTATGTGTATGTGTATGTGTGTGTATGTGTATGTGTACATTTAAGTGTATGTATATGTGTATGTGTATGTGTATGTGTATGTGTATGTGTATGTGTATGTGTACATGTAAGTGTATGTGTATGTGTATGTGTATGTGTATGTGTATGTTGACATATATGTATGTGTGTACATGTGTGCATTATGTACCTCAATATTGAATACACATTTTCAACATACCTCCTCCTTTTGTAGTCTGCAGTTGTTCCACTGCACGGTGAGGTCTTCGCTCCTCTGCTTGTGTTGTGTCATCTCCTTCCTTATGTTACCAAGGAGACCAACATATACACATGTTACATGTAAACGTTGTTAAAGCTACATGCCCTTGCCTCATCTGATTAACAGTCTCTTCAAACTTGCTTGTCAGAGTCTTCAACTCCTCTCTCCACCTGATGAGGTCAGAAATGATGTCACATCTTGCACACACTTCGACCTTGGCCACCATCCCTTAACCACCATCCCTTGTACACCAGACCTTGCTCCAATCCTTTGCTGGGAGGTCAGTGCCTCCCTTAGCTCTTGTATGGCTTTTTGGTGAGCTTGCTCAGAGCTCTGCAGCCTGTATATGGCTTCCTTCTCCTTCAGTTCAAAGTGCTGGGCTTGTGTGACACGCTAGTGAGTGAAGGAGGGAGGGAGAAGAGAGAGGGAGGAGGAGGGGGAAATGAGACAGAAAGGAGGGTAAAGATATAAGAAATCAATGAGATGAAAGGAAATTGTACACTGATAGAAAGTTGGGACAAAACACAAATTCCAGCAAAATTCTAAACCCTTTGTTTCCATCCAGACTTGAAGTAAATAACATCCTACATTAGCGATGATGACTGTCATCATGTACTTGGTCTGGGCACAAGATTACCCGACCCAGCCTTGTCTTAATAAACCAGCAAACTTAATAACCTTGCCTCTTTGTTCAGCTTCCTCTCCACCGCCTCCCTCTCCTCCTCGGCCTGCCTCAGCCGCTGCTGCAGCTCCTCACACCTGGCGAGGGCCTTCATCCTCCCCTCCCTCATCTGCTGCCCCTCCTCCTGCACCTGCCGTTGCCACTTCCTGTGCTCCTCGGCAACCACCTCCCCCTGATGCCTCTCCTCTGTGAGGCTGAACAGTGCCAGTTCTAAACACTGTACCCTGATGTTGCCCCTCCCCCTCCCCCCATTATTGAGCCCCTCCCCTCATTTGCTCTCATGTTGAGTTGCTTAAAATACTACATGTACATGTAATTAATTTTTTCTTCCCTACTAATTGTTTCCTTTCCCTACTAAAAATCGTTTCCTCCCCTGCTAATTGTTCACCTCCTCCCTCCAACACATTGAGTTCTGCCCCTCCCCTCCCAATACTATTGACTGAATACCCACTATTGCCCTTTCCTAGCTACTTGTTCCTCCCCCTCCCTTCCCTTCCCCTCCCTTCCCTCCCCCTCCCTTCCCCATCCCTCCCCAAAATGTTGCTGGGTTCCCTCACCTGGCCTCCAGCCTCTTCATGGTGGCCTGGGCACTCTTCATTTTGAGGACCGCCTCCTCCCTGGCCCGCTCTGCTGCACATGCCCGGGCCTGCAGGTCATGGATGGCTTCCCCCATCCTCACCTGTTCAAGAGGCCCCTGCTGCAAGACCTGAGGAGGTACAGAGGTCATGTCATGTGCACCATGAGTGTGCACCCCAATTGAAAGGCCTGGACACCTGCCTTAATATCTAAATATAAACATGCCTTTCAATCATGATTTATTGATTAAATTTTTAAAAATAAATTATTGAATTTGCTAACATCCATGAAATATTCCAAAAAGACACAAGTGTTGCCACGATGGTAAAACGACTGTATGCCATTACACATACTGCAATCAACTAACTGCATGTACATGTACAGAAGTACTAGTTATAGAGATTAGATAATGTTATTAATATTTACACTTTATTCATGTGCAAGTCAGCAATGAATGAAGCAACACTTCTGAATGAGATCCCTGACCATCCTCTCCCCCCATCCCACCCCCTTCTCCACTCCCAAAGGTACACACCTTCTCCACCAGATATGTGGCACACATAAATGTGATATTGCAAAGCAACATACGAGCACTCACGCGTTCCAGTTCCTTCTCGGCAGCCTTCTTTTCCCTCAAAGCCCGCTCCAACTGCGCCTTCCTCTCGCTTGACTCCTACAAAATGACAGCTGAGATAAAATGCGGTCTTGGCCCCAGGCTTACCTCTTCCAGGTCCTTGATTTCCACGGCCATTTTGTTAATGTTTTTGTTGTATTCATCACGCACAGTAGAAACCTATATACACAAGTAGAAACACAAGACTGATACAAATATATGTGATTACTAGAATGTGCACACAAAATTGCTATCCCATAGCCACTAGCAACCTGTAATGGACCAGTTCACAAATCCCATTATGAAGCATCACTTTTGGCAAAACATAGTATATTTTGTGTCGTGGGCAATAATCGGTCTGTATAGGAAGCCAGGAGAAATGATTATGAGTCATCAGTTGTGATATGAGACATGCATGTAGATGTAGATGTGTTTTCCGCCAAACTCTCATAATTTGTGAAGGGGTCCATACAATGTACACTACAATCTTGTTTATGCAATTAAACCCAACAATGCATTTGATTTTCATGTACAAGTATTCACACCACAGTGACACACACATACACACACACACACACACACATACACACACACACATACACACACACACACACACACACACTCCATCACCTCGCGCCTAGTCCTTTCTCCTGCCTCTTCAAGGAGGGTAGCCATTGCTTGCTTCAACCTAGCCACTTCAGTGGCATGTTGCTGACCTTGTATCTGTGCCTATATCGGGTGACACATGTGGAACCCCCTGTGGCCACACCCCTCAGTGTACCTGCTCCTTCTCCAAGATGGCGTTCTCTACCATCTGGTTACTCTCCTTCACGTGACAGATGGCTTCAAACTCGCGCTGTTCCAATGACGTACTGTGCAAGTGGTACTTTATATGAATGTGCATATGCATGTGTGTGTGCATATGCATGTGTGTATGTGTGCATATGCATGTGTGTATATGTGCATATGCATGTGTGTATATGTGTATATGCATGTGTGTATATGTGCATATGCATGTGTGTATATGTGCATATACATGTGTGTATGTGTGCATATGCATGTGTATGCACATGTGTGTACATGTATGTGTACATGCATGTGTGTATGTGTACACATATATACACATCCATATGCACATATACACACATGCATATGCACATATACACACATGCATATGCACATATACACACATGCATATACACATATACACACATGCATATGCACATATACACACATGCATATGCACATATACACACATGTATATGCACATATATGCATATGCACATATACACACATGCATATGCACATATACACACATGCATATGCACATATACACACATGCATATGCACATATACACACATGCATATGCATATATACACACATGCATATGCACATATACACACATGCATATACACATATACACACATGCATATGCACATATACACACATGCATATGCACATATACACACATGAATATGCACACTCCTCTGTACTCACATTTTGCTCATCAGTGCACTGATCTTGGCCTCAAGGTCTGTCCTCTCTGACTTGAGTAGTGCCAGCTCCCTTTGAGCTACAACCAGCCTGAACACACACACACACACACACACACACACACACACACACACACACACACACACACACACACAAATAGGGAACAATGTGACAAAGGGAGACCCCCACAGCAGCTACATGCAAGAGCTGGTGCTCCTACATACAGGTGCTATGAGAATGGTGGAATTATCTAGAATCCGTAATGATGCCCACACACACATGCATGTTGCTAATGCATATGCACACACACACACCCGTACCCACATGTACACAACACATACATGCACACGCACACACACACACAGACACAGACACACACACACACACACATACACACACACACACACACACACACACACACACACACACACACAAATAGGGAACAATGTGACAAAGGGAGACCCCCACAGCAGCTACATGCAAGAGCTGGTGCTCCTACATACAGGTGCTATGAGAATGGTGGAATTATCTAGAATCCGTAATGATGCCCACACACACATGCATGTTGCTAATGCATATGCACACACACACACCCGTACCCACATGTACACAACACATACATGCACACGCACACACACACACAGACACAGACACACACACACACACACACACACACACACACACACACACACACACACACACACACACTTACTTGCCCTCTAGGTCAGCATTTGCAGTCTGCATGTTATAAACTCTCTCATCCATGGACTTTTCATGGTCATGAGACCTGGCCCTCTCCAACTCCTAGGTGTGCAGATGGTAAGGTGGGGATGATATGTGGGCCTGGTTATTGAACTAAAGTGTCTGGGTAGTAATTCAGCAAGTTATGGAGCAAGCAACCTTTACAATCCTGTAGACCAGCATGGTCCAATCATTAATCTATTACCTCTCCCATCACACCTCCCTCTCCCATCACACCTCCCTCTCCCATCACACCTCCCTCTCCCATCACACCTCCCTCTCCCATCACACCTCCCTCTCCCATCACATCTCCCTCTCCCATCACACCTCCCTCTCCCATCACACCTCCCTCTCCCATCACACCTCCCTCTCCCATCACACCTCCCTCTCCTATCACACCTCCCTCTCCCATCACACTTCCCTCTCCCATCACACCTCCCTCTCCCATCACACCTCCCTCTCCCATCCCTCCCTCTCCCCTCCACCCACCCTCTTCTTTAGCTGCACTGTGATATCATCCAATGCCTTCTTGAGGTCCGCATTCTTTATGGAGGCCGTCTTCAGCTCAATCTTGCAGCGGCTGTGAGAGAGGTGGCAAGGTTAGGAGACCACAACCATGACAGCTAACTACAATAATGTTATCATATGTATGAACCCCATGCAGACTCAGATGGTGGGAACTATATGCATATTAATACCGGTCCCCATCCCCTCCTCTTGCCCCATGCCACATCCACATGACCACTGTTGTCAGGTCACCACCTAAGGCCCCCCCCCCACCAATGGTACGACCTCCCCCCTTTTAAGTGTGGCACCTGAACTGGTCCTCCATTGAAGCCAACTCTTCTTCTTGTTCCTGTGCAGTCTTGAAACACTGCTGTCTTTCCTGTCACACACGTACACGCATACAAAATACATGTACATAGTGCACAATAATTGCAGGAAAGAAAACATGTACAATGCTACAACACATTAAAATCTAAACTGCTAAATGGATGTATGCACACCGAAGATCAGTTCTGTAACAAGAAATCTGAAATGTACATGCTCCTTCAGCATGACAATCCCCCCACTGGGACAAGGTGGCTACTGCAACAGTATGTGTACCCCGTGACACAAAAAACACACACAACACACACACATGTACACACACACACACACCCCCCACACAACACACACACATGTACACACACACGTACACACACACCACACACACATGTACACACACACACGTACACACACACCACACACACACACACATGTACACACACACCACACACACATACATGTCATGTACACACGCACTGCACACACACACACCACAAACACATGTATACACACTTTGTTATGGTACTTCAAAGAGGACTAACCTCATCCAGCTTCTGGCAGGTGGTCTGGAGCTCCTTCAAGCTCTCCTGTGCTGTTTTGGCAGCAGCCACTGCATTGGAAAGCTCAGCCTTGCACCTGACAAGCTCTCTGCCTTTCTCCTATGGATGAATGGACAACTCCTTCAACCCTTAATGTACTCATGTACATGCATACAAACAACAGGTCTATACTTCTCTGCACTTGGTAACGTGTACATGTACATCAGAACCCAAGTGTTCAGCCATGGCCATGGAATTTAAATTGGAGAAGCACTGCTCTATAACATCTCATATGCGATGCTTCCTCACACTGTCTTCCCTCCTTCACAACAATCCCATCCTCACAATAATCCCTTCTCCCTTCCACCCTCACAATCCCTTCCCTTCCTCACAACAATCCCTTCTCCCTTCCTTCCCTCACAAATGTAAGCTCACCATCTCACTTCTATGTGTGTTTTCTAGCTCCTCAGTTGCTTGTTTCCAGAGCTCCACATAGCTGTCCTTCTCCTGTTTGGGATTACAATATCTACACTGTACACTGTACATGTATGCACCCCACCCAAATTCATGTGAATACAAAATGGCAAACTTATAAGAAGGTAAGCATTACCTTTGCCAACAGGTTCACTTGCTGGTGAAGAGCTTCCAAAGCAGTGCTAGTGCCCAGACCCTTTTCAGCTTCAATGCCACTGGTAACCCAGCTAATCTTCGACTCCACAGACTTGCGAAGGTCTGCATGCAGTCTAGATGAGTTGACCAGCATGCATCAATCTGGCACGTCAGCTGTGATGTCATGCAATGGAGGGGCAAGGGACCCACCTGTTGTTCTCCTCAGCAACCTGCTGGGCTCTACTCATCACTGATTCCAGCTCTGACTATAAAGGATGCAATGATGTGTGTGTGTGTGTGTGTGTGTGTGTGTGTGTGTGTGTGTGTGTGTGTGTATGTGTACGTGTGTGTGTGTGTGTGTGTGTGTGTGTGTGTGTGTGTGTGTGTGTGTGTATGTGTGAGTGTGTGTGTGTGTGTGTGTGTGTGTGTGTGCATGTTTGTGAGTATGGCCAGTAGAAGAGAAAGTATTTAGAGTGGGGGGCACAAGACTTATAATAATAAAAACAAGTGTGTGAACTTTGAAGGCACTCTTGTGGAAGAAATCAAAGAAGGGTGGCTAGGAGTGATCAGATGGAGGAGGGGATAAGGATAGAAAGAGGAGATAGCGACGGGATGAAATTTTCCAGCCCTTAGTAGGATGGGGATCACTGCACACATGCGCAGAGTACCTGGTGAGACACAAGCTGTTGATTTAGCTCAGCAATAACTTTGTCATACTCCGCTATGAGAGGTGCCAACAACCTAGGATGACAAAGAGGAGGATGAATGTGATGTCTTTCGTTGTGTGTGTGTGCGTGTGCGTGTTTGTGGAGGGCAAATCACCTTCTGTCAGTCTGCCATGATGGATATGGCCCACGGGACGTCTGTAAGCAGATTGGAAATACATCACTACTGATTACGTATGTGTCATATATGTGCGTACTTGTGAGTGCGTGCATGTTTTTATTGCTAACATTAGCCGTGCCCCAGTAAGCCCTGGAGGCATAAGTGTACACTGCACTGAACCTTACCTCGCCATCTTCTGTACTGAGGGGCGGGTACTTCTTCTGATATTGACCCAGAACAGCATTAAGTCTATGTACTGTTTCATACCCATCATTCTAGAGCGATATATAATATTGATATTACCTTGATCTTTCAGAAACTGTATATCGGTGGTTTCAGTCATTGTATCCCTGGATACAGTCGACTGGTGGAAATCAATAAACGCGCCACTTATAAAGCACGTGATCGTTTTACGGATCGGAAAATTAACCGTAGATATTTGAGCGAGGGTGTGTCTACGTCCAAGTTTAATACAGCAAGAAGCAAGTTGAGAACAACTGATTAAAATTGTCCTTGGTAAGGTTACAGTTACTGTAAAAAGCGCGATACGGATACAGCCTACCCTCGATATCATCCGGTCGGTCAAAGGACAGATCACGTCCGGCTGATGACTAACTCACTGGTCTTCAGCAGCATTTGACCTGAAGTTCATCAATCCCGGCCGCTCAACTCAAAAAATTTTTATTGGGAGTGAGCATGGCCTCAGGTTATACTGCTGAGCTGGGAGACCAGGACAAACACTCCAAAAATGACGTTCCCTGTGCAGAGAGAGGGTGGGTATGTGTCCTACTGGTTGTGTGGTATTTGGTGGTTGGGGAAATGAGGCACAAGAAGCTCTGCAAAGAAGCTAGCCATCAGGACAACTCACTTTTTGGCTTGAGGTGTTAGCCTCAATATATTAATATTATACATGTATCAGTATAACTGCACGTGCAATATTATAAGTCATAATCTATCACATCCTATTATAAAAACTGCTTAGCTGTTACTAATTCAGTTAAAAGTATAGCCCACCTGGCTCTATGCTTCCTATGCCTATGATAATTTGGTTTTATTCCATTTCCCCATGCTGTGCATTTGTTGCATGTAGATTAAGTATCCTCTGGAAAGGGATCTAGTGTGCTACATGTACATGTAGTAGAGAAGACCAAAATGAACAAGAGCCTTTGGAGTGATGTGTCTCAGTCTTGTTGTCAGTCGTTTAAACTGTAAATGCATTACCACTCATACAGCAACCCTTACTGTCGGCACTGACAGACATGAAACATGGAGCACTTAAGCACACTGTTCTATATCATTTCACATGCGATGCCTCCTCACACTGCCTTCCCTCCTTTACAACAATCCCTTCTCTTTTCCACCCTCACAATAATCCCTTTTCACTTCCACCCCTCACAGCAATTTCTTTTCCCTTCCTCCCTCACATTCCCTTCCACCCTCACAACAATCCCTTCTCCCTTCCTTCCCTCACAATGTAAGCTCACCATCTCACTTCTGTGTGTGTTTTCTAGCTCCTCAGTTGCCTGTTGCATTACATGTCAAAGAAGTGCCAATAACATCACACTTTTTTTTACTGCATTGCAACACCAGTCCTTCTGCAGAGTATCTATTACATGCACTCCAGCAGGGCAATGCCGCTTCTGTAACGGACAGTGTGACAATTTAGTTGTATTATGTTGTTACGTAGTTTTATGTATAATGAATAAGTGTGTACATGTATCATTATTAATTACCTGTGTGTATGTCAAACATAAAGGTTGAACATTAAATTCACTATCATCACAAAAAGGTTCCCTGAGCAGTCTTTTGAATAAGTGTGTGGATATCCCCTTATTATGTAAGCTACCTCATATTGATAATCACTACTAGTAATCAGTAATGCCCCCGTAATGTACACCCTTCCAGGGAGATAATTATACCATAGATATTACAATGTAGAAGGATTGGAAACAAGGCCAAATAACACTACTTCACACCCCGACTCCATGTAGTTATCGTAGCGCGTAGCACGGAACCGATATATACCTCCATAATGTTTTTTATGCGTCTAGTACCCAGACCATGCAATATTAACAACAAAAGCTTCTTAATCCCTTTTCTGCGGGTCTTCAGCTCCTTCTCTGTAGATCGTACACGCGTAGTACACTATGACTACGTGTAGCAGTACCAAAGCAACGATTGCGCCGCCAACAGTTTCATACGGGTACTCGAGTCCTATGATACCTGCTCAAAAGACTCGAGTGATTGAAGCACGATATAAACATCGCTTACCTTCAAATATGTACTTCCTTGAAAATAGAAACCCGCTTATAGGAAAAGCTACCATGCCCACGGCGAACATAAGAAGTATACTCTGCGCGTTCATCTTTAATAGCTTCGTTAAATTCAATTATAAAATTCAATAATTGCTGTTGCTATAGTTACTATCAACTGTGACATGTACATGTAACCGGAGAAACCTTGCAAGGTATTATAATCACATGCAGTATCGCGTTAGAATAACTGAATAAGTATCCTATTTGCAAAGGATCTAGCGTGCTAGTAGAGAAAACCCTAAACGAGAGCCTTTAGAGTGATATGTGTCTCAGTAGATAGACACCTTTGTTGTCAGTGATTTGAACTATAACCATTACTGTCAGCACTGACAGATATGAAACGTGGAGCACTTATGATAGCACCAAAGACCTAGTCCAGGACAGCAAGAAGACACCTAACATGTTGTGCAATATATGCACTGTGTCAACATATTTGGAGTGAGAGTGGGGAGAGTGTGGTGGAGCCTCCAGGGCTTTCAATGTGCTGGGCCTGCAGAGGGGGTGGGATGGATGCAAGAGATAGGACGTTAAAAAAAAAAACTTTACACAAACAAGCAAATTCGTACATGTAAACCCTTTTACACACCCCTTACTAGCGATGATGTTATTATATACTTGGCTCGATACTCGGTCTGTTACACCCCTCCAAATCAAGCACCCAGCCATGCTTATAACTTGTCTCTTTGTTCAGCGTCCTCTCCATCGCCTACCAGTCCTCCTTGTTTCGCTTAAGCTCCTCACACCTGGCAAGGACCTACTGCTTCCGATACTGACCCAGCACAGCGTTGAGTCCATGCACTGTTCATTCTAGAGCGACACTCAATATTCCTGAATTGGAGGATACATGTAGTCCTTCGTAAGTACGCTCCGCCCAGTTAAAACCCATTAAACGCGCCGCTTTAAAGAAGCACGTGATCATAGGTTCTGATAGGGCCAGAGCTAGAGAGAATGGGGTCGTGCTGTAACAAAGACGAGACTGACGGGGTAAGGTATAAATGCAACAGATTTTACACATGTATAGGTAATTGAATTGCACAGCTCAGACCGACAGGGTTGTGACAGGTTAAGCACTATCGCGGCTAACGCGTACGTCCTATCCTAACGATTTCCTCCTACTTGTCATCCACCTTCAGGCTGCAACTGAAAGAACACCTATTTTAACTCACCCCACCCAAGTGCAACCCATTCCTACGTAAGCTGGCGCAAGTACTTGTATCGTGAACATTAGGTTTTGATATGCAGCACACACTCCCCTCCTCCTCCGTGTTTTCTATGTACTTGGTGGTTTCGAGGGTCCACTGTTAATTTATTCATCTAAATAGTATATTTGCTAGTTTTGTGGTATGATGTGATATAGTGAGTATCTTAAAATGGTATGATGTGAGGTATCGGCAGTATCGGTATGGTGTGATATTTGCTAGTTGTGAGTATCTTTAAATGGTATGATGTGATATTTGCTCTCACTTTCTGGGAGGAACGAGACATCAGATACACGGATGTTAAAGTTTAGTATAATCTTCTGTCAAAATTAAGCTACTCTGTGAAGCTTGAACTTGATATTTCATACCCTAACACTATTGGAGAAATCCTATTGGTGAGATGATGTTAAGATTCATCCCGATAGCTTCAATGATGTTTTGCCCCAAAATCACACACACACACACGACTTTACATGATTCCTGGAAAAGGCTCCATAGTGCGTTGAATTACAGTGTGTGATATGGGGTGGCTTATGTCCAAGTCATTACAACATTAATACATTATATGTAAATGGAAGAAGAAAAAAAAAAACCCAAAGAAATAAAGGGGAAAACACATGTAGTTATTCAGTGCACATGTACACAACACATATATGAAGTGATTAATGTACAATGGTAGTTCTGGTAGCCCGGCGCCATCACCAAATCCTTTCCCACTTATCCATTTGGTTGGAATCCTCGTAGACATAAGATTGGTGGCAAAGGCCCAAGTTGCATTCACGTGCATTGAAGACAGGTACAGTGGAATGGTTACCATTTTTGTATATCCCCAGAGCGCATTCTGTGGCAGGAGCTCACATATCAAAGACAGACGAAGAGTCGGCATTAAATAGGATATTGCAGAAGACAGCAAAGTGAGTAGAAGAAATGTGGTGTCTTGATTAGTGCATGGGGGTTTGTTACCTCTATGTGTTGGGGTGCAAATATGTGCACACATGTGTACATATTTTTATGTCATACTGTTATTGAAAACACCAGCCTCTTGGGCTCTGTGGGAAAGTTTGTAGTGCCCCCATACCCCCTAGCTTGGACCTATGCACCCCTCTCCCCTCACGTGACCTGTGAACCCCTTATATCACCTATGTACCACTCATATCACCTGTGAACCCCTCATGACCTATGAACCCCTCATATCACCTGTGAACCCCTCATATTACCTGTGAACCCCTCATGACCTATGAACCCCATATATCACCTGTGAACCCCTCATGACCTATGAACCCCTTATATCACCTGTGAACCCCTCATGACCTATGAACCCCATATATCACCTGTGAACCCCTCATATCACCTGTGAACCCCTCATGACCTATGAACCCCATATATCACCTGTGAACCCCTCATGACCATGAACCCCTTATATCACCCATGAACCCCTCATGGCTTATGAACCCCTTACATCACCTGTGAACCCTCATATTAGTCTTCATACCCAAACCCAAATGCATGAATTATCACATAATGTGTTACGTGATAGTGTTCCTATGTCCAAGCTAAATGTTGTTTTGTAGCTTTAGCTTTGTCCAGTGAACAGCAAACTTCAAACCATTCAACACACACACACACACACACACACACACACACACACACACACACACACACACACACACACACACACACACACACACACACACACACACACACACACACACACAGTCTGATGAAGACTAGCAACTGTTGTTTCCTGCAACGTTTTGATGAAGGGTTCTGCAGTTAGCTGCGATATTTAAAATGGTTGTAGCAATGCAGCACACTTTGCAGTCTGTTGTACTGCACTCATAATCAAAGCTGTGTCATAGCTTAATTACTTTGATGTTGACACATATGGTACACAATACGTAATACACAGTGAAACTGGGAAACAACTATTTGCAACTAGACCCTCTTGTACGTAGCATTATACACTAGGCGATAGTGCTTACATGCATTTGGGTCTGGACACAAGACAACTCATGTCAGATCTGGACCCCCCCCCCCCCCCCCCCGCATGTCACGCCCACTGTACCTTAACCACTCTATTGTCACCCTGAAGTGCACACCCACCTTGTACTGTACCTTAGCCACTCTATTGTCACCCTGAAGTGCACACCCACCTTGTACTGTACCTTAACCACTCTATTGTCACCCTGAAGTGCACACCCACCTTGTACTGTACCTTAACCACTCTATTGTCACCCTGAAGTGCACACCCACCTTGTACTGTACCTTAACCACTCTATTGTCACCCTGAAGTGCACACCCACCTTGTACTGTACCTTAACCACTCTATTGTCACCCTGAAGTGTACACCCACTTTGTACTGTACCTTAACCACTCTATTGTCACCCTGAAGTGCACACCCACCTTGTACTGTACCTTAACCACACTATTGTCACCCTGAAGTACACACCCACCTTGTACTGTACACATGCAGGGACAATTATACTGGACACTGGACATTTGTCCGGCTAATTTAGCCTATTGTCCGGCGGTCAATTAACTATCCGGACAAAATGGCCGGACAAAAACGTATAGGTGATTTCGAAGTAGTAAAAGCCCTGATCCTTGATGTAAAAAAAAAACTACGCGACAAGTAACGAGAGCTACATGTACCTGTAGCTTCGTCAAATGGCAACGGGACAATGATCGCGATCACCAGACGCTCGAGTACGGTAGCTTTGCTGTGAACTGGCACACGATAATGTCGTCCACGTGCACGTAGCGTTTTTTTTTTGTGGTGTGTGTAAACGCTACAAGGACAGCATTGCATTGTGACGAAACTTTTGGTACTACGGTACCAATCTAGTTGGGTAGCCCGACCTTCGCGTATACTATAAATAGAATACGCGAAGGTCGGGCTATGCACAACTACTAGCACTAGCAATGTAAAGACATCTGTTGTAATGGAGCAGCAACTAGAGAGATTCATAAGGTAGCAATGGGGGCGTTTGAAGAGCGTTAATGCAAAATATAAAAGTGAGTTTGTACTTAAAAGAATACATTCATGTCCGGTCATTTTAAAAACATGTCTGGGCAAACACATGTAATCCCTTACATTTTGTCCGGCCATCCCAACAAAGTTATAATTGTCCCTGCACATGATGATATCATGAAGTCTCTTTCTCATGACAGTGATATCATTGATGTCACCTACATTGAGCCACACAGTTTGGAAGTCACAGAAATTTCTGGAAGAACAAAAGACTATCGGTGAGTGGTATGTTAAATGCTGTACATGTGCCCCCCCCCCCCCCCCCCCAATGGTGGAGCATTACTGTACATGTGTCCCCCCCCCCCCCCCCCCCCTCCCCAATGGTGGAGCATTACTGTACATGTGTCCCCCCCCCCCCCCCTCCCCAATGGTGGAGCATTACTGTACATGTGTCCCCCCCCCCCCCTCCCCAATGGTGGAGCATTACTGTACATTGTATCCCTTTCTGTATGTGTTTCATGATGGGCACTGTTATTGATGAATCCTCAGTAAATTTATTGTGTCTTGAACTTATGTGCAAGCAATGTGATTATCCAAGTAGTATGGCATTACCCCAAAGGGTAGTGAACACTGTATGGCATTACCCCAAAGGGTAGTGAACACTGTATGCTTGGCTTGATGTGTGCGGATGCCAAAGGTTGTGGCCTAATGAACACAACTACACACACACACACATACACACACACACACATACACACAAACACACACATACACACACACACATACACACACACTTGCACACACACATACATACACACACTTACACACTTGCACACACACACAAACACACACACATTGCACACACACATACACACACACACACAAACACACACACATTGCACACACATACGCACACACTTACACACTTGCACACACACAAACACACACACATTGCACACACATTGCACACACTTACACACTTGCACACACATACTTACACACTTGCACACACATACACACACACACACAAACACACACACATTGCACACACATTGCACACACTTACACACTTGCACACACACACTTACACACTTGCACACACACATACACACACACACTTACACACTTGCACACACACATACACACACACACAGGTCACAGGTCGCAGCTATGAGGGGAATACCACGTCAAGCAGCCAAGCTTCCTAGCTCCTGCAATCAAGCACCACAATCTCTGCTTGCCAGAGAGCTCATATCTCCAACAGATATAAGATTTGTAAGTTGTTTTTGGGGTGTGAGGGTTTGTATGGTTAACTGTTTGTTGAATTGTGTTTGTGCAAAGCAAGGTCCTTTGTAAGGTCCTTCCATACTTGACCACACCCTTCCATACCTGACCACACCCTTCCATACTTGACCACACCCTTCCATACCTGATCACACCCTTCCATACCTGACCACACCCTTCCATACCTGACCAAACCCTTCCATACTTGACCACACCCTTCCATACCTGACCACATCCTTCCATACTTGACCACACCCTTCCATACTTGACCACACCCTTCCATACCTGACCACACCTTCCATACCTGACCATATCCACTCTCCTGTACCTTTTCTCACAGCAGATATATGCACACACACACACACACACACACACACACACACACACACACATACACACACACACAGCTAATCATAGAGAAAGGATTGTGCAGTGTGAACATCTTTTTGTAACACAACAGGTGTTCCATTATGTTCAATGAATTTAATCAGTGAATGGGCCATGCTGTAATACACTTTTTTATGATGACCCATCACATTGCTTTCTTTTCCGCTACCTCTTCTCCGCACCTCCTCCCCACACCACCACCTTTTCCTCTCAGATAAGTGACCGGACTGAAGCTGCATCCGCTGCCCTGGAGAGCATGGAGGTCAAACATGGGGAACCTCTTGTCGTACAATTTGCTGCCACATAAAAAGAAACTATCACGAAATGTCATTGTGTTATTAGCACTGCTAAATTTTTAGCGTGGTGGGGGAATGGACGTTTTACTCTCACTGTGCTGTTTGTTCTTTGTTCATCTAATGTATCTTGTTCTTGTATGTGTTGTTGTGGAGTATTGGAGAGCAGGTACAATGAACATGCAGGCAGCCGGGGGCATGTGTATTGGGACGACCACTGTTATGTAATTAAACAATGATCGTTTTAACATATTGTTGCGAAAAAGAAGGAACCGGTGCTCTAGTGCCTCCCTCACCTGATCTGCTGGTGCTCTGGGGCCTCCCTCACCTGATCTGCTGGTGCTCTGGTGCCTCCCTCACCTGATCTGCTGGTGCTCTGGTGCCTCCCTCACCTGATCTGCTGGTGCTCTGGTGCCTCCCTCACCTGATCTGCTGGTGCTCTGGTGCCTCCCTCACCTGATCTGCTGGTGCTTAGATAGTGCCTCCCTCACCTGATCTGCTGGTGCTCTAGTGCCTCCCTCACCTGATCTGTTGGTGCTCTAGATAGTGCCTCCCTCACCTGATCTGCTGGTGCTCTAGTGCCTCCTTCACCTGATCTGCTGGTGCTCTGGTGCCTCCCTCACCTGATCTGCTGGTGCTCTGGTGCCTCCCTCACCTGATCTGCTGGTGCTCTAGTGCCTCCCTCACCTGATCTGCTGGTGCTCTGGTGCCTCCCTCACCTGATCTGCTGGTGCTCTGGTGCCTCCCTCACCTGATCGGCTGGTGCTCTGGTGCCTCCCTCACCTGATCTGCTGGTGCTCTGGTGCCTCCCTCACCTGATCTGCTGGTGCTCTAGTGCCTCCCTCACCTGATCTGCTGGTGTTCTGGTGCCTCCCTCACCTGATCTGCTGGTGCTCTGGTGCCTCCCTCACCTGATCTGCTGGTGCTCTGGTGCCTCCCTCACCTGACAGAGACATTTGTTGGCAACTGACGTCGACCAAAGTTCCACAAACCAGTAAACCACCATACATGTATGCTGGTCGAGGATCCTTTTTGTGCTCGATTGCCCTTGATATTACTAACCGCAGTGCATGCAGTGGTTTCAGCTTTTTTTTTTACATCCTAACTGCAGCCTGGAATAAGTGGAATTCACTTGGATCTAGTGTATGTCCAAGCCAATAGAAGGTTCCACAGCTATTGGACAGGGAGCAGCATGAGGGGCTAGGACAAGCTTTGTTAGCAAAGGAAAAAATCCCCAACAACACTGATGTGAATTTCCAGCTTTATCATATATAACATGCATCAGAACTTCGAATTCAGTATCGTAAATATACAGCTGGTACTGTATGGGGCTGTACTGGTGTCCCTCACCTGCACCGTCCATGCTACTTTGCTTCGGATATAAGAACTGAGCCCGGTCACGGGGCCGGATAGTATAATTTTACATTATTGTTCTGAATGTCATCCCGCGAAGCCGGTATCTCGTCCCCAGCCTGTTTGCACTGTCATTACAAAACACAACATCCAATTGGAAGACATACGAAGCCACGATCGCTTGCTGTACGTTCTCAGCCACTGGCCATCGCAACTACCAACAACTTCAATTCTGTTCATTCCCATAGCATTAGAAAAATTAGGTGACACGATTTTTTTTAATTTTTTTTAATTTAAAGAAAACATGCAAGTTTTCCAACGGCAGGATTATGCTACACAAACGTATTTACATGTACATGTATACTTGTAAGTTGTAATAGTTGTATGTACGGGATGTAAAGTATACTAGTAGTCACTAATTAAAGAAATCAGATATAAAAACATTCTCTCGGAGAAATTTAGTGGTGTATTGAATCTGAAGGCAATGGGTGGTGTAAAAGGAACTATATTTAGCCAAATGTAATGCCGTTGTACAAAGTGCTAAATATTAGGCGGGCCTTGTTACACCATTGCCTTCAAATCCTATATATATATCTCAGAGAAAATCGCTATTCGCCTATTGTGTAATACTATAACAGTACAATTTTTTTTTTGTTCTCTTAAAACTATCTGAATGGCACGGCGACTCGAACAAAACAGCTCTTTGCTGGCATTGAACAAAGAGCTACATATATGTTTCTCGGTGCACGAGTTATACGCGTTTGTAACCATATTCATGATAATGTATAAATCCGTGGTGTATGGAATTTTTACGTATTGGCGTGGCTTGGTTAGGTACTTCAATATTCTTTTCAAATTGGGATTTACTTAACAAATTTAATATCATTAGAAAGAGGATAAATTGTGTTCTAAAATGACATATTTGGATCGAATCTGCATTGTATATATCGGTAGTTATAACGTCTCAAACATCAATCTTTACGCGGTAGATGATGTACGCAGAATGATTGGAGCGGTAAAAAAAAATTGTGACCGGTTGTGCTTAACTTGCATGTAGCTCACGTAGTTCTGCAAATTATTGAACCACAGTCATTTGACACACAAAAAGGACACACATAATGAATAGAATGCATCTAAAAACCTAATTCAACTATATACAAATCTCCAATAATGAAATCTAACAAGAATGCAAAAAGTGTCATTGTAACGTCATCTCCTTCTTCTTCAGATTCTCCAGGTTTCCAATACATAGCTGTAATTTTAGTGATTTTGGACTTTGATGAACATTTGACAGAGGTTATATGGCCTTCATATAGCACGTTTTGTTCATTTACAAACCACATGTGTTCAAAGTAATTCCCACTTATACATAATGGGTCATGAAGTATATTTTTAATTATGCTTGCTTGATCATTATTTAACTCTTGGAACTCAAACAGCAATTCTGTCTTGCCTTCTAAAACATTACGAAGTTTTTTCTCTAGCCTGTGTCGAAAAGTAGCATCTTTTTTCTGATTTTTTTTCTATATGTCTTCTATCTTGCTGCTTTGCAACGTTTTCTTCATGTTTCTGCCAAGCAGTCCTCATTGTGCTTGCCTGTGGAATACTGAATTGTACTATTTTATCTTGTTCTTGCTTGGTCTTATTAGACAGCCAAGCTAAAGTTCTGTTAATTCTGGTCTTAACCTTTCCATCAACAAATACAATTTTAGCATTTTGGGATCTTCTAAGATGATGGTCAGCCAATCCAAGTGTCTTCTCTGCAAACATGTTGTGCACAGGTGCAGACAATGTTTGAAGTGCATTTGATGGTGGTAAGCTAGCAAGTCCACCATCAATATATTCTTCCATTTGTTTTGTAATAACTTCTATTGTGCTAGTTATCAGCTGCAACAAAATACCGCCAATGCATTCTTTATCTGGTGCACTGAGTGCAGTACTTCTCAGGCTACTTAGTACCTCATCTGATGATTCATCAATAAGCATACCAAATACATCACTATTTGACTCCAATATTTGCATAGGAGAATCCTTGAATGTGCAAAGATTTTTCAAACATAACTGAACACGTGGAATGCTGTCAAGATTGGACAACTGTTGATTGCCATATACAGATGTTTCATCCAAGGGCCAGTCACTAATTTACCTATAAGACCTAATGCTTGCAATTGTAAGAAAAGATGATCATTTTTGATATCTTTCTGTAGGGCTGACCGTAAACTGGTTGTATTATGACAAAATGTATCCAAATACAAAAAAAGCTTCTTTCTTAAATGGTAAAGCACACCTGCTGAATGAAATACAATGTGAAACCGATTCCCCACATATCTGGCAATAATGCCACGTCGAATGCCTTCCTGCCTCAGAAATTGTTTAAAGCCAGCAGGATCACCCTTACCTTGCTTGTATCGCATTTTATTAACTGCACAAATAAAGTTTACAGCACAGCAGTCTCTACCAAATGTATCACTTTTAATATTATGTTCCTTGTCATATGCCTTCAACATGCTGGTGCATCTTTTGGCAATACCATCTAAAGGATGTACATTGCATTTCAATTCTAGCAGTTCAGTGTCAAATGAAGACTGCAAGCGTTGCACAACGCAGTGATTTACTGCTACTCTATCACTCAGAGTATTCTTAAGGTTGCTAGTAATAGTTGACTTACAATGCAAATAGTCCAGGTTATGGTACATAGAAAATATTCTAGCAATGTGGTCAATACAATCACAAATATGGGCCACATAGTCATCTTTTGTGCCTCCTGGAAGAGTATTTAATTGCAAAACATAAAAAGATAATGGAACTGCTGCAACACTAATATGTACTTCATTAATATGATGCCCATTTACTGATGTTGAATCCCATGACAGTGTAATATCCTTTTGTCTGTACATCACTTCTCCTACTTGCAAGTCACTAATTATACCAAGTTCATATACCCAATTACATATTGTGGAAGGCTCTGGAAGGAAATCAATGGTAAAATTTGCTAGCTCATTTAATATAGCTGTGATTACTGGGCACAAACTTTTTACTGGTACTTGATATTCAAGGCAAGCATATATTGCTTTGCGACATTGAGTACTATATCTTTTATTACCAACTTTAGTACTAATACAATTCGAATTTTCTTGTTCTAACAGTGCACTTAAGAAGTCATTTTCAGATTTTAGATTATCAATTTGCTTTCTTAATGTAGAATTTTCTTTCTTCATATTTTGCAAAGTACACACATACTTTGACTTGTATTTTACTAGAGTTGACCTCATTACAGTCATGGACTTCCTTAACTTACATATTTCACGTTGACTGGCAGTTTGTTTTAATAATCTATTCTCATACATAAGTTTTTCTATCTGTTTGTCTTTTGTGATCATATCTTTCTTGAGGTCTCTTAATTGTAATCGAAGTTTGTGTTCAATTGTAACTTTCCTAGATAAAGATTGTTTGAGCCTGCGATTTTCATCTTTTCTATGCATCAGAATTTGAAGCCTTCGACACAGAGCCAGCTTAGTTAAATTTACTTGGTTTAGTGTAGTCTTATAATGTAAGCATTTTAAACACTGATTTCTTACTTTTTTTGGAAGCAGACTATCATTAGCAGCAGGAAGTGCATTACTGTTACAGGCACTTACAACAGTTTGTTCAGGTAGTGGAAATACTTCATTTAAAAGCAGTACAATCGTCTCCCAACGTTGCGAAACATGCTTTTTCAGTTGTGCAATTCTTTCAACAAGGCGCTGGATTGAACTTCTTACTGCCTGCATATTCAAATTACTTGTGCCAGCTAGAGATGCCACCATTTTGACACATTCCATGATATTTTTATTTTTCATCTTCATATATATATAAATCACCAGTCCTTTTCTTACAATCTGTGCTATTAAACAATTATTTTCATCCAAATCATATCTGAAATTATCAACAAATTTGTTTACATCTGAAAGAGTGAGTCTTCATTCTAACTGCAAATAAGAATAATAAAATATGACCAAATATCATAGCCACACAACAAATAAGTCATAACGCAGAAGGGGGTACCTTTCGGAGTAGCGATTTGGAAGCGCTTTGAGCCACTACGCACGCCTTATTGGATACCCCCTTGGGAATCAGCGGGAAGTTGTGGTATTAAGCATACAGGTTTAACTAAACCCAGAGAGGTAAGACCTCATCTCTTTGGTCGCGTCTTTTAATGCCAAAAGGAAATAAACTAATAAGCCCAAGTGGCTATTTTTCTACGCGCCTACATCAACTCGATGCATTACGTCTAATTTCATTTGACAACAAAAAAACTTACAAATATGAGTACCTGCTAAGAAGAATCCAAAATAAACTCAAAATACTATTTCGCTGGCGCGAGCTGTCTTCCGATGTGTCACTATGCAATACCTGAATTGAAAATTTCGGTCACAATTTTTGTCGTATAATACGGTCACCTATTTTACGTACGATATTGAAGTGCCTAGCTTGGTAAAGTTTGCGATATGATTAATAGGCTCGCGCGCATGCGCAGGAAATTTATTGACGGACGCTTGCCGCGTGATGAGCGTCCGATTTTTAGCTTTTTGGACATGTACACCCGCAAGTTTCCAGACCCCGGCTCCCCGAGACGGAGGATAGTGAACCAAGATCACGGGTCGGGGACACCCATAGAGATGATGGTGCCAGACGTGGAACGTCGCAGGGCCCACATCGATCTGGTCGACCCCAAGCACCCGTTGACGGACGGGGCCGTCACCTCCTGTCTGGCCTACGCAGAAAGTGAGAGGCCTTGCATCTCAACCTCCGACATCGCACAGAAAGACCTAGAGATAATGAGAGAGAGGGTCAGAGAGATTAGTCAGGAGCTCTCAGAGGCAAATGAGCAGCTGCTCAATGCCGAGTTGTTGAAGATGCAGTTGCTAGGGAAAGATATGGAGGTGTTGAGTGCCAAAGAAGATAAGAGGGTAGCGGAGGAGGCGATGAGCAAACTGCAGAGTGAGCTGGAGGTTAAGGACAAAGAGCTTAGAGCAGCAGAAAGTGTGAAAAGAGAACTGCTGGACGTTAAAGATGGTGAGCTTAGAGCTGCAGAGGAATCAAGAAAGGAACTGTATGGACATCTGAGGGTTAAAGATGAAGAACTTAAGGCTTCAGAGGACTCGAGGAGAGAACTTCAGATGCAGCTGAAGGTTAAAGATGACGAGCTTAAATATTCAGAAGAATCAAGAAGAGAACTTCAGAGACAGCTAAGCGTTAAAAATGATGAGCTCTTGTTAGTGTTTGAGCAGCTGAGAAATGAGCAGCCTGTTTGTGAACAGAACCAGATCAATTGCACTATAGATAATGGTAAGATGGAGGAGAAGGATGTTGGTTTCGTTAGGTGGAGCAATATTGACATAGTGTAGTTCTAAGTCCAGTTTCCACAGTGCACATATAAAAATATAGCGTATTCATGGGCACCTGTACAACAACAAAAATGTTAGCTTTCTTTCCAAAACCGAGCGGTATTTGGGAAATAAATTGTCGAGTCGTATGACGAATGTTGGGGAGGTAGGGCGTGACCCATGCTAAAACTTGCTTTTCAAAATAATATGTACATGTTAAACGCGGCATATATAAAATGCCACTCTTTGGTTGAGGTGTAGAGTTGGTCCCAGACCCAGTTCACTGCAGCAGCGGGTGGATTATATCACTGGTACGCTAGTTTGGAGATGTCCCCTTACACCCACCCACTAATCAGTTATTTCTTTTCCACACATCAGCTGCACACTCCACCTTAGAGCAGTACAGTGGGGATCTGCTTATCATGCATAATTATAGCTCACGTTGAACCAAATTTAATCAGATACATAATTGTTCATATAAAATAAGCAACACCAAAGTTACTGTTTTACCCCCGAAATGTATTTTTAAAATAGTTATGGAGATACAATCTTTTTGATAAGGGCAGAGAAGCTTATGGATATGCTGAGCATTATTGAGCTCAGAGGCAAAATATATTAGTATGGCTCTGGCCTTGCAGTGTGTGTACATGACTATGAAGCTGGTACCAGTGTGTTCTGTAGTACCCTATCACTATCTTACTCCTCTTCAGACCACGATGGGGGGGATGTCACTTTCACCATAGTCCTAGACAAGGTAACAAGTGACTGTGCACATATTGAAAGTATTAGTGTTATGTGACTTTACATTCATTGTCATCTGAAAAGGGACCCTCTGGCTTTATGGGCATTGGCATTAGGGGGGGTGTTAACTCCCCTTGCTGTGAAGGGAACTCTGGAATCTTTATCACCACCATTATCCCTGAAGGAGCAGCGGGAAGAGATGGAAGGCTGAGGTAGGTCCCCTAGTCCACCACCCTTCCCCTTCTTCCATGCCCACTCCCCTTGTTTTTTACCCCTCATACAAACCCCTCTCGCTCTCCCTCCTCATTCTTCCTCCAATCAGATTGGGTGACCAAATACTGTCAATAAATGGAGTCTTGTTGGAGAATGTCAGCCATATTCAGGCTGTTACTATGATGAGACAGACAGAGCAGCAAGTCACCCTGGTAAGAGGGTATGGAGGGAATAAGGGGCTATGTGGGTGAGAGAAAAGAGGAGGGATAGATAGGAAGGAGAGTCTCGAGAAAGCAGGTATAGTAAGTAGGAAATGAAGAGCTTTTGTGATATTTTATGTCACTATTACCTCTGTGGGCAGGTCGTTTTGCGCTCTGAAGGAGTAGATGTTTCACAACTTGTGGCACCAGTAAGTTATCCAGTGAACACCTGTAACACTAGCAGTGGACCAAAGACATTCACTATATGTATGAATTGCAGGGCTTATATTAACAGCCGGACATCAGACAATTCCCAGTCAATTTTGATAATTGTAATTGGCAGGGCATATATACGATTATTCCCAGACAAAACATTTGGACATAAAGAGTTCAGCATTTAGTATTGTTGTGTGATGAATGATCTATTTGTGCTATCCATCGATTGCGCTGCACGAACCATAGATATATCATTTGTGCACAATCACGCAGCCATCAATGGATCGCACAATAATGGATCGCTAGCGCAACAATAGCTTGTGACTGTGATCAATTGATTACAAGTAAACAGCAATGCTTTCATGGTCGATGGATCACTTTGTTGTAAGCTAGATGCATGTTGTGCTTATATAGATTCGCTATCTAAAGCCCGGGATGACTAGTGTTGCATATAGTAAAGCAGCTCCAAAATATACATGTATAGTGGTACCATAATGTCTGGTCAATATCAGCCATTGGAAGGGCAAACCGGGCCATGTCCAGACATTTTGTCTGGATACCCTGATAAAGCTAATATACTCCTTCATAAACCCACATGTCATGTTGGAACACCTTCCCATATAATATCCCCGCAACACCCTGCCATTTTATACCCATCCTAGCATCTATACTGAAACACCCTTCGATTTAAAGAGGAGCATTAGATGGGAGGGTGCATCTTCAAAGATAAGGATGTATTATAAATAACAGGGTGTATCAACATAATAATGGTCATGAAATGCCCCACCAAGGTATCAGCATCTAAAACCAATTAAAAATATACTTCATTTGGTTACTGTATACTGCTTTATGCTCAATCTCACTGCTCTCTTCGCCCTCCCACCTCCTCCCACACCTCTTTACCATTATTGAGATAAGTGATCCGACTGAAGCTGCATCTGCACAGAGATCAAACAAGGGGACCCACCTGTGCACTTCACTGCCACATAAAAGATGTGTTGATTAGCACTGGGAGAGGAACGGTGGGAGACAGACATTTTGTACTAGATACTGTATTGTATGTAAGAATGTACAGACATGAATTTAATATAAAAATAGGGCCTGGGGACGAGGCTACATGCAGATAAGAAAATGGACACTCCAGCATTGGGCAGCCAAGTGATTCAGTAGTCTGATAAAATTCTGAGCAGTTCCCCCCTGTGATACGAAACGTCTCTCCCTGGAACATGAGGAGTTCCCCTTATCGCTTTTGGGACACCATGCGTTTATAAAATATTTATGTAGTGGTCACTGTTGCCAAGTATTAGGGCTGTGCAAGGAAAGTCTGAGGCTCAGTGTGTATGCAGTTGTGTGATACCGTGGAATATACTGCACATGCTGCTGATATAGCACAATATCCATGTGCACTAAAAGGTATCATGACATCATGAGATTTGGGTTATCTGTTTAGAGAGGTACTGATAGTTCTTGACAGCTTCCCTGCTTCTTGGGCAGCTCTCTGATAGAATGAAAGACCATTTTTATTAATAACATACTGAATGGTTAGATATGTACTGTAAAGGAAAGGAATTTGTAAGCGTACAAAACTGGAACGTCTGAGATCCTTTGATTTTGCCTGTCTAGGGAGAAGCCATGCTTATTCAAATGACTCCAATACCCCATGGCCTGAAGTGGTCATGTATAAAATTCCATTGAAAGTGATGATATGTGCAAAGTGGTATTGATGTACAAGATGTTCCATAATGAAGTCAGTAACAAGCTGTTAATTGTGCTAAATGTTCAAATAATGTAAAGGAAAATTAAGTAAAATGAATTTGTTATACATACTATACTGATATAACACACGAAATATATATCAGTTATGCTGCCTCAAAAGGGAGCCTCATGGGGAAATGAAGTAATAATTCCAGACAACTCCGAATTAAAAACATAATTTCCAAATTTAGTTTGAATTTTAATTTCTAATTTATTAAAGCATTTAAACTGAACCACTAAAATGTAGTATTAATGTTCAATAATATAGGTCAGTTAAAAGCTGCAAACTGTCTTTAAAATGAACTACTTCGATTTAGGAATGAGTCAAGTATCGTATACATGTATCCGTTTGTGGTTGATGATTTTCCTTGATTTGTGGATCACCCCGCTAGCGCGAGCGCTGTACATACAACCATCTCTGAGATATCACCAGTGATGCCGCGGCCAGCTTTTGACAATCCGGTCACGTTCACGGCTGGCCGTTTGGATATAGACGGTCACGTTCACGGTCAAAGATGGACCGTATGATTTCAATACGGTCACGTACACGGCTGGCCGTCAACCGTCAAAATTTTAATACGGTCACGGACGGTCATTATTTATGCTATAGAAGTTTGGCATGCACGTATCAATAGAAATGGCTCATGAACGGTATGCATGGGCATAGCAAAACAAGTGTGAAAGAACAGATTCAATTAACTAAAGGCTTTATTGCAGCTGAGAAAGAGAACAGATTCAATCCTGGCTGGATCTATCCTCCATCTTCACAATGAGTCTCAACTGGGAGAAAACTCGCTCGCACGTGGAATCCACGCGATAAGGCATAATCATGGCAAGTCGCGTCCCCAGACCCACATTCGGCAGCAGCGGATGGAATACATATCAGGCTGGGTACGAGACTATGTCATGGCGAGGGGGACAACGTAAATAATAAAAATTTAAATGGTTCCATAGCCACGTGTTGGTGACAGTCGGGTGGGTTTGCTGCTAACTTCACCGCGCTATCAGGTGGCTTATCCTCAAAGGTTCTTGGAAAGACGACATTTGCCACGCAGGGAAAAAATCCACTGCACGTGACGCTAGTGACGTGAATAGGTTTAATGGACCGTCAAAAGTTCTGACGGCCACGGACGGCCAGCTAATAAATTTGACGGTCAATTATTTTTCACGGTTTAATCACGTGATCGGTAAGCTTCCCGGTCACGGTCACGGTCGGCCGTCAAAAACCGTCAAATGAATACGGTCACGGACGGTCCGTGCTGGCCGCGGCATCACTGGATATCACTTTCAACGGATAAAATGATGTGGATACATCTAATGCGTGCACACTGCCAGACCAGAGATAATATATACTGAAATATTATCTCCGGCCAGACTGACTGCCTAACGTGTTTTTTAATCAGCAGCTTTTAAACACAGCACAAAGTGACTAATATTGATGTTCACAAGTAGCCGCGACCGGCCAACGGCCATGCCATCAGCCGCCTTGAGGGTTTAGCACCCCTTGGAGGTGCAGCTAATGGCTCAGATGGTTGGACGGGAAACGCGTTCGGGTCGGCTCTCAGCCTTTCCAGCATATTTACGATCTGCTTCTCTGACGTAGTTTGCATTACAAACAGGTGGGCGTAGGTCCTCTCCAGACCGCTTTCCATTATCAACCTTTCCGAGCCGAGAGAGTATTTCGTCATGATGGCTTCATTGGGTTTCTTAAAACGAACCGAGAGTGAAAGTGGGCTCTTGCCGACCCAGAGGTCCTCGCCCAGGTCCTCTCCGAGCCGCACCAATTTGTCGCGCACGAACTGCGCTAGGTCTATGCAGTGCATAACGGCTTCCACCTCGCGTTCGTACGGGTGTGTGGTGATGTAGTTCCACAGGATCAGAGGTGACAGGGCGTTGCGGGAGCCCGCGAAAGTGGTGTCGGGCGACCCGACGTAGTCCGGGTTCGACGGCGGCTTCAGTACGAGCTTGCTTCTGGTCATGAAGATACCGCAGGGCCACGGCGCTCCTTGCCACTTATGGCCGCTCATCACGATGGAACTGACGAACGGTAGTCTGAAGTCGAAAATCGGGGCGGAGAGTTCGGTCTTGCCGTTCAGGTGGGCCATCTCCAAGAATGGCATGAAGCTCGCACCCAGAGCGCCGTCGACGTGGATCCAGTACTTCATACGACGGAAAGTCGCGACAACCTCGTCATTGTCGTTTTTTGCCTCGAACACGTTTTCTATCTCTCCATCGACCGACTGTGCCTTGATCTCGTCGACTATCATTTGGCCCGCCTTCTCCACATCATCGTACGCGCCTTTAAACGTGGAGCCGTAGTTGAAGACGACGATGACCGGATGTCCTTTGCTGGCGAAGAACCCGACCAACTTCGTCAGAGCGACTTCGTCGACGATCCCGGGACCATCAGCTCCGCCCTTTACCGGAATCTCATACGGCCAGCCCTCTCCCCCCCCGAGTGGGCACTGCTCACTGTACATTTCCACACCGACCTGGTAGAACGTCTTGATGCCTTCCAGGTGTGCGGTCTTGGTGAGCGAGTAGTGCGCTTCTTGGGAATAGAAGACAACAGGGATCTCAACGTTCCTCTTCCGCGTAGCGTCTGCTTTCAGTAGTTCCGTCTGCACCATGTAGCAAGACGAAGCCCCATGCCTAGCCCCTTCCGCGGGCAAGAAATGGTCGATCATTAGCGCCTTTCCCGTCACGTAGTCTCGCGCGCTCCACATTCCGTACATGTTACCTTCGGTGGACCCCATCGTCAGACAGTAGCCCCAGTAGCTCTCCTCGTCCTCAACGCCCCACCCGTGGGGCCAGCGAATGTGCCACAGAGATGCGTAGTAGTCAAGGACGTTTCGTTCGATCCACCGTGTGTTCATCTGCAGGTTGCTCTCTACGAACGGGTCGCCGATGTTGTTTGTGTGGAAGCGCAGGAAATCCTTCAGGTGGCTGTAGTCGAAAAGGGAGTTGTTCTGGTAACCGAGGAAGTCGGAGTGAAACTGTCGGTTCTTTTCGAGAGCGCTGGCATTTGCTTCTTTGACCTGAGAGCCCGAGAGCCCGACGGAAGGGACCTGGTACCACGACTCGCACTTACCGACGACATTTGGGTAGGCGTCGATAGGATCTTTGGAAGGAGGTTGTATTAGGTATTCTCCGTCGGAAGGATTCTTTGCATAGCGGCTCACGCTGTCTTTCCAGGGTTTGCGTTCGGGACCGTACGGGATTTCATCGTCCCAGCAATTCGCCATTATGCTTGTAGTTGGGTGGCCTAATTATGAGTGTTCGCTTGGTGTCAGCGACCTGTACTGGAGTTTGCACCAAAGTGCGGCGTGTATAACTTGCCCATTCAACCTGGATGAACCGGGACATTATAGACTGCAACCTACTGCAATGAAGGGTACACAACTAGCTATGACGCAATAATTAAATGATCGGCACCATTTCATTTTGTATTCCAGTCTTTCCAGATATCAAATGCAGTGACATTCACAAGTTAGTGAAGGACTGTTTTTGCATTTAGCCCCAGTCTCTACAGCGTACATCCCATTTGGGGGATGTTGATATGAACTTGAGACCAGAAGGGCCTACCAAGTCAGTTATTTGTATAGATGATTCAGTTCAAAACGGAGATCTAGATGTTGTATTAACCATATGCATAGCACCATCTTTAGGCGTGGCATAACAGCACAAGTTAAGGTTATTGCATATCAATGTAACCTTAGCCATGATGCCCACAAACATGAGATCAAGGACTGAAGGTTTCACTCATTAAACGTTGGCTGGGCTGCATGCTTTATAGCTACCACTGTATGTTATAGTGTACAGTATAGCTTCCTGATGGAGCCCCTGTTCCTGTCAGATGCTATGCTGGTGTGGGTGTATGTACAGGATAGATATAGGAATTAAAGTACATGCAGCTTTGCGCCTCATGATTTGCATTGATGTAAACACAAACAAAAGTGCACGCATAATGTCATATTAATAAATTCTGTGATGCTTGCAGATATGGATGGAAAAAAATAACAGTAACACGCATGGTATATGATGAATGCAGAGGAATGAAATTGATTCCCAAGTTTCAGGTGATGTGGAGGCAGTACAGATGAGTTCACAGGAATGGTTGTGAAGGTGGCAAAGGGATGTTGATGGTGAGGCAGGACCAGTCACCCTCAATTGTAAGCTCTCGGAGCAGGATTATTAAAATATTCCTTCAAATTTAAAAGGAAGTCATTTATTGAAGCAAAGGAAATTTTTTGAAATAGAACTGAAATGAAAGCATTTATTGAACTGAATGAAAGAAAGGAGCTCAGCTGTAGAGAAAGCATTTATTGGAAGCATTGTACGGAAGCAGACGGAAACAAGCAATTGAACTTCAGATAAAAGCAGGAATTTGTTAAAACAAAGGAGAAAAAATATAGATATACCTGGATATACCCAACAAAGCATTAATTAAGTGACATACTGGGAAAGAATTTATTGATGCATACAGTGCAGAAGTGAGGGAGAAGTGAAGTAAGTTGGAAGAATTCAACTGCATTTCTTCAAACTAATATGTATACCTCCTGGCACTTGTCAAATCCGTTGGTGCACTGGTAAACCTATTCTGACTAGTTTTATAGGTACATGTGTATTTTAATAGATCTTGATGAGTGATTCTTGGTACCCTGGGAATTGTGATCTGATCCAGTGGTTGGAGGTGGAGTTTCATGCTGCACATGGAACTGTCTCTTCCAGGATACTAGATTGGTGATGAGGGTGGCGTTTATTTAAGCACTCAGATGTTTTATAACTCAGTGACAGGCTAGCGATTCAAGGTGGTGTCAAAGTTTCAGGAACTAATGGTAAGAGAATGGTAAGTGAGGATTGAAGCCTGATCTAACCATACACAATTGATCTGGCAGAAAAGTTTTGATGAAGAAAGAGTGGAACGCAGGGAGAAAGTAAATTTGCGGCTTGCGTGATGTGTTCTATATACACCATGACTGCATATGTGTGTGTGTGTTCTATATACACCATGACTGCATATGTGTGTGGAGTGTTCTTGTGTGTGTGTGTGTTCTATATACACCATGACTGCATATGTGTGTGGAGTGTTCTTGTGTGTGTGTGTTCTTGTGTGTGTGTGTTCTTGTTTGTGTGTGTTCTTGTGTGTGTGTGTGTTCTTGTGTGTGTGTGTTCTTGTGTGTGTGTGTGTGTTCTTGTGTGTGTGTGTGTGTTCTTGTGTGTGTGTGTTCTTGTGTGTGTGTGCTTTTGTGTGTGTGATGTGTGTAAGGGGTGGTTGTGTGAGCACAATAGTATCAATATCTCTGTACTGGACAGGTGAGATGTCTTGAAGAGGAGACAGCTGTGGAGGGAGGTGAGTGTATCCACATGCATTTTTAGTGTCATTTATTGAATTTGTGTAGAGATATGAATCTCTGATAGCTGAGAGTGCCTCTGAAAATGAAGCTGCCACTAGAAGAGTGAATTACCTTGAAAACCAGCTGCAGCAGGTGACTTTGGAGGTCTTAGACCATCAATAAGTCATCATCATGGCTCTAATATCATTTGAAGGCATCAGAGAAGGAATCTGAGCTACAGTGTCAGATCTCTGAGCTACACGGGACCCTGAGTGAGCAGAATGCAAGGTTGCAGGAGTATTTTGAATACTATAGAGTCATTGAAGAGTGAAATTGAAGGGCAATACAGTTTAATCAGTACGAATAGCACTCACCACCTGTGTGGCAGCATGAGGGGTCATGGTGGAGAACTCAAGAGAGCAAATGAAGAGAAGTGAGTATGGGAGTGAGTGTAGCTTGTGTAGCATAGGGGTGCAGCTTGTGTAGTATCATTCCCGTAGGCGCTACTGTTAATTACATGAATGAATTTAAGATTACGCTTGTGCTGTTATCACTGTTTTCTTAGAAGTACATTTGTAGCTGTTGATAAGGAGTACCCAGAATAATGTCCTGCACTTACAGGAAGCAGTTAAAAATGGAGATTGAGAGGAATGCCCAGGACGAGTTTGAAAGAGTATGCAGATCAATGTGATACCATACTTAAGGTTGGTGGAAGAGGGGTTAGCTACATCTAATATCCCCTCTCATGATCAGGACTTGGAACAGAAGGATGCTGAGGTTAAAGAAGCACAAAGGCAGCAGGCAGAGTAGTATAGAAGACTGCAGCTGGCTGAGGGGGAGGTGGCTCAGCTAAAGATGAAGTTGGAAGCTATGAATAAGAGGCTGGGGGAGGTGGCGAATGAGAAGGCTCACATGAACCCAGCAGTTGTATGTTTATCTGAAGGACTTTGAAGTGGAGCAAAGTGTGAGGGAGAAGCAGGCAGAGATGATTGATAATCTTCAGAAGAAGTTGACTGAATCTAAAGGTGACACAAATACTCTCAGACGGGGCAGTCCTCAAAGGTTTGTCAGACCTTTAACCTTCATCTCATTTCATATCCACATACCTGTTTATTTTATTTTTATTTTTAAAAATGTGGTGTGACCTCAGTATGAAGAGGAACATGAATCCTTGGGGGTGATGGATACTCTATACCTTTGGGAGGCAGTATGGATCCCCAGGGGGACAATATGGACTTCCATGGTGGGGACCCCTGTGATGAGCATACCTGTATGCAGGGGAGGGTGGATGCCTCTCCATGGGGGCCAAATAGGGATACCTCTGCTAGGCCCCAGGGCCAAGATTGGAAAGCAGGTTACACCATGGATCATGTGCCTCGGGAGTGAGGAGGGGGAGGAGGAGGGGGCAGGGTGTTCTCCCCGAAGGTATCATTTGAAAGGTCACTCTTAGGTCAAAGGAGGATCCCTCTACTGATGATATGTGATGGAGGGGTGTGGTGAAGGAGGGTATGTGATGGAGGGGTATGAGGAAGAAGGGTATGTGATGGAGGGGTGTGGTGAAGGAGGTTATGTGATGGAGAGGTGTGGTGAAGAAGGGTATGTGATGGAGGGGTGTGGTGAAGGGGGGTATGTGATGGAGGGGTGTGGTGAAGGAGGGTATGTGATGGAGGGGTGTGGTGAAGGAGAAGTGTGGTGATGGAGGGGTGTGGTGAAGGAAGGGTTGCAGTCTGTCCTATCTGTGGGAGAGGGGCTTCCCCTCAATGGAGGAGCTGCAGAGACATAGTGCAAAGTTCCTGGTTTATAGCCTTCACATATAGTGACCATTATAGTTTGCGTACTTTGTACTTTTGTGTATGACACAGTGGTTCTGAAAATGGCGACAGTTGGCTCTGGAACTGTGACAGTTGTGGTGGTCCCTTCTGGATATGCTACACGGGGTTTGGTGTGTGCTGTGTAAAATATAGTGAGAAATGATACTTGGCACTAGAAGGCATTACAGAAAATCGCATCTTTAGAGCTGTGCAAGATATGATGTGACAAATATAAGGTACCATCACCACATAGGTAAGAGGTACTTGGAAGGTCACAAATTCAACCCAGGCAAAGGGACCAAGGATTTCATGTTATATTAGGGGAGGGGTGTACTAAATCTGGTGTACAAGATTACATATGTACACCTGTGCTGACAATAAATATGTGGGCATGGCTGATCATATCTCCCAGTGAAGCACGAGAACTTTTGAAGAAGTAAAGTAGTATGCATAGCTTTGCCGATAGCCATAGGGCCAAGGCCAAGGAGTGCTTTCTCTACACCTCTTACCTGATGGTCAGTGCTAGGCTCTGGGGGGTGGTCATGTTCCAGGTGGTAGTGAAGACTTCCTGAGGACCAGGGTGAGCACAGGTGTGAGGGTGACCATGATGAGGACCCAGTGCAGTCTGGGGTGGTCACCGCACTACAAAAAAGGTATTGTTATACACTGGTATTTAGTGTTCTATACTGCTAATTAATGTTTACGCTAGTGTATAACAGCCCTTTTTTGCACAATGCTGATGCCAGCCTTTACTTGGTGGTGGTATTCCCTGAGCTTAGGGAGGTATTTATTGCCCCCCCCCCCCCCCCCAGAGCCTATTAATGAGGTATTTATGGCCCCCCCCCCCCCCCCCACCTGGTCCCCAGGCCCAGCAGCTGTGGGATGTACCAGCATATCATTACTAGTATAAGGATCATCTCATCCTGGCAAAGAATGCACTCAGCATAGAGGCACAAATCCACACCACCAACCAAATGCACCAAGCAACCCAAGATATAACACAACCTATACACCAAGCCTTCACAGAGATGGGTGTTCTGTAATGGGAATGGCCTCCAGCTTATAGCTGCCTGGGCTCACATCTAGATTATTTATGTGCCGCCCATCTCATAACATGGCTCTGCATAGCACAAGCCTGTTGTGATGCTGAAGAGAAAACTAATTTACTTAGTGCAAGTCACACACTGTCAATGCCTTAACAACAGGCTTACATATACATGTACACGGAAATTATTTTTTGGTCAGTCGTACCTCTTTCAGTGCAATCTCTAAGTTGTAGGACAAGCTAAGGTTGCAGCCTGCAAGAAGTACAACTTGTAAAATGGCCTTGATTACCAAGTTCATGAAGAGCTTAATATGGCTGTACTGCTACCTTGTATTTATACAGATTATCTTTGATTTATACATGCTCAAATCAAGCATGAAATCATCACAAATGTTATCACATTAACACCTACACGTACATGATAATACCATATAACATCTGCATTACACCATTCAGTACCTAAATAGATACAGCCTTAGCAGTCTGTTCTGATTCAATCTTGTTTCCTTGGGGATCATATGTATGCGACTTACCGTACTCACGGTACAACCTTGCTATGTATATTAGTCAATTATAACATGTTGCGCAAATTTTTGAACACTAGCTCATACATAGTACGACAAGCAGAAAGATACACTTCACCATACACCACGATGTGTGCACTACACTTTTAAACTTATGCAGGCGTGCATATGAAAACGTGTTACAGTCGCACAAACAGTGGGCCTTATATAGCAGCTAACACCGCACACGCTAGGAACTAGGCCTACACGCTACAGAAACATGTAGGTTAGTCAACCTCATAGCTTTCGTAGTGAAGTATCTGAAACTACTTAGATGGTTCCTATGCGACCTACCATACTCACGATACAGTCGCACAAAGCCTTCAAGCCGTCTATGAACTATAATCAACGTTCAACCTGCCCTAACAATGTATACAGATTGACAACTAACCTATACGAACACTTCTTACCAGTAAAACACGCGTTAAGTGCTAGAACGTTAAGTGCTAAAAAAGGCTCAACAAGCTAGGATAGATTTACGCCCACGCACCGAAAAAAGCGAAACGCGGATTGCACTACACGGCCAATTCTTACGCTAAGTGAATCAGATCCGCTACCCAAAGGTCGTGATTCAGCCGTGAAGCGGACTTAGTTTCCAATAGAATTCAATAGTATTCGGAACAAGGTCAGTAAATTTCAGGAAATTAAGTCCGCTTCATGACTGAGTAGCGGATCTGATTCACTTAGCGTAAGAATTGGCCGTGTAATGGTCACGTGAGAGGTTTCCAATCCTTGTATCAAATATCTATGGTGCTGCTGTGGAGGAGAGCTAGTTACTGATCAGCAGGATCAACCTTTGAGTTGTATAATTATTATTATTTTTTAAAAAGCAATTGCCCCCCCCCCCCCCCCCCCCCGACCCCCTGCGTTGTGTTTGACAAGTACATGTATGGCGGCGAAGCTCCGCCCTTTTTACTCCGTTAACTAATACCATTAATGAGCTTACACCCATTACGTCACTATTGGCGCATCCGCAGCTGCGAGTTTGGGTCTGGGTACGAGACTAAGGGTGCTTATATAAGCTATCCCTAACGTGTATCACTATGCCTACCCAGGCAATGGCTTGGATGTTTCTCCTAGACCAAAAGCACAATGACTTGGCGCTGCCAGTGAGAAGACTGGCAAATATGTTCGATCGCGATCCTTTGTTCGACTCATTTTCCTTTTTAAGTACTGTTATATAATACGGTACGGGTCCGCAGCCATACATGCATTGTACAACTCACGTGAGATATCACATGAAAAATAGGTAAACACCGCATGCTCGCAATCTGATTGAATTCCAGGCGCGGTGGTCACGAAAAGGCCGAGACTAACAAACCTCCACGATTGGGGCAAGTTTTATCGTCCTTAAACTAGCGAGAACAACATTTTTAAAAAGACCTACCCCTCGTAACCTTCCCAAAAACCAGCCACAATTTTTGACGTAATTTTTGGGTACGATTTAACGTTATACGTGAAATGATTTCCAAGTACCTACCCATAACTGGCAATAAGTGCGATAGTTTTGGCATGTTCCATCTCAGTCACCGAGCTTGAACGCATGGAGTCGGTGATCGCCGTGCGTAAGTCGATAGGTTTGAAATATGGCGTAGCCGCGTAGGCCTTAGTTAATGTTTCCACGCGTTCAATGAGAGCAGACCGCCGTGATACGAGTGATTACGGATCACGTGATCCATGTACCAAATATCTGATTTCGCGCGGAGTGCCACACCAAGCTGCCAAGGACTGAGGCGGCTGACCGAAATTTCCAATGAACCGAAACTGCAGTGTACGTGTAGCTGCACTGTCGTGGGGGTGTGCGCATGCGCAAATTCATTGCCCGCCTGCGCATGGCTTGATTAACTATTATATTTGTCATTCATAGCAATCTTTTGTGTCTTATACAGTTCAACAACACGAACCCTTTGCTTTACAATTCTCAGCGTAGACTGGATACTTTTTCCCGCTGCAAAGTTCTCCAGTCACTTCAGAGCAAAAGTGTTGACAATTGTTAGATAGTTTGCAGTACGGCGAAAATTTCTCAAATGTTTCCCAAACCGCCTTACCAATGTCGTCGACCGAGCAGTTCATACACGTTCCTACTTGAGACAGCTTGTAGCATTTTTTATCAGTTGCTTTGAGTTTCTTCATAATCGGGCGGAAATTAGGATCCGGCCCTTCCTTTTCTACAGCCAATTCGATGCGTAGTCTGATGGGGTTATGGCATATTGGACAGTCAGCGAGTAAATGCAATTGGTGATGATGTTCAGACAAGGAAGTGGGTATAGAAAGCATCACTGTCCATTCGTGGAGCTTTATTGAACGCATATTACATTGTAACTCCTCACGCAGTTCATGTTCCCACGCACTAGTAAACCCATTTTTGGTGATGACTTCCGACTTTATCTTTTTACCTGCTGTACAAGCTCCTGCCATTCTATAGAACTGCACCACGGGGAAAGTCCTGCACTAATAACAGCGGGGGTTTTTTTGTATCAGATCTGATACATAGTACAATCTGGAGCACGTGTTGTGTTCAGTACCGACAGTACGGCACGAATATGTTACAGGATAAAATTGATATTTCATAGCCGTGACCTCTTGCGGGGTCTGGATCATCATTATATGGCCCGGTCATGTGCGTGCTGCGTTTTGATTGTGCGGTCGCGCGCGCGAGATGTGGCCACAATTACGACCACAGAATCACGTGCAGCGCAGCATTCAATGATGCAGCGCAGCGAGACTTGCAGCGCAGCGATCTCGTTCCCAGGTGTATTATAAACAAAATCATTTATGTTTATAGTGCTCTACAATTAGGATACATAACTCTTTTAGAACTTGCGTGTCCACTTTCAGATCATGACGAGGTGAGAGATTCTTATAATTTAGACCCATAAGTTTCTGCTAGGGCTACTGCCCTTTGTTGCACTAAAGAATAGTATTTGTGGTAAGACCACCCCATTGATTCCAATTCAGCTCTGTGCTGTCATCTCTGTACGCGTATATCTCCTTCTGATCCCAGACATTATTTTCCGCCGCTACCGAAGGTTTTCATTAGTTGGGCGTGGCCCGCCCTTCGCGTATTGGCGGAAGGTCGGGTTGCAAGCCTATACCTGGATTTGTTCTGCTGCAACGGGGATTGCAGTCCAATCGGATTGCAGTGTTCAAGTGGGTCCCTATTGTCACCCAATTAGTGGCTGATGTGAGGTAATGATAGGCAGCTGTTCCTTCCATTTTAAAACTTATACATGTATATACATGGAGCGGACAAACATTGCTTTTGTTTGCGAACGTGTTACAGAGGCAGCTAAAGAGTTGCGCTGCCCTGCTACTATGAAGCCTGAGCAACAATGCGAAGGGCGGGCCATGCCCAACTCATCGACACCACACCCGAAGCAATACATGTACATATCTTGAGCATTATCACACGTAATCTAACTCTCAATATACCGAATGTGCAATAACATAACGATATTCACAACGATATTACATAACACTCCAGAACAAATCTTGGTCACGGCTGTGTGCGGCCATTCAAATCATGGAAAGAAAGTCCTACGCCCAGAAATTTTGAAATGATTATGTCATTACATAGCAATGTACCATAGCAACGGTAGGGTTTTTTTGATAAACATTTTCTTAAAAAGTGCTGGGTTAAAGTTCAAACAAAGGCCATAGATGTTAACCCCATTGACTTGTGTATCGATGGTAAAGTTCATGTATACTACAGTTATTCACGTGCAGAGAAATTTGCTCCTAATCGGACGGGCTCTGGTAGAACATGTCGCGACCTCAAATACAAGTCAAGCGCTACTGTCAAAACGCAAGTTTTTCGCGATTAAAACATATCAAACTCTTTAGTGGATAGATAGAGCTATTTGTTTATCGTACAGCCATGCCGCGGAGATCATTTTTTTCGTTGTACAAATCGTTCTTAAGCGGGGTTTAATCACGCGGTTTCGTTCTGGGTCTCTTCAGTGGGATGGGACTATCAGCAAGGTTCTGAGGGTCGATACTTATTAAACGTGAAGTCCTGGTAGCACACCCATGGTGACACCCATGGTGCACAAGGAATTTAATTTTAGCCATGCCATACACATACCTGGGAGATGGGAATTGCAATTGTAGTATGGCCAAAAATTGATGACTTGAGTGAATGTGTAAGGTTGTGATAAAGATTTGAGAATTCTGATTTCACCTATAAATTTTTCACCCTTTTTAATTATTTATCATGTTTCAAGAAAAGAAATTATTAATTAAAATCAATTAACTAAAATTAATTTTTCTTAATTGAATTCCAAACACGTTCAGTATTCGCTAAAAATCGGTCTGATTATAATATACAAGTATCATGAAAAGACCATTAAGCATCCATGAACTAAATTCAAGACAAATTGATTAATTATAACCAAGATATGTATGTCATTGCGTGATGCGTCATCTTTTAAATATTGATGTGTCGTCTGCTCACGAGACTCTGCTCACAGGCGAATTGGGGCACCGGTTAGGGTGTGGCAAGGGGTGGGACAAAGTAGTAGGTGGGGCCGCCCCGGGGAGGGTGCGGGAGGGGGCACCCCTCCCGCCCAGCTAGGGTGTGTGGGGAAGTGCTCAGGGATGTTAAGGCAGCCTACACAAGAAAACATATTTACATGATGTTGACAATATGTCGACAAGTATGTTCATGATTACATCATTATGACATAGTGCAAATCACTGTTTATTCAAGCATTGCGATCGTACGGAAGATATTTTTGTAAAGCATTCATACCTATTGTCGTGCTAGGGTATTCTAGCGCTTAGATTTCGTATATGACGCATAGAAGTTTTGGCTTGACAATATAAAAGTTGCAGCTGTCGAGCGGGAAAGTTCAGTTACGTCATATTTTATCGCCTTAAGAGGGTCGTTTGTGAAAAGCAAAACGGCGCTGATGAAGACGAGGGCGGATAAGAGGACTTTTGTGCCTGGTATGTTACACGATGTTTCTATTGCTCATATACGCTTAGGATGTGATTGGAACGTACTTGGTTCGCTAAATATAGTCGTGTTTATGTAAATACGCCGCCATTTTGAAAAAATACTACGCAGGATTGCTACGAAGGCTGAAGTACATCTTACACAACCTAAGCGTAACTTTGTCCAGCGTGTAGGGTTCTAACATAATATGGCATTTATTGCTTGATCCGTGCATTGCTTTGTCACCGCCACTATCGCTCGATGGCTAATTGTTACCAATATGTACGCTTGCAAGTAAACCTGAACAATCGAACAACACTATTAGGTGGATATATATATATAGCATTCTTAAGCCAAGTTTGACGGCAATGCAACATGTTATATGGCTTTTACACTTTATGAAAGGTTAAATATGTACGGTCTGGGTACGAGACACGCGTAGGCTGCCTTAACACCCCTGAGTGCTGTAAGCTCCCCACTGAGCCCGAGAAGCCACTAGAAACTTTTACACCTCTAAACAGCACTTATTCGGATTTAAAAGTGTAACGATTTACCGCGTTAGAATTTCGACTCGGAGGATCTATAGAGCCGTTGACACAGTATACATATAGCGCTTTTCAGTATAATCCGTCGCGTACCGATGGAGAAAATATCTAAAAACGTGTTCATTGAACAGGCTGCACAAACGAAAATGCTGAATAATTACGAAGTCACGTAACAACTTTACACTTTCGACATCTGTTGTCATGTAGTTTTTCAACATAACTCTGCAATTAATGCCAAACATTGAAGTACTGAAAAAAAATTTAAGGACAAGTACCACGGTTTCAACTATATTTTCCTGATGTTTTTATGATTTATCATACTTTCAAAATGGCTAATTATTAATTAAAATTAGTTAACTTATTTACAACAACACGTTATTTTATGAACGCCGCATAGTAGGTAGCTTATACAAAGACTATTCCTGTATTTTTGGGTGCTAAAACTCTCTTTTTGTAGCTCAAAAACCTAAATACAACATACGCATGCGCAAAATTAATTGACTGCGTTACTCGTTCCCAGACTCTTATAGCTCACGCGACGCAGGTTCAAAATTATCATCCCTCCCTCGCTACTAAACATTTAGAACCTTCCGTAAGTTGTGAAGTGAATGTGTGTTGCTTGGCTTGCAAGGATGCTCTAAAAGCAATTTGTCGTGTGGGTGTGGCCTACATTGCGCAAATGCGGAGTATAAAAATGGTCTTGTAGGTGTTCTAGTTAGGCATAGCCCGACCTTTGCGTTTAACGGAAACGTTCCAGGTACCACGTTCCGTCAAAATGCGAAGGTCGCGCAAGCCCAACTAGCTTTTGCAAGAAAGTTTTAGCAACTTAACCATAAAAAGAGGCCTGTGCGTATGCTCTTTGTATTAAGAGTGTGAAGGGTTAATCAACCTAACGGCAAAAAGAGTCCTGTGGGTGTGGTCTTTGTAAGAGTGTCAGGGGTTAAGGGACATAGCCGAAAAATACAGCCTTGTGGGTGTGTTAAGAGTGTCAGGGGTTAAACGACATAGCCAAGAGAAACAGCCTGTGTGTGTGTTAATAGTGTCGGGGGTTAAACGACATAGCCGAGAGAAACAGCCCAGTGAGTGTGTTAAGAGTGTCAAGGGTTAAAGTACATAGCCGAGATAAACAGCCTGTGTGTGTATTAATAATGGTGGGGGTTAAACGACATAGCCAAGAGAAACAGCCCAGTGAGTGTGTTAAGAGTGTCAAGGGTTAAAGGACATAGCCGAGAGAAACAGCCCAGTGAGTGTGTCAGGGGTTAAACGACATAGCCGAGAGAAACAGCCCAGTGAGTGTGTTAAGAGTGTCAAGGGTTAAAATACATAGCCGATATAAACAGCCTAGGGTGTGTGTTAATAGTGTCTGGGGTTAAACGACATAGCCGAGAGAAACAGCCCCTCCTTCCCTTCTCCCTCCCTCCTCCCTCCCTCCCTCCTCCTCCCTCCCTCCCTCCCTCCCTCCCTCCTCCCTCCCTCCCTCCTCCTCCCTCCCTCCCTCCCTCCTCCCTTCCACTCCTTCCCTCCCCCTCCTTCCCTTCCCTCCTTCCCTCCCCCTCCTTCCCTCCCCCTCCTTCCCTCCCCCTCCTTCCTCCCCCTTCTCCCCCTTCTTCCCTCCCCCTCCTTCCCTCCCCCTCCTTCCCTCCCCCTACTTCCCTCCCCCTCCTTTCCTCCCCATCCTTCCCTCCCCCTCCTTCCCTCTCCCTCCTTTCATCCCCCTCCTTCCCTCCCCTCCTTCTCTCCCCCTCCCTCCCTGCTCCCTCCCTCCTCCCTCCCTCCCTCCCTCCCCCTCATTCCCTCCTCCCTCCTACCTCCCTCCCCCTCCTTCCCTCCCCATCCTTCCCTCCCCCTCTCTCCCTCCCCCTCTCTCCCTCCCCCTCTCTCCCTCCCCCTCTCTCCCTCCCCCTCTCTCCCTCCCTCCTCCCTCTCCCTCCCTCCTCCCTCTCTCCCTCCCTCCTCCCTCTCTCCCTCCCTCCTACCTCCCTCCCCCTCCTTCCCTACTTCCTCCCTTCCTCTCCCTCCTTCCCTCCTCCCTCTCTCCCTCCCTCTCCCTCCCTCTCCCTCCCTCTCCCTCCCTCCCTCCCTCTCCCTCCCTCTCTCTCCCTCCCTCCCTCTCCCTCCCTCTCTCTCCCTCCCTCCCTCTCCCTCCCTCCCTCCCTCCCTCTCCCTCCCTCCCTCTCCCTCCCTCCCTCCCTCTCCCTCCCTCCCTCTCCCTTCCTCCCTCTCCCTCCCTCTCCCTCCTTCCCTCCTCCCTCTCTCCCTCACACTCCATCTGTCTGTGTGTGTGTGTTTGTGATGCTACCAGTAAATATACATATTGTGGATATGTGTTAATATTGTTTTGATCCCCATTCACTCCCCCTCTCTCCCTCCCTCCTCCCTCCCTCCCCCTCTATCCCTATGTTCCTCCCTCCCCCTCCTTCTCCTCCCTCTCTCCCTCCCTCCTCCCTCTCTCCCTCCCCCTCCTTCCCTCATCCCTCTTTTCCTCCCTCCTCCTCCTTTCCTCATCCCTCTCTTCCACCCTCCTCCCTCCCCCTCCCCCTCATTCCCTCCTCCCTCTCCATCACACTCCATCTGTCTGTGTGCTTAGGTGTGTGTTAATATTGTTCGATTCTTATTCACTCTCCCTCTCTCCCTCCCTCCCTCCTCTCCCTCCCTCCCTCCCCCTCCCTCCCCCTCCCTCCCTCCCTCTCTCCCTCCCTCCTCCCTCCCACCCTCCCCCTCATTCCCTCCTCCCTCTCTTCCTCACTCCTTCCCTCCTCCCTCCCTCCTCCCTCCCTCCTCCCTCCATCCTCCCTCCCTCCTCCCTCCATCCTCCCTCCCTCCTCCCTCCCTCCCTCCTCCCTCCTCCCTCCCCCTCCTTCCCCCTCTCCCTCCCTTCCCCTCCTTCCCTCTCTCCCTCCCTTCCCCTCCTTCCCTCTCTCCCTCTCTTCCTCTCTCTCCCTCACACTCCATCTGTCTGCGTGTGTGTGTGTGGTTGTGATGCTACCAGTAAATATACATATTGTGGAAACCTCTCTCCCTCCCCCTCATTCCCTCCTCATAGCCGAGAGAAACAGCCTTGTGGGTGTATTACAAGTGTCAGGGGTTAAAGTACATAGCCGAGAGAAACAGCCCTGTAGGTGTCATGGATTAAGCCTTGTGGGTGTGTAGAGCACATAACCGAGTGGTGTACTTTTTTTTTTTTAGAGTGTCTGGTGTTAAGCAACTAAGCAGTGAAAACGATCCCAGGGGTTAATAACAGTGGCTGTGATTTATACCATATATGGCAGTGACATACAGGTCAACATGTAAAGAAGCCTTACAAATTATCTCCCCCATAATACTTGATCATGTGATGCATCCTGCCTATTCACATGCACTCTACAGGGTAAACTGACCTTATGGTATAGTGTTATCATGTACTGCAATGTGGTGGTTGAAAGTGTTCAGTGAATGCTTCGGTTTGATTTTACTCCATGTGTGTGGTTGTACGTTGAGAGTGTATACAAAATAATGTTCTAAGGACTTTGACAGCATTTAATTAACTTGTAGTTGTGTTATCCCTATTTATCCATCAGTCCACACACACACTTGTCAACATGCACATGCACGCACTCACACACACTTAAGCACACTTGGCACACAAACTCTTATTTCCCACATTGTTAACTGACCTTACAGCTATAATGTAGCAGGTACATGAAGGGCGTTAATATCATATTCATATTGTGCACCTACTAATGTACACATGTGGTTGTTGTTTTACAGCTGCCCTGTTTTTATCTGATTCAATATACATGTATATGCACACACTACCCTTCTTACACTGTCTCCCTTTCACACACACACCACCCCCTTCATCCCTACACACACCAACTTCTTTTCCTTCCCCCCCACACTTGAGGGAAGGGCTTTCCTATTGTTCACTTATGTACGCATGTGGTTGTGTAAGTGTGTTGCAGCTGTAGCTTTATCTGATATAAGATGCAGGGGAACTTTTGCTACATATAGCTGTAATGGCCTGCTTGAGCTAACCATAGAGTACCATGCCAATACATGTGTGTCCTCCATAATTACGTATCTCCTTCGGTCTTTATAATGTGGTCATACTGAATGTTCTATGAGAATGGTCGTAAATTGAGAGTGTACAGGGTTAATGAAAAGTTAATGAAAATAATGTTCTAAGGTACCCTTGTACTGGTAGTTACATGTACGTCTTCCACTGAGACAGCATGTATGGTTTGTTAACTTTACAGCTACATGTAGTTGTGTGGTCATTGTCTAGTTAATGCCATTTATCCTCCATCAGTCCACACATGCTACACACTTATGCACACACACACTTTTGCACACACACACACACACTTATGCACACACACACACTTATGCACGCACACACACTTTTGCACACACTTTTGCACACACACTTTTGCACATGCACACACTTATGCACACACACACACACACACACACACACACACACATGCACACACACGCACACACATTGATCTGGTCATATACATGTACTATTTCCCACATTGCTAACTGACCTTACAGCTATAATGTAGCCTAGGATTTTGGTCAAAAACTTAGAGAGATTAACTCCAGTAAGGAAATGTTTTCCAGGGACCTGGTGATGTTTATATCATATTCATATTGTGCACCTAACCTACCTATGTACACATGTGGTTATTTATTTGATTTACAGCTGCCCTTACATGTATTTGTACAGTGCTTTTATCTGATTCAAAATATGGCACTGTCTCCCTTACACACACCACCACCCTTTTTCCTACACACACCAAGCTACCTTTCCTCCCCTCCCACCCCCAAACGTGCTTTCCTATTGTTTACTTATGTACACATATGGTTGTGTATGTGTGTGTGTGTGTGTGTGTGTGTGTGTGTGTGTGTGTGTGTGTGTGTGTGTGTGTGTGTGTGTGTGTGTGTGTGTGTGTGTGTGATATATGTTCATACAGTATGGCTGCGTGATTTGTTACCTTCTTTTGGGGCCTGGCCCACCCAAAAACTCCTGCATGCCAAACTTAGATGCCCTAAGTTGGATTTTGTGTGCTATAACTTCTTCAAACCACAAGCATCATAATCAGATAATGCAACAGCTGCTGCATGTACAATACATAAACATGACCACCAAGCTCAAAACAACTCTCTTTCTTAACCCTTCACACTTAAGATCAGTAGAACTCAGCTACATTGCTACAGTATTACAAATTAGACCACACCCACAGGGTCTTTATACATCGTTTAACCTCTTTCAATTGAATTGGGCTATGGGGACAATCCAGCTCAAGCATACAAGTACGTGGGTTTAAGTGCTACCACCTCAAACCTCTTCCACACACACACACACACACACATACACATCCAGTACTGCTCAACACATGTACTAAAAGTACTGTTCATCACACACAAGCCCAATACTGTTCTGAGTGCATGGCCAATCCACTTCTCACCAAAATAACACATCAATTTCATTGGATGGAGAAATAGTTTAGAATGGAATGGCCATGGACATGTAGCTTTTTATAGCAAGGTTAACATACGTTCATGGGTGGAGAGGAGCGTGCCACACACATGTATATGTAATGCAACTTAATTTGTACAGGCTCAGTATAAACACATGCATGCAAAATGTTTACCACTTTGAGGGGTCATATTGTCGCAATTATCTAAAATTCTACTTGCTTTAGCAGGGGTATTGAAAGTAAGGAAGAAATGATTGTTTGGGTAGAACCTTATGGTTTTTTCTCTAAATCTGGGTACTCTAGGATTCTGATGTGTCTGGCTAGCCGTGTATGGACAGCATGCAGATCAGGGCCACAGGTCCCAGCTGTATGACACACTTAATCCGTCCGTTTAGGCTTTGGGTTGTCTGAATGTGCCATTTCATTTACTCTGTTCTGCCTACCCCCTCAATAGGCTCAACATCAGAAGCTATATGAAAACATTCTTGTACTTTTAGTTTGAGTCTTAATTATTGTGTTCTTGTGATATATGCATTATATTTGCATACATATTGTATGGTTGTCCATGTGTTGCATTGGTTTTCATTTTTAGACAATCAGCATGGACAAACATGAGTAATAATGATTTTAAAAGTCTTCTCAAAGTACATGTGAGGCTACTACCGACTTGAAAGTCATATGCTGGATCATCTGACCCATCTGAATGGTGAATCATCTGTGTGTGCGTGCAAGTTATGGTGCTATCATTGTGATAGCCTTTTATTATGAAGTACTCAAGAAAGTTCAATGAATTCTGCATGCAACACTAGCATGTATAAAGCCCAGAACTTGATATCCTAGCTCTTATACAGGAAATGTGCTCACAACCTTGGGCATACTGTAGGATTTTTTTTTTTTATGCTCTGCAGCCCCAGAACATACTGACATGTAGTATGGTCACCTATAATTGGATGAATAACATTAAGTGGTACACCTATGCTTACACATGACTAGTCACTAGGGCAACAGTACAGCTGGAAATAAGATCACCACAGATTAACCCAGTACCTCAAGCAGTTTTTAGCCAGGTGAATAGATTCTTTGTTCACTAACTCATAGCCGCCAGGTTTGGTAATAATAGTTTGGAGAACAGTGTTTTCAATCAAACTTGTCTCCTTTCTTCCTTTACATACCATTATAGAGTGATATGGTTGGGGGAGGGGGGAGGGTACTTTGAGAACTTACTTCTATCATTATGTAACTAAATATTTGTATTACCTGACTTCAGCAATAGACAGTTACAGTGTTCCTGTACTGAGGGACATGTGCACAACAGCCTCTAGCTCTGGTGTTTGGATACAATTGTAGAGTGCTTAGGTGATATGGTTGGGGGAGGGAGGAGGGTACTTTGAGAACTGACTTCTATGTAACTAGTATCACCTGACTTTAGCAATAGACAGGTGCAGTTTTCCTGTACTGAGGGACATGTGCATAACAGCCTCTGGTGACTGGATACAATTGTAGAGTGCTTAGGTGATATGGTTGGGGGAGGGGGGCGGAGGTGTACTTTAGAAGTTACTTCTATGTAACTAAATATTTGTATCACCTGACTTCAGCAATAGACAGTTAGTTTTCCTGTACTGATGGACATGTGCACAACAGCCTCTGGTGTTTGGATACAATTGTAGAGTGCTTAGGTGATATGGTTGGGGGAGGGTACTTTGAGAACTGACTTCTATGTAACTAAATATTTGTATCACCTGACTTCAGCAATAGACAGTTACAGTTTTCCTGTACTGATGGACATGTGCACAACAGCCTCTGGTGACTGGATACAATTGTAGAGTGCTTAGGTAATATGGTTGGGGGAGGGGGGCAGAGGTGTAGTTTAGAAGTTACTTCTATGTAACTAAATATTTGTATCACCTGACTTCAGCAATAGACAGTTACAGTTTTCCTGTACTGATGGACATGTGCACAACAGCCTCTGGTGTTTGGATACAATTGTAGAGTGCTTAGGTGATATGGTTGGGGGAGGGGGAGGGTACTTTGAGAACTGACTTCTATGTAACTAGTATCACCTGACTTCAGCAATAGACAGTCAGGGGCGGATACAGGATTTTGTGTTAGGGGGGGGCATATAGGGATGGGAATGGGGGCGTGCCCCTCCGAACTTGCCAGGGTGTCTGGGAAAGCGCAGTAAGCACCATCATCTCCGCCCCAAAACCCTAGCCACTGGTGTTTTTTTTTTTTTTTTGGAAGTTATACTGAAAACAGCTAGTAAAGATACCTATAACAGTCACACTTCACAAATAGGGTCAATTAGAAGCATCCTTTGAGGGTATTTTCGACCATAGCTGTCAGTGATAGTATCAGTATTAAGTTCAATATCTTTGTGCACATACAATAACATTAATGCTGCATGTCTTCTCCCATAGTGCTGCGATAGACATTTTAAATAAATCTCAAAGAGGAATTAGCTCTTTCTACTCCACTTGATGTTACAGAGGTCAATAGCAGTAGCTTAATGATAGTTGTAATATTTGGGAACATGGTAGGGGATGCATTTCTGTCTGCTATGGTTGTGACAAGAGAGTTTGGTTTAATAGGGGAATTATTCCACATGGTTTTCCAAAGTGCAATCTCTTGATGAAATGCTTGTGGAAAAGGCAGATCATCACTATAAAACTTGTATAGGTCGTCTGCATCGATAGCCTTTTCATCATCTTTGAAAAGATGCGAAGGAATTAAACATAATGCTCGTAAACCTTGAATAGTTAGATCCGAAAATCGAAGATCTAATTGCTGAATGAGACAATCCAAATATGCATGGAATAAAAACAGCCAATTAAAAATATTCTTTTGGTGATCTAGCAGGAACATTGTTCCGCTGTGTTTGATCTACTACTTTCCTGACGGCAATTGAAATTGAAATTCGCAATGTACGAACTGAACGCTGAACGAATGTACGAACTGAACGCTAGCGCTGAACGAATGTACGAACTGAACGCTGAACGAATGTACGAACTGAACGCTAGCGCTGAACGAATGTACGAACTGAACGCTGAACGAATGTACGAACTGAACGCTGAACGAATGTACGAACTGAACGCTGAACGAATGTACGAACTGAACGCTGAACGAATGTACGAACTGAACGCTGAACGAATGTACGAACTGAACGCTCAAAAGCACAATAGAAAAAGTGCCACGTGTCAGGGGTGATACTTAGCACGTACAACAGGTCTAGCGCCTGCAAGAGTGCGGCGCTGATGACATATAATTAAATTCATTACAATGGACAGGAGGCGTATCCTTATTAGTTAGGGGGGGCATAGGCCGGGTTTGCCCCCCCCTGTATCCGCCACTGGACAGGTACAGTTTTCCTGTACTGACGGACATGTGCACAACAGGCTCTGGTGTTTGGATACAATTGTAGAGTGCTTAGGTGATATGGTTGCGGGAGGGTACTTTGAGAACTTACTTCTATATCACCTGACTTCAGCAATAGACAGTTACAGTTTTCCTATACTGAGGGGTAAGTGACTTTTGTGTAACTTAAAATTTCTATCACCTGACTCTAACAATAGACATTGAAGTGTTTCCCCTACTCTGGGACATTGTTAGGACAGTATGTAATGTTTAGTGGCCATAGCAATATGCATGGGTCATATGTTTGGGTGAGGGGGGAAGGGGGGGAAATGCCAAATGACTTGTGTAGCTATCACCAGCCTCCACAATAAACAGTGAAGTTTTACTCTGGGACAGGGTTAGAACACTAGTATATGCGTGGGTCATATGTTGGAGAACGGGGGGGGGGAACGGCATAATGACTTAAGTGTGTTATCATGTAACTTATTGGAGAACACATTAATATGACGGGTGTGATAGTATACAGGGGTATGATGGTAGGGAGGGGTGTGGTGTAGGGAGGGGTGTGATAGTAGGGAGGGGTGTGATAGTAGGGAGGGGTGTGATAGTAGGGAGGGGTGTGATAGTAGGGAGGGGTGTGATAGTAGGGAGGGGTGTGATAGTAGGGAGGTGTGTGATAGTAGGGAGGGGTGTGATAGTAGGGAGGGGTGTGATAGTAGGGAGGGGTGTGATAGTAGAGAGGGGTGTGGTGTAGGGAGGGGTGTGATAGTAGGGAGGGGTGTGATGGTAAGGAGGGGTGTGGTGTAGGGAGGGGTGTGATGGTAGGGAGGTGTGTGATAGTAGGGAGGGGTGTGATGGTAAGGAGGGGTGTGGTGTAGGGAGGGGTGTGATGGTAGGGAGGTGTGTGATAGTAGGGAGGGGTGTGATAGTAGGGAGGGGTGTGGTGTATGGAGGGGTGTGATAGTAGGGAGGGGTGTGATAGTAGGGAGGTGTGTGATGGTAGGGAGGGTGTGGTGTAAGGAGGGGTGTGATGGTAGGAAGGGGTGTGATGGTAGGAGGGGGTGTGATGGTAGGGAGGTGTGTGATGGTAGGGAGTTGTGTGATGGTAGGAGGGGGTGATGGTAGGGAGGGGTGTGATGGTAGTGAGGTGTGTGATGGTAGGAGGGTGCATTCTAAAATTCAGCTTCGTCATCCTGACGTGGTCTGCTACTTCACATGTGATTAACACAAGCCCTTTTTAAGCGACTAATTATAACAGCATTATAAGCACATGACTTTCCATGTTTGATCAGGACGTCAGAAACTAATAGCTATTTCAACATCCAGAAAATAACTGCATGAGAGATGGGTGGTTCAATCAACTTCCATGCTACAATCTCTCACTATTTCATGCATACTGCCAGAATAACTCTACTCACTGTCTCTGTACAAGTTTATTATCATTTTTTAAATGTAAAGATGTCCATGCATTTTCATATATAAACCATTGAAATGCAGTACATGAATGTACATCAAGACCACAAGCTAATGCATAAAGGACAACTATATTACTATTGTATTGTCTTGGTGAGGATGTGCCATTTTGGTGAGGGGATGGGTTCAGCTGAGAGCACTGAGGTGCTGTCTGTAATAGAAACCAAGGCATGGCATCAGCAGCATCACATGCAATCTTCTGTTCTCACCTTCTTTATCCCTCTCTATAGCTAGTTTTGGTGAGACACGGCACATGGATCCTGATGTGTGTGACTTGCATCTGTTTCCCATTCCTGGTGCTCTTTGAAATGATCGCAGGGAGGGGAATGTGTAGGAGTGGAAGGCATGACTGAGGGAAAAGTTGATTGTCCCCTCTGCACCATCACTATGGTGAATGGTGGTATGTGAAATCATTTCTGTCAGAAAAGCAAGCTCTATAGGGTGGCCTCCACAGACTAACCAGCTCCATGTCAGGTCAGTTTATATGGCATGCGCAGGCGCCTCATCCCCGAAGGGGACTGAGATGAGCAGGATCAATTTATGTTATTCGACACGTAGCTTTATTCCAGAGTGTCCGGACGGCACCTGCCATGTAATTTGACACTGGATTCGTGCACTGGGTGGAAAATTGGGTCCAGCCATGTGCTTTGCGTGACCCTACCATAAGGGGCCCTTCCTATCTCCCCTGTATCCTAACATACACATGCTAGGCATGTTTGACCTTAGACTTACACGTATGTTTGACATAGGACTTACAGATGCAGATGGTTTGCCAGCTACTGCTAGGGTCATCATTCACTTAGTTCATGTCCTGAGTTGATAAGAGGATTATATGCTCACTAGGTGATCAATTATAAAAAAAATTCTAACCCACACCCAAGGCAACTTAGATTAGCCCTTGTTCCCACCATCGCATCAAGTCCAGTGTCCCCCACATTCTCTTCTGAGGACCTGGACTTTGATCTTGCTCATCTAAAGGAGAAGCCTTTAAAAACAGCCATGCCCGTATTATTATTTGTTACCTAGAAATGGCAACCAACCTGCCAGCTTGCCTTCGCCTTTGAACTCAGAACTGGAAACGAGTCTTCACAATAGGGTTACCGCTCGCTATTACCTGGGGGCGACCACATGCGAGGAGCTACTACCAGGCACGAATTTATAATACGACCCCACGAAAAAAGCCACGTACACACGCCTCTTGGAAGTCGACTACATATGCGCTTGGTGGCCAGCTCTCTTCCGCTACGGACAGGTACTAATATTATCATCGTACTATCTCACAGTTTTTTAGCCAAACTCAATTCGCTTTACTGGTATGGCGAATTCTCGTAGGCCTATAGGTCTAAACGGGCTATACACAGTCACACTGAAAACTAACACATGGTTCACTTACTTGCATGTGATCACGCGTACGTGCTGCCACGTTCACAAGCTATAGGTTTGGTGTTTCGACCTACATGTAGGTCTTCCAAGAGCTGCCGCAAAGTTATAGGTTTTGTGTAAGAAGAGTTAGACAAAAAACCTGTCAGTAAAAGCCAACTAGTCACTTCCTGAGCGTTGTGCCCAGCACTCGTACGTCCTACTGAATGAGGCCGTGTGTGCGTACGGCCACGTAGTTACACCACCGAGACTAATAAAGCTAGGCAGCCGTATGTACTTGAATTTTGTGTCTGAGTGATTGGGAACAAATAGAAGAAACTAAATATTGGCATGTTTCATGTACAAAGGATGGATGGATGGATGGATGGATGGATGGATGGATGGATGGATGGATGGATGGATGGATGGATGGATGGATGGATGGATGGATGGATGGATGGATGGATGGATGGATGGATGGATGGATGGATGGATGGATGGATGGATGGATGGATGGATGGATGGATGGATGGATGGATGGATGGATGGATGGATGGATGGATGGATGGATGGATGGATGGATGGATGGATGGATGGATGGATGGATGGATGGATGGATGGATGGATGGATGGATGGATGGATGGATGGATGGATGGATGGATGGATGGATGGATGGATGGATGGATGGATGGATGGATGGATGGATGGATGGATGGATGGATGGATGGATGGATGGATGGATGGATGGATGGATGGATGGATGGATGGATGGATGGATGGATGGATGGATGGATGGATGGATGGATGGATGGATGGATGGATGGATGGATGGATGGATGGATGGATGGATGGATGGATGGATGGATGGATGGATGGATGGATGGATGGATGGATGGATGGATGGATGGATGGATGGATGGATGGATGGATGGATGGATGGATGGATGGATGGATGGATGGATGGATGGATGGATGGATGGATGGATGGATGGATGGATGGATGGATGGATGGATGGATGGATGGATGGATGGATGGATGGATGGATGGATGGATGGATGGATGGATGGATGGATGGATGGATGGATGGATGGATGGATGGATGGATGGATGGATGGATGGATGGATGGATGGATGGATGGATGGATGGATGGATGGATGGATGGATGGATGGATGGATGGATGGATGGATGGATGGATGGATGGATGGATGGATGGATGGATGGATGGATGGATGGATGGATGGATGGATGGATGGATGGATGGATGGATGGATGGATGGATGGATGGATGGATGGATGGATGGATGGATGGATGGATGGATGGATGGATGGATGGATGGATGGATGGATGGATGGATGGATGGATGGATGGATGGATGGATGGATGGATGGATGGATGGATGGATGGATGGATGGATGGATGGATGGATGGATGGATGGATGGATGGATGGATGGATGGATGGATGGATGGATGGATGGATGGATGGATGGATGGATGGATGGATGGATGGATGGATGGATGGATGGATGGATGGATGGATGGATGGATGGATGGATGGATGGATGGATGGATGGATGGATGGATGGATGGATGGATGGATGGATGGATGGATGGATGGATGGATGGATGGATGGATGGATGGATGGATGGATGGATGGATGGATGGATGGATGGATGGATGGATGGATGGATGGATGGATGGATGGATGGATGGATGGATGGATGGATGGATGGATGGATGGATGGATGGATGGATGGATGGATGGATGGATGGATGGATGGATGGATGGATGGATGGATGGATGGATGGATGGATGGATGGATGGATGGATGGATGGATGGATGGATGGATGGATGGATGGATGGATGGATGGATGGATGGATGGATGGATGGATGGATGGATGGATGGATGGATGGATGGATGGATGGATGGATGGATGGATGGATGGATGGATGGATGGATGGATGGATGGATGGATGGATGGATGGATGGATGGATGGATGGATGGATGGATGGATGGATGGATGGATGGATGGATGGATGGATGGATGGATGGATGGATGGATGGATGGATGGATGGATGGATGGATGGATGGATGGATGGATGGATGGATGGATGGATGGATGGATGGATGGATGGATGGATGGATGGATGGATGGATGGATGGATGGATGGATGGATGGATGGATGGATGGATGGATGGATGGATGGATGGATGGATGGATGGATGGATGGATGGATGGATGGATGGATGGATGGATGGATGGATGGATGGATGGATGGATGGATGGATGGATGGATGGATGGATGGATGGATGGATGGATGGATGGATGGATGGATGGATGGATGGATGGATGGATGGATGGATGGATGGATGGATGGATGGATGGATGGATGGATGGATGGATGGATGGATGGATGGATGGATGGATGGATGGATGGATGGATGGATGGATGGATGGATGGATGGATGGATGGATGGATGGATGGATGGATGGATGGATGGATGGATGGATGGATGGATGGATGGATGGATGGATGGATGGATGGATGGATGGATGGATGGATGGATGGATGGATGGATGGATGGATGGATGGATGGATGGATGGATGGATGGATGGATGGATGGATGGATGGATGGATGGATGGATGGATGGATGGATGGATGGATGGATGGATGGATGGATGGATGGATGGATGGATGGATGGATGGATGGATGGATGGATGGATGGATGGATGGATGGATGGATGGATGGATGGATGGATGGATGGATGGATGGATGGATGGATGGATGGATGGATGGATGGATGGATGGATGGATGGATGGATGGATGGATGGATGGATGGATGGATGGATGGATGGATGGATGGATGGATGGATGGATGGATGGATGGATGGATGGATGGATGGATGGATGGATGGATGGATGGATGGATGGATGGATGGATGGATGGATGGATGGATGGATGGATGGATGGATGGATGGATGGATGGATGGATGGATGGATGGATGGATGGATGGATGGATGGATGGATGGATGGATGGATGGATGGATGGATGGATGGATGGATGGATGGATGGATGGATGGATGGATGGATGGATGGATGGATGGATGGATGGATGGATGGATGGATGGATGGATGGATGGATGGATGGATGGATGGATGGATGGATGGATGGATGGATGGATGGATGGATGGATGGATGGATGGATGGATGGATGGATGGATGGATGGATGGATGGATGGATGGATGGATGGATGGATGGATGGATGGATGGATGGATGGATGGATGGATGGATGGATGGATGGATGGATGGATGGATGGATGGATGGATGGATGGATGGATGGATGGATGGATGGATGGATGGATGGATGGATGGATGGATGGATGGATGGATGGATGGATGGATGGATGGATGGATGGATGGATGGATGGATGGATGGATGGATGGATGGATGGATGGATGGATGGATGGATGGATGGATGGATGGATGGATGGATGGATGGATGGATGGATGGATGGATGGATGGATGGATGGATGGATGGATGGATGGATGGATGGATGGATGGATGGATGGATGGATGGATGGATGGATGGATGGATGGATGGATGGATGGATGGATGGATGGATGGATGGATGGATGGATGGATGGATGGATGGATGGATGGATGGATGGATGGATGGATGGATGGATGGATGGATGGATGGATGGATGGATGGATGGATGGATGGATGGATGGATGGATGGATGGATGGATGGATGGATGGATGGATGGATGGATGGATGGATGGATGGATGGATGGATGGATGGATGGATGGATGGATGGATGGATGGATGGATGGATGGATGGATGGATGGATGGATGGATGGATGGATGGATGGATGGATGGATGGATGGATGGATGGATGGATGGATGGATGGATGGATGGATGGATGGATGGATGGATGGATGGATGGATGGATGGATGGATGGATGGATGGATGGATGGATGGATGGATGGATGGATGGATGGATGGATGGATGGATGGATGGATGGATGGATGGATGGATGGATGGATGGATGGATGGATGGATGGATGGATGGATGGATGGATGGATGGATGGATGGATGGATGGATGGATGGATGGATGGATGGATGGATGGATGGATGGATGGATGGATGGATGGATGGATGGATGGATGGATGGATGGATGGATGGATGGATGGATGGATGGATGGATGGATGGATGGATGGATGGATGGATGGATGGATGGATGGATGGATGGATGGATGGATGGATGGATGGATGGATGGATGGATGGATGGATGGATGGATGGATGGATGGATGGATGGATGGATGGATGGATGGATGGATGGATGGATGGATGGATGGATGGATGGATGGATGGATGGATGGATGGATGGATGGATGGATGGATGGATGGATGGATGGATGGATGGATGGATGGATGGATGGATGGATGGATGGATGGATGGATGGATGGATGGATGGATGGATGGATGGATGGATGGATGGATGGATGGATGGATGGATGGATGGATGGATGGATGGATGGATGGATGGATGGATGGATGGATGGATGGATGGATGGATGGATGGATGGATGGATGGATGGATGGATGGATGGATGGATGGATGGATGGATGGATGGATGGATGGATGGATGGATGGATGGATGGATGGATGGATGGATGGATGGATGGATGGATGGATGGATGGATGGATGGATGGATGGATGGATGGATGGATGGATGGATGGATGGATGGATGGATGGATGGATGGATGGATGGATGGATGGATGGATGGATGGATGGATGGATGGATGGATGGATGGATGGATGGATGGATGGATGGATGGATGGATGGATGGATGGATGGATGGATGGATGGATGGATGGATGGATGGATGGATGGATGGATGGATGGATGGATGGATGGATGGATGGATGGATGGATGGATGGATGGATGGATGGATGGATGGATGGATGGATGGATGGATGGATGGATGGATGGATGGATGGATGGATGGATGGATGGATGGATGGATGGATGGATGGATGGATGGATGGATGGATGGATGGATGGATGGATGGATGGATGGATGGATGGATGGATGGATGGATGGATGGATGGATGGATGGATGGATGGATGGATGGATGGATGGATGGATGGATGGATGGATGGATGGATGGATGGATGGATGGATGGATGGATGGATGGATGGATGGATGGATGGATGGATGGATGGATGGATGGATGGATGGATGGATGGATGGATGGATGGATGGATGGATGGATGGATGGATGGATGGATGGATGGATGGATGGATGGATGGATGGATGGATGGATGGATGGATGGATGGATGGATGGATGGATGGATGGATGGATGGATGGATGGATGGATGGATGGATGGATGGATGGATGGATGGATGGATGGATGGATGGATGGATGGATGGATGGATGGATGGATGGATGGATGGATGGATGGATGGATGGATGGATGGATGGATGGATGGATGGATGGATGGATGGATGGATGGATGGATGGATGGATGGATGGATGGATGGATGGATGGATGGATGGATGGATGGATGGATGGATGGATGGATGGATGGATGGATGGATGGATGGATGGATGGATGGATGGATGGATGGATGGATGGATGGATGGATGGATGGATGGATGGATGGATGGATGGATGGATGGATGGATGGATGGATGGATGGATGGATGGATGGATGGATGGATGGATGGATGGATGGATGGATGGATGGATGGATGGATGGATGGATGGATGGATGGATGGATGGATGGATGGATGGATGGATGGATGGATGGATGGATGGATGGATGGATGGATGGATGGATGGATGGATGGATGGATGGATGGATGGATGGATGGATGGTTGGATGGTTGGTTACCTGCTCCAGTATCTTCACTGCATAATACATATTCCATACCCTTCCAGCCATCACTAGGTGGTTCTATTATATCTTCCTCATTTTTAAACAGCCATTTCCAGTGCCCATTGCTTGTTCTATAAATGATTACGATTTAAAAATGTAAGAGGATAAGCTTACTTGAATTTCAGTCCCAATACATTCTGATAGGAAGCAACTGTCCTAAGTTTTGATACTTTTAGGGTGATGCCATCTTTTTCTAACGGAAGTTCAACTTTATCATCATGAATTTGTATCCAGGGTTTCGATGTCGCCATGATTTCAGCTGCCTAAAGCAGATACACATGTGTATCATTTTTTTATGCTGAACAGTGGTATTGGTGACCGCAACAAATTAACTGACAACACCCATATTTTATTGGACACTACAAACAATAATAAAACAACAACCAAATGGTTAAATATTACACCGTTGTAAAATTCTTTATTCGTTGTGATTTTATGCACTAGCTGACACGATTCTGTTATATTTATATTTTCAACAATTCAATTGAGAAATGTTTATACACAGAGACTACAGATACCTCAATTAATGTTCCCCTCAACATCTCAAGAGGTGACACCACTGATGGTTGAGTGTAGAGAAGGGTGACCATAAGTGGGGAGGGTGACCATAAGTGGGGAGGGTGACCATGAGTGTAAAAAAAGGTGACCATGAGTGCAGAGAAGGGTGACCATGAGTGCAGAGAAGGGTGACCATGAGTGTAGAGAAGGGTGACCATGAGTGCAGAGAAGGGTGACCATGAGTGCAGAGAAGGGTGACCATGAGTGTAGAGAAGGGTGACCATGAGTGAGTGTAGAAAAGGGTGACCATGAGTGTAGAGAAGGGTGACCATGCGTGCAGAGAAGGGTGACCATGAGTGCAGAGAAGGGTGACCATGAGTGTCCATCTGTCCATCTGCACAATGCATCTGTGCACAACACCCCCTCACAACCCATGTCCCCTCCCCTCACAACATCCTAGTTCCCTCCCCTCACAACAACCCTCACAACACCCCTCACAACCCCCCTCACAACATCCACGTTCCCTCCCCTCACAACACCCATGTCCCCTCCCCTCACAACATCCAGCAAACAACTGAGCAGAGCAGGACACAATATGACCAACGAATTGGCACGAATCAAGCTGTCCTCCCAAATCCTCCTTACCATGATTCTAATTATTCAAGTGTAGTTGTATTGATTCTGTATCAAAAATTACTAACTTGAATATTACTGCCTCATGGGAGCCTCACCAAACTGAATGGTCTATAATAAGCGACCACTAAGTCTCCAACTAGGGGACAGAATATACCGGTGGTCACTAAACAGGAATAGCTAGCAACCTCTAGAGTTAAAAAAAAAAGGAGGAAGGAGATTAATTCATTCGAATTAGAACGAAGATAGCCTAATAATATAATATAATACACACACAAGCCAGAGGTGCATTATAAGTCATCAAATAACGAGCGTATAGTACGTTTGCTTCGCTTAGGGCCATCTTTTTGGCAAATGACCCATAGGAGGACAGGTGCGGCGTTATTCCAATGGTGCTGTACTATGACAGAAAGTTCAGTTAAAGAATTTGTATTCACCCTCCACAAAGGGTTTTTAAGGGTCTAAATCCGACATATAACTAAGATAGCCTAAGTAATAATTACATGTACATGTAGCTGAAATACATCTATCTGTTTGCTTAATGCTTAATCCTAAGGGCTTGGTCACATGACACACACTCTTGTTCACAACTTGTGTGCATGTGTACATTCACATGGATCGATGTGGATTTTATTTTATTTCCTCTACCCACCAAAACCACCCCCACACCCTATAATCATCACCTATTTTATGTGGAGCCTCACCTTTGACAGTAGTAGTGGTATCGCAAGCTGAATGGTCAATAATAAGCGACTAAGTCTCCAACCAGGAAAGAATATACCAGTGGTCACTAAACAGGAACAACAACCTGTAGAGTAAAAAAAAAAAGGAGGAAAGAAATTAATTCTTTTTTAACCCGACATAGCTTAAAGTACGCTCGCTAGGGCAAAAATATAACACACAAACACACACACAAGCCAGCGTCAGCAGAGATAGTACATTTTAATAACCGGCGTACAGTACGTTTGCTTCGCTTAGGGCCTTGCAAGTCTAATAAGCAAACCTCTTTGGCGAAGGGGCCCATAGGACAGGTACGGCGTACAGTATTTAGCTTGTAGATTCCCCTACGCTAGGCATAACTAACTCCGACAATAATATAGCCACTTGTTTAAACACCACTTTATACGAGCAAACACAACCTCAATTCTTATCTATCTCACCTTAGTTCGTTCACGTCACATGCGGTATATCACGAATTAATTAGCATATCGAACTGGGGGGGGGGGGGGGGGGGGGGGTGGAGGGGGGGTTGCAACCTCTGACATGGGGTGAGTCATTTCCCCATTTTTACAAAGTCCCCTTCTCTTTCTATAGCTCAGACAACAAGTCACTCCTATACATCACATTCGGTTCTATCGGAATGTGCAGTGACCTTCACATGCACACTTGAAACTGTTGTCAGCACACACATCAGTTCCACCCTCTGATATGGGGTGAGTCCTTTCCCCAATTTTACAAGGTCCCCTTGCACTTTGAGTCAAGTCACCTCCAATTGGTCCTCTGGTCATCATGGTCACCCTTGGTCATCCTCTGTTCCTCATGGTCACCCTTGGTCCTCTGGTCCTCAACATGTGTCAACAAGGCATGCAGTGGAAGCACTTCATTCCCGTAGCAATAGATCATTCCCGCCACATATTATATATGGGACAGTTTCCGAGAAAACTGCCCTTCGCATTTATATATAAAATGTTATATAAATGCTTCACGTTCGAATCGCTATATCTTCCGAACGGTTAACGCTATCAACTACCGATTTTCAAGGCTTCATACTACACCATTTCCTTATGGTAAAATACATTTTGGAGTTTTGCACTTGCTCCGTGCCAGTATTGCAACGTTCGATACCCCACCGGGTTCAAACCCGCCATAACTTTCTGTAGGAGAA
>OX442429.1:5910252-5911792 GCA_949361645.1 Spongilla lacustris | reverse complement strand
TATCCAGAGGGGGGTAGAGCTATCATGGTGCTATCTAGAGGGGGTAGAGCTATCATGGTGCTATCTAGAGGGGTGTAGAGCTATCATAGTGCTATCCAGAGGGGGGTAGAGCTATCATGGTGCTATCTAGAGGGGGTAGAGCTATCATGGTGCTATCTAGAGGGGGCAGAGCTATCATGGTGCTATCTAGAGGGGGTAGAGTTATCATGGTGCTATCTAGAGGGGTGTAGAGCTATCATGGTGCTATCTAGAGGGAGTAGAGCTATCATGGTGCTATCTAGAGGGGGCAGAGCTATCATGGTGCTATCTAGAGGGGGGTAGAGCTATCATGGTGCTATCTAGAGGGGGGTAGAGCTATCATGGTGCTATCTAGAGGGCAGAGCTATCATGGTGCTATCTAGAGGGGGTAGAGCTATCATGGTGCTATCTAGAGGGGGCAGAGCTATCATGGTGCTATCTAGAGGGGGTAGAGCTATCATGGTGCTGTCTAGAGGGGGTAGAGCCATCAAGGTTTAGCCATATGGCCCTTACTGTTATGTGCTGTGGGGAACATGTAGACAGTTACACAATGACAACACAAGATGAATAGAGACATGCCACAGTACTATACGCATACAATGGCATGAAAGCCAGATGTGCTGCCATGCAGTCCATGTGTATAGACTTCGGTGTACACTGGTGGTTTGAACAGAATGAATGCACAGCACTCTATTCAGTACATGTGTCTATTGTGTGTGTTGGGCAATTCATATGATCCATGCATTGACTGTGTGTGTGTGTGTGAATGCAGGAATGAGTGTGTGCATGCGTATGCAGTGTGTGTGTGTGTGTGTGTGTGTGTGTGTGTGTGTGTGTGTGTGTGTGTGTGTGTGTGTGTGTGTGTGTGTGTGTGTGTGTGTGTGTGTGTGTGTGTGTGCATTATGTGACTATATGTGTGCATACAGGCTGGTAACATGATGTATCTATGTGTGCATGTACATGTATGCGTGTATATGTGTTGTGCGCACATATGTATGTTTGTAATGTATGATGTACATGTATATTGTATGTATGTATGTATGTATGTATGTATGTATGTATGTATGTATGTATGTATGTATGTATGTATGTATGTATGTATGTATGTATGTATGCACTTATGTATGTATGTACATGTATGTATGTATGTATGTATGTATGTATGCATGCATGTATGTATGTATGTATGTATGTATGTATGTATGTATGTATGTATGTATGTATGTATGTATGTATGTATGTATGTATGTATGTATGTATGTATGTATGTATGTATGTATGTATGTATGTATGTATGTATGTATGTATGTATGTATGTATGTATGTATGTATGTATGTATGTATGTATGTATGTATGTATGTATGTATGTATGTATCACTGTTGTGCAGATGCATAGACAGATTGAAACAATGTGTGCATGTGTGTGCGTGTGTGCAGAACATACAGCATTCAATAGTTCCTATACAAGCATGTGTACATGTATGTATGTATGTGTGTATGTGGAGGGGGGGGAGGGGGGTT
>OX442429.1:5782752-5905252 GCA_949361645.1 Spongilla lacustris | reverse complement strand
GTGTGTGTGTGTGTGTGTCAGGCGTATATTAGATGTTTGTACTTCTAGCACTTGTGATAGTATCTACACCTCACATATACAACTTCCACACATGTACACACACATACACACACACGTACACACACAGGTGTGCCTTCCTCCACTTTTGCTCTGAGAAGCGCCCTAAGCTTAAACAGGACAACCCCACAGCTACAGTAGGAGGTATGGCCAAGCAGCTCTCCATGACGTGGAAGGAGATGACCTTGGAGGAGAGGAGACCTTACGAGCACCTAGCCGAGCGGGACAAGGAACGCTACGAGCAGCAGAAGCAGGCGTATGAGGCTGGGTACCTGGCGGCCATGAGCAAGAGGGAGTTTGCCTCCCCAATGCAGTCCGGGATCTTGGTGCCCCAGATGATGATGAAGCCCCCTAGGCAGAAGAGGAGAAGAAAAGACCCCGACATGCCAAAGAGGAACATGTGAGTGTGTGTGTATGTGCGTGTATGTGAGTATGTATGTGAGTGTGTGTGTGTGTATGTGTATGTATGTGAGTGTGTGTGTATGTGAGTATGTATGTGAGTATGTATGTGAGTGTGTGTGTATGTGTGAGCACATGCACACACATGTGGCCACATACACTAACACATTTGTGTGTGCACATGTGTCAATGTATGTATGTGGTGTTGTATTGTGCATATGTTTGTATGTTTGTGTGTGTGTGTGTGTGTGTGTGTGTGTGTGTGTGTGTGTGTGTGTGTGTGCCTCCAGGGTTGATTTAATTATAGCCTATGCTGTATATACAGAGTTGATGGTGGCAGTGGGGCTAGGTGTTTGTATGTTGGCCCAGCAAAGGTGTGTGTGGTGTGCTAGTGTGTAGGAGTGTACATGCATTTATGTGCACATATGCATCCAATTGTGTATGTGATGTGACTTGGCGAGTATGCAAAGTGTGTGGTATGTATTCCATGTGTGGCTTTGTGTGTACTGTGACATTGTACTGATTGGTATGTGTTTGGTGTGGTGAGCCCCTGTGTGAGCATAAGTGTGGTGGTGTGGGTGCCCCTGTGTGAGCATAAGTGTGGTGGTGTGGGTGCCCCTGTGTGAGCATACTTGTGGGTGTGGTGAGCCCCTGTGTGTGCGTACTTGTGGGTGTGGTGGTGTGGGTTTGACTATTATGTGTGAAAGCATGTTGGGTGGGTGTGGCGATCAGTGTCTCCATTTTTGCTGGATAACGTTATGCTCAACATATATGGCTGGAAAAGACAGCACAGGGGAAGGAGGATTTCGTTGCCTAACAGAGAAAATGGCGATTGCCATGGCATATGTCTATTGTGGAGCTGTGTGTGTGTGTGTGTGTGTGTGTGTGTGTGTGTGTGTGTTTGTGTGTGTGTGTGTGTGTGTGTGTGTGTGTGTGTGTGTGTGTGTGTGTACTTTGCATGTGTGTGAGTGTGATGTGTTATGTTTATGTATGTGTGTGTGTGTGTGATACAGCTGCCTTGCATACCTCCAAGTACTGTAGTGTAAGACAATACACGCTTGCTTCAATGCACAGGAATGTGTTGTCGGCATAATGTACACTTCTTGTACTTGAGTTAACACTTGTGTATCACCAAACTTTGTGTGATGATGAAAGAGTGCCGACAGTGTGTATGCTATTCGTATTTGGTCGATCCTGTTCTTGAAGATGCCCACCTCCACCATCCGCAGGTCCGCCTTTATGTTTTTCAGCCTGGAGAGGAGACCTAAGATCAAGGCAGCCAACCCGGACTTTGGCCTTGCAAAACTTTCGAAGGCCCTCTCCGCTGAGTGGCTCAAGATGGGTGAGGAGAGCAAGCGTCCCTACGTGGCCATCGCCCTCAGGGACAAGGAGCGCTACACCTCGGAGCTGAGGGCCTACAAGATGGGGTCCTACGTCAGGACAGAGTCGGCCCACTCCCTCCCCGTGACCCCCACGTGCTCGGAGCCCCACCACAGCAGCGGGGCGGAGGAGAAGGACCTTGACGACAGCGGCAGCTTACTGGACGCTGAGGAGGACGAGGAGGTGGAGGAGGAGGATGACGAAGATGATGATGATGATGACGAAGAAGAGGAGTTGGACAATCAGATAGGTGGTAATGGAAGTCAGGCCGCTTTGATTGGCCTGTCCCCGGAACCTTCTGAAGCTAAAATGTACCAACAGCTACGTGAGCTGTATCGTCAGTAGTGGCCCCTCACTTTGCTCTGTTTTTTTTTTTTGCCCCATTTGAGTAACTTTTCTCTGTCGCATTGTGTCTCTTCATTTTTGCAGACATTGTTATATCGATCATTTATCCTTGCACCTTGCCTGTTTGAACACCACACACTCTCAGTGCCTTTTTGTTACTCTTTATTTATGCATATTTTAAAATCATTTGCATTTAATCTTGTTATATAACCTGACCTTATTAGCAACTAGTTATCAAGGCTACCAACTTGTGTGATTGGGGGAGGGGCTGAAAGGGGGCGTGCTCCTCCCCTTCACACATGAAAGTTGTGGAACTGAGATGTGTGATACTTTAGGTTGCCATGGAGGTTATATGACTGGGTTTTTTTTTTTTCTTCTTTGAATGTGTTGTAATTTCATATCTTGTGTTATGTTTTACACACCTGCCATAACTGTTCCAGGACTGCAGGGTTACGTAAGCGTATCGTACCACAATTTCAATTGGGTGGTGCTTGTGAGGCTATGAATGATCCTAGTCAGCAGTTCTACCTTTGCACATTTCATATCAAACGTTTCTACTATAATGATTTGTGAACTATAAAGTAAGAATGCTTAACACTAGTCACTATCACAGCTGCATACAACTGATGAAATCATGATTCAACTATTCCCACTACCTCCTGACCCCTCCCACTACCTCCTGACCCCTCCCACTACCTCCTGACCCTCCCACTACCTCCTGACCCGTCCCACTACCTCCTGACCCCTCCCACTACCTCCTGACCCCTCCCACTATACCTTCACATGTACTTACCATATGCAGCATAATGCTTACAACAAACAGCTGTCTTCAGGTACCTGTGTAATGTGTGTGTGTGTACACATATGAATGACATTCCTATTTTAATTCCATTCTCCCACCGAGGTGCCTCCTCACCTTGGCTACCCTCCACCCCATCCCTTCCATTTCCTCACCTTGGCTACCCCCCAACCCATCCCCTTCCATTTCCTCACCTTGGCTACTCCCCCCCTCCCCCCCCCCTCATCCCCTTCCATTTCCTCACCTTGGATCATCACCTTCCTGCATGCCCTTCACAAATTGGGTGACATATTGAGATGCAAGGTAAGGATCTGCAGAAGGTGACACAGTATGGTCACTTGAAATGCTATCGATAAGAACAATACAAAAGTATGTGTGTAAGTATCTGTACTGCAGTTAATATGAACAATACTAAAGTATGTGTGTAAGGATCTGTACTGCAGTTAATAAGAACAATACTAAAGTATGTGTGTAAGGATCTGTACTGCAGTTAATATGAACAATACTAAAGTATGTGTGTAAGGATCTGTACTGCAGTTAATAAGAACAATACTAAAGTATGTGTGTAAGGATCTGTACTGCAGTTAATATGAACAATACTAAAGTATGTGTGTAAGGATCTGTACTGCAGTTAATAAGAACAATACTAAAGTATGTGTGTAAGGATCTGTACTGCAGTTAATAAGAACAATACTAAAGTATGTGTGTAAGTATCTGTACTGCAGTTAATATGAACAATACTAAAGTATGTGTGTAAGGATCTGTACTGCAGTTAATAAGAACAATACTAAAGTATGTGTGTAAGGATCTGTACTGCAGTTAATATGAACAATACTAAAGTATGTGTGTAAGTATCTGTACTGCAGCAATACTAAAGTATTTGTGTAAGTATCCACACTGCAGTGTAAATAGTTGGAGCTAGCTGCCAGTGAGAAGCCATAAAAGAAACTTTGCATAGTAGACACATGGACAGATATTGTATTTCAGGGAGGGGGAGGAGGAATAAAGTGATAACAGCTGCAGGGAGGGGGAGGAGGAATAAAGTGATAACAGCTGCAGGGAGGGGGAGGAGGAATAAAGTGATAACAGCTGCAGGGAGGGGGAGGAGGACTAAAGTGATAACAGCTGCATAGGAAACATACATTATAAGCAGACAGTTGCATATGGACAATGATATGGTTCAAATGTTAAGTTTTTATAACTACGTGCTGTATGCTGTAGGGTAGGGGTAGGGAGGGTGTGGTGAGAGGGCAGGGAGGGTGTGGTGTAGGGCAGGGAGGGTGTGGTGGAGGGCAGGGAGGGTGTGGTGGAGGGTAGGGAGGGTGTGGTGTAGGGCAAGGAGGGTGTGGTGGAGGGCAGGGAGGGTGTGGTGGAGGGTAGGGAGGGTGTGGTGTAGGGCAAGGAGGGTGTGGTGGAGGGCAGGGAGGGTGTGGTGGAGGGTAGGGAGGGTGTGGTGGAGGGCAGCTGCCTGGCACTTCCAATATTTAATATGTGCTTAATAGTCAAACTTGGCAGGGATACTCTAGCACCCCCACCTCACCCTGTGGGGGGGGGGGGGGGGGGCATTAAACAGAACAGTAGTATGTTGATGAGCTTCTCACACTGACAGCATATATCTGCAGTGTTATATAGGCCTAACAAGGGTTCTAATCAACGCACCCCCCCCCCCCCCCCCAACTACCCAAAATCAGGGTCCACCTAAGTGGGCCTTACTGAACTACTAGCTGTGGTCCAAGAGAGTCACCCCACCCACACACACCTAGGCAGCCACACACACCCCAGCCACACCACCCCACCCACACACACACCCCATCCCACCCACACACACATCCCTGCCACACACACATGCCCCCCCCCCCCCCCCCCCAAATGGGCCTTTGGATTCCACAAGAGGAAACTCAACATTTAACCAAACTGGTTCTAACTCCTCAAGTATGTTATATGAAGGGAAGGTAGACACACGCAGGTGTGCAGATGTGCCAAGTTGAGAAGCATCTTGCTGAAGAGATGATCACATACCTTCTCCTGGGGTCTCCTGTCCTCTTCCCCAGCGAGGGTCTCTGGATGGGCAGGGGAAAGGTGGAGGGGGGGAGGGACATGGGGCTGTCACATGTATAGCTTTCTATAGGTATGTGTAACCCACATCTACACCCCACCTACATCACATCTACACCCCACCTACATCACATCTACACCCCACCTACATCACACCTACACCCCACCTACATCACACCTACACCCCACCTACATCACACCTACACCCCACCTACATCACACCTACACCCCACCTCACCCCACTTATACCCCACCCACCTACCCTGCCTATGATTTGGAAAACACACTGTGTGCAAATTAGGGTACAGGGGAACATGCACATAACTTCAACTGAAGCTACCGGTACGCACACAATTAATGCCCCCCTTAGTATACACTCTACTATCATGCCCCACTATATAGACTACTAACACTTCTAATTTAAATTAATGCCCCCCCTTTGTTTGCTTGTCCTACCGATAGAGGTTGATGTTGGGAGCAAAATAGGTGAGTCCAGCTCTTCCATTGTTGTACATGGCCCTAGCCTCTGTGGAGATGGTGGAAGCCATTGCTCTCACAAGAGACCTGAAGGAAACATTAAAATCGACGGGAACACTACAGGTAACCATGGGAACACTACAGGTAACCATGGTGTTGTTGATAACTTATAAAGCAATAACTTGGTAACTACTATGCTTGCATGGAAGAAAATTAAGCATAGCCAAGACAATAATGACAAGTTATAGGGTGGAAGGTAAATAAACAAAATCTTTTCTTTTTGGGGGGGAGGGGGGGGGGGGGGGAGCCTCCCAGTTTTTATAAAGAACCATATCAAATCAAAGTGAGAGCTAGGGCAGTTTGATCTGCTGCGCTGTGCAAGGTTTAGTGCCATGCCCCGATACCATGCTAGGTCATAGGTGGAAGATGGTATTGAGCTCCCCCCCCCCCCCCCCCCCCAAAAAAAAAAAACAATGGCTCCTATGTTGGTACTGCTTGCATCTAAATAATGCTATCCTTTAGCATGTCTCATGGATATGGATAAATATCAGTATACCTGTCTTCTCTTCATAACTGCTATATGATCCACTAACAACTCACCATACCACACATCAACATTAAATCTGTATCAAGCAACACTGCTGGTGTCATAGCGTAAAGTGTCCCCCTCCCCCACCCCACCCCCCTAAAATTGTCCCCCCGGACACAATCCGCTAGCTGGTGCAGCCCTATATAGCTGGTGTGCAGCCCTATATAGCTGGTGCAGCCCTATATAGCTGGTGCAGCCCTATATAGCTGGTGCAGCCCTATATAGCTGGTGCAGCCCTATATAGCTGGTGCAGCCCTATATAGCTGGTGCAGCCCTATATAGCTGGTGCAGCCCTATATAGCTGGTGCAGCCCTATATAGCTGGTGCAGCCCTATATAGCTGGTGCAGCCCTATATAGCTAGATCTTTACATTGTGAGTCTTCGAAATAATTATCATGCACAAGTATAGAAATATCACATACGTTAACAGTTTCAAAATGTTAGCAATGCTTCTTTGACAATATTGCAGGTGCTGTGTGCATAGAATAAGGTAGTGTATACTTCAACCATTTAGAATCATGTCCAGATAAGTAACATGTAATGACCATTGGTATTGAGCTACACCAATCATTTCAATCTTAGTTGCCCAAAGTTTAGGAAATTCCATTTGTGTCCTTCTGAGATAGCCATTCATAGTTTCCTTACGTGGTGGGTTGTGTATGATGTAATCATGAGGCATATTATTAGTGATCACGTGTGCCAGCTAACACTCCATAAAACAGTTCCCATCACCTCTTATCCTTCCTCTATAGCCACTGGTGCATAGGTATGCCTGCATTGTATGGCTGGGTTCCATGTTCCCCCTCACATAGAGCATTGTATGGCTGGGTTCCATGTTCCCCCTCACATAGAGCATTGTATGGCTGGGTTCCATGTTCCCCCTCACATAGAGCATTGTATGGCTGGGTTCCATGTTCCCCCTCACATAGAGCAGCCCAAGATGGTAACATTCCTTACATGGAGGGCAGCAAGCTATAGCACCTTCACTAGCCTCGTCTGCAGATGCATCCTTAATAAACCTTAATAAACCTTAATAAACCTTAATAAACCACGGTCATTTTGATATTTGTCGTCGGAGAGCGCGTTTTTGGTTCTTAGAATAAGGCCACAGGGGTATGTACAGGAAGTTAAAAATAAGGTCACACCCTCTTCTTCATTGTTTTGGAATCTCGCTTGCTTCCTCTCTATATCCATTCAATCAAAGAAATCTTACCCCTCCAAGAGGTACAAAGGAAATGAGCTATAAATTATGGTAGGGGGGATATTTTGTGCAGCGGAGGGGGTGGGGGGGGGGGGGGGGGAAACACCCCTCCCTCATTCTGTTTTGCCACTGCTGGGTTATTTATTATCGTTACTAGCAGTTATACACCCAACTGGTTTATTTATTAACAGGTTTGTTTATTAATAGTTTGTTTATTAACAGGTTTTCTAATATTATCTGGCTGTGGCTAGGAACCTTCACAGTTCCTCTGCCAATTGACTTCACCCACTAGTTAAGCAAAATTGCTTGACTTGACATTCATTGCGTGTTTTGTTTGCTCTCCCCGTCTTATGAGTAGCAACTATAGCAACATTAGCAGGTAACCAGTAATTATGCATTATTATAACAATCCAGATTTGCAGCGGCAAAACGTACATGTTGAAGGCAGCTGCCACACCAATAACTTGAGGGAAAGATGTAGCATGCGGGACCTGTAAGTACACAATACGACCTCGCTCATGATCAATGCTGGCAGTATATTATGTTGCAGCTCACTCACATTGCCACCAAACATCACCCCCGGAGAATTAGCTACTCCGTGGAGAGCTTCCGACCACCTAGGATGAATTCAAAGCTGAAAATGCAGCATCGCACACCGTCCTTCGACGTGCACATTCGCGTTGTTATGCATTATGCGTGCGCATACTTTACACAGTGCATACACGACATTACCATTGGTATGCGGGAATATCCAGGTCGCTAACAGGCCCAGACGTGGTCCCTAACTGGGACACTTTATCCGCTAATGTCATCCTACTTACGAGATCTGAGAGGCGAACCAGGTGCAAACGTATGGAATCACGGTTTCCAAAAATAATAATAATAACAACTTCGTCGACTGACCTGCGACTCTATCACTGATATCTAGTTTGTAGTTGCTGCAAGAGAGAAAACGGCTGCATCATGACCATGGCCTTACCCTTTGGGCTACTGTTTACCAGAAAGGCAGGTTTGCAACTGAAGGGTCTTGGCAGACAGAAGCTAGCGTGCCAGCAAAGACGGCACACAGCAGTAGCCCTGCTACGGTGCTCTGAACCGAGAACATGATACGGTGATAACTAGCTAGATCTCGAAGTCAATATTATTTAATATAGAAGAGAGTACGTGGCAACCTAGTCACGTGACGGAATGACAAACTAGTAGAGAAATTTTAAAAAGTAAGCTTACATCACCTATGATCTCTGCTATGATCCACCAGTCATGACCTTTTGTACTGAGCTTTTAAAATTCCTGCCCCGCATGGAGATACTTGGCCATACATCTCAATGTTCTCTGCCGGAAAAAGAAAGAATCAATAAATGCTTGCATAAATTAATTCCTACTGGTTACTGTGGTGCATAATACTACAAAATTAAAATGAAGGGTCCTACCTAAAAATTCATATGCATGAATACAACCTTGCCCCAAATACTTCTCCGCCCCTGTGAAGTCAGAAGCCAAAAGTATGGGAATTAAAGGTTTGCAGTGGTTCATGCGAAAGCATCATATCGATAGATTGGAATACCAATCCGTGGAAGGACCATTGGTGATCGATGGGTGTGGCATCATGTACGACCTGTACCGGGAGTGCGAAATAGATTGGCGATTAGGTGGAAGATATAGTATTTTTGAAAAAAAGGTAATCGATTTCTTTGAAAGCCTTGCGAATTCAAAAATCATTCCAGTTGTGGTCATAGATGGTTTGGACCTTGATGGTATGAAGTTTGACACTTTGTGCGAAAGAAAGCGTGACAGCATTAGGGCAATAAACGAGGGCTTAATATCTAGAAGTCAAGATATAAAGAAGCTGATAGCGCCACCATTTATGATGGAAGTCTTTCTGGAAGCAGTTCGAGTGGTAGGATGTGCAGAGCTAATATTTGCAGACGGAGAAGCCGATCCAGTTGTCATGCAAACAGCCAACGAGCGCCAGTGCCCTGTTCTGGCGAATGATACAGACTTCTTCATTTTCCCTTTACCAGAAGGATTCATCTTGTACGACAAGGAGCTATTTCGTTACAATAGAAAATCAAGTAGATATGAAGCCAAAGTATTTAGACAGATTGATTTTGTCAGGCAGTGGTTGGCACGGCCACCTGGACCTGGTGAGGCGCAAGTATCCAGAAGTGGTGTTAACGTTGATCTTTGCCTGGTAATCCCTGCTGTTATTGGAAATGATTTTCTAAAACCTGGTAACATTATTTCGTCCGATATGCTGCCCTCATATCGTGATTGCATTATATGTGGAGGCAAAGACAACGCCGTTTCCCGTATCCACGCCACCGTAAACTACATCGCACGTCAGTACGTGCGGTCTCTTGGTCAGTTTCAGAAAAGTTGCACGGACGAAAACACTCTTCAAAACATCACAAAGTGCAAAAGTATTTACTCATGCAAGAGGCAAGAATCATATGCAGCAGTCATAGAAAAAATCCCTAAAGGGATTCTGCAACTTCACAGATGTGGAAAGTTGCCACTGTATATAACACAGGCATTGGTGAGCTCTCAAGTAGTGATAAAGGTTCCCACAGACTCTCCATTTGAACAGAATTCATCCGTCCTGTCAAGCCGTGCTATTCGACAAGGAATATATTCACTTGTTGGACTGCCAGTTGTAACTGAGTTCTTTCCAAAAGGTGGGGATCTAGCCAACGAAAAAGTACAAGCAAAGCACCTATCTTCACAAAGTATCAGTATCAACGATTTTCTTGTTCAGGTTTTAGAGATCAATACTGCTACTAATGCTGTCTTTCAAAGACCAGCATTCAAGGATTGGTATCTTGTTGCAGCATCCTTGCAGTATTGGTTGAAACGTAAGGTTCGCAGTGAGACCCATGCCAAAGCACTAGTTTTATGCATGGTTGACTGTTACCATAGTGATATTACAAATGATGGTACATGTTTACCACAATTTTCAGATGAATGGATATCTGCACTGCATGTTTTTTCAGAGTGGCAGTTCATATACCATGATCTGTGCGTAGCAAACACCCTGGTAGGATCACCTCTTCATGAGACATCACCTTGTAAGCTGTATGACGGCCACAAAGCTATTCTGTACTCACTTCGTTCAGAGCTCTGTAGCAGTGCATGGAGAAGACATGCAGCCACAGCAAACCATCACACATTACTTGAATACCTGTCTTCGGTGTATCACTCTGTTCTGTCAGCAGAGGGAAATGGTGGGATGTCTGCATCAAGAGTGAGGCTTCAATCAAGCTCAAAGGGGCTGAGTCCAATACAAGATGATTACTCAAAACTGAGAACTGAGATCGGTGCCATTAGTTCCAGTTCTGGAAGATTTGTAGAAATCTCAACAACAACATCAAGACCCCCAAGACCTGGGGGGCATAGCTCATCAGGATACAGACCTGAGGGGCATAGCTCATCAGGATACAGACCTGAGGGGCATAGCTCATCAGGATACAGACCTGAGGGGCATAGCTCATCAGGATACAGACCTGAGGGGCATAGCTCATCAGGATACAGACCTGGGGGGCATAGCTCATCAGGATACAGACCTGGGGGGCATAGCTCATCAGGATACAGACCTGAGGGGCATAGTTCATCAGGATACAGACCTGGGGGGCATAGGTCATCAGGATACAGACCTGGGGGGCATAGCTCATCAGGATACAGACCTGGGGGGCATAGCTCATCAGGATACAGACCTGGGGGGCATAGCTCATCAGGATACAGACCTGAGGGGCATAGATCATCAGTGCATGGACCTGGGGGTTTACATGGATATCCTTCGAGCGATAAAGATGAATATTAGAAATGTATTTTTATACCAATTACCTGTATGTGTATCATTGCATACAAAGCACTTTCAGCTAGATGTATGAATAATTATGTATACATTGTAATAGTTTAGAGGACTCAAGTGTGATTTATAATTGTGTAACATGATGTAATATGTATGATGTAAGCAGGTGGGGGGGGGGGGGGGGATTCAATTAGAATTGATTATACCACATGGTGGCAGACGTGGGATGACTGGCACTCTTCTTCACTGAACCACACATCCATGCCCTCAGGAAGTGGTACTGAGGGGTAGGCCCAGTGGCATCAACTGAGAGCAGCAGCTCATCACAGCCATCAAGCAAAGCAACTGGTTGAGGCTGTCATTGCAGATTTGCCTGTTGGGAAATATCGCATAAATGAGTACAGTGATGTACAAGCTGCTGATCCTATTTGTTCAGCTATAGCCAATTATTGCAGAAATGGGTCGCCGACAAGCAAAAAAGGGGCTGAGTGCAAAGATTGCTCCTTTTTGGAGTGCAACAGGAGAGCTAACTATTTGTGGTAGTCTGCTGCTTAATGGAAATTATTTGTGGTTCCGAAGTCCATGCAGAAACTTACACTTACAAAAATCCACAATAGTCACCTGGGAATATAACAGTGCCAAAAGCTGCTGTTTGGTGGCCTGGTATAACACACCAGCTCGACAACTTCGTCAAACAATGTCAAAAGTGTGCAAAAGAGTTCACATCCAAGAGTGGACCACTGGTTTCAACTAAACTACCATCTTATCCATGGCAAAAGGTTGCAGCTGACATTTTCCACAGCAATGGGGCCAATTGCCTATTAACAGCGGACTATCTTTTCAGATTCCCGGAAGTGGTGAAACTCACTAGTACTACCTCTCTCAACATCATCGAAGCACTGAAGGATACATTTGCTCGGCATGGGATCCCAGAGATAATTGTAAGTGATAATGGCCCACAATACTCTTCATTAGAGTTCTCACAATTCTCAAAGAAGTATACCTTCCAGCATACCTACTATCCCCAAAGCAACGGTCATGTAGAGTGTGGGGTACAGACAGTAAAAATGCTCTTCAGGCTGTCCAGCGACCCACACTTGGCCCTCTTGAGCTATTGGTCGACACCACTTCCATGGGGTGGGAGTAGCCCGACAGAGCTGCTTATGGGAGGACAGCTACTAACTGACCTGCCACTGAGGGAAGAGAGGTTGATTCCTGAGTGGTCTTACCTGAAAGAGTTTGAAGAACAAGATGCAGTTTTCAAGGAAAGACAGAAAAGAGATTTTGACCGTTGCCACAAGGCCTACCCTTCAGTACCACTTCATGAGGGCATGGATAAGTGGGTGAAGACAAAAGGCAAAGACATAGTACCCGGAACAGTACTCTCAAGTGCAGACACACCCCGGTCTTATATAATACAAACACCTACAGGACAGCTGCGAAGAAACCGCATACAGCTTAATGTCCAACCAGACCCTTCTGTGGATGACAGTAGTCCCATGGATAGTATTGCTGATCAATTGAAAAGCACTTCAGGTGATAGTGCAACTGACAGACCTACAAACCTTTCTAGTGATTGTGACCCACCATAGGCTCCACAATATCCACCACATAGAATAATGACCCAATCTCAGTCACCACCTGATAGATATTTAGAAAGGGAGATGTAGTGTAGTGGACTCAAGTATGATTATAATTCTGTACCATGATCATGATGTAATATGTATGATGTAAGTGGGTGGGGGGGGGCAATTAGAATCGATTATACCACAAACTGTTTAGCCAAGGACTGTTAAATAATCCTTAATTTGGTTTAGTATGGTTTGGAACATCTGATAAAAGGATGACCGATCAGTAAAAGAAGATACTGCAGGTTAAAAAGTCATACAGAGTGAGTGATCTTCTCTAACTGTATGCAATCATGTGTATACTATACAGATGCCCGAGCTTATCGGGTGCTGTAGAGAGAGGCACTGTGATTATGTGCATACATATCATTGCGGGCCTATAAGATCTTAACTATAATCATTAATGAATGCTTGCATAAATCATTCTGATTCAGTACATCACTATATTTACATGCCCAGTGTAAAAGTGTACCAAGAATATTTGCATATTTCCAATCAGTGCCACTAATCTATCTGTGATACATTACATTATAATTTAATAAAACGATGTGTTCTAAATAGAAATACAAGAACAGAGGTAATTGTACCATGTGGTCCATGCACTTGACCATACTCCATGCATAAAACTGTTTACATGGTCTGGGCCAAACTACAAAGCACGAATATTTGTTGTAACGAGGCATATTAGTACTGCTGCATGCTGATAGCTTCAGTGTTCTTGAATTACAAATGTCCATCCGCATGTCTTCTATAACCTTGCCGGTTTGATAGTGTATGATTAATAATAATTATAAGTATAGAGTTTCCACATGTCAGATTATAAAGACAGACGTGAAGCTATCTGTATATATCCACTGAAACCATCAACAACAACTGCAGCCCATCTTTGCATCAGTACGATGTGCTCAGTTCACCATCTGTGATTTGGTTATGTTGAACCTTCGGACTACTAGGTGGGGAAATGTCTCTCTGCCTCAGAGCCCTAAGGTTTCTACAACAATTGGAAAACAGCACCAGCCACCTTTAAAACTTTCTGCTGATTGGCATTTGCAACACAAAATGCACACAACAATACGTTCAGCTGAGAATGTAGCGTTATTAGTTTAGCCAATGTCGTGATGCTCAATTGTCAAAGAGTTGGCGGAGTTTTCATCTTTACATATTCAGTGAGAGCACTTCTATGGGGTGTTAAACTGATCAAAGCATGAGAGGGTGGGGCTAATTATAGCGTGATGACAGGAGGTATTATAATTATAATGTAATGGTGACTAGCAGGGGGACTTACCACATTTTGAACAAGATATGGGCAGGAGATCCTGTCAGTCTTGACGCAATCAAATATGTCAACAACACCCTCCACCTTCACTCTTTCCAGTTCATGGTTCATGGAAATAAAAATAAAGGCTCCAGTACGACCCATACCATCACTGAAAGGAGCAGGGATAAGTATAGACTAGGGTGTGGTCATGGTGAAAGTATCACAATTAAAAACACATACTTGCACATCACAGTGACTGGCTTGTTGCCACTGTCCATGGTCAGCTGCTGAAGTAGGTCTAAGAGGGAGGAGTGGCTGGAGGGCACACCCCCAATGGGCCACACCATATAGTGGAACTGGGTCAGCACATTGACAATACCAGTATTAAGCTGCACTATTGTGTCATGTGGACTAGCTAAGAAAATGAAAATTAATGTTTATCATTGTTAAACACGGGGAGAGAGGAGGAGGGAGAGAGGGGGAGAGAGGAGAGGGAGAGAGGGAGAGGGAGGAGGGAGGGAGAGAGAGTAGGGAGGGAGAGAGATGGAGAGGTAGGATGAGGGGCTGGGAAGGAGAGAGAGGGTTGCTGGAAGGAGGGGCACTTAGACCACAGGCTAACCTCTTCTATATAGATGTACATCTTCCTGACCACCAGGTAGCCATCAATGCTATCAGGCTGGAGGGTCGACGTCACTGCTATACCACCATATGTATGTGGCTCTTCGCTATTGGTGGGCCAGTAGCAGTAAGAGGATTCACGACCTTCCTCTGTCAGAGAACGCAACATGACAATGAACCTGCTCTTGAACTCCCACACCATCCTCAATAAGTCATCCACCGTGTTCTGGAGGGGACCCTGGGTGGCTATGTCAGACATTACGCTGCTACCTGTAACCCTGTGGTGAGGGGAGCACAATATGGTGTAACTGGTACCACTGAAATATTCTCCCAGGCCACCAGTAGAAACATTCACTATCGATTTTGCACGCAAAATACACCATGTCCACATAGCTGGCAGTGATCAATGTACTCTGAGGCTTGACCACAAAGTATATCTGTTTGAAGTCATCTACTTGTGAGACTTGTAGAGTCTAAAACATACTACATATCTATATGCAGACATACTACATATCTTTCCCAAGACTTCACACTAGTGTGATGTTGATAATGAGGATCTAGAAGAATATTATTGGACCACATGCCAGACATCAGTCATATACCGCATCAGATTTCGTTGGCAGCTTAGAATCGGGTTTCTAATGCACTACTAGTGTCGTACCCAGACCCACACTCACGGGTGCGGATGCATTACATCACGCGTAGCGGTGATGTAATTCATCTGCAGCTGTGTGGGTCTGGGTAAGAGACCAACTCATTTACCTGCATGCTGTTTTACCATAGAACATATAGTCCGATGCGGAAATGTTTGGATCTATCAAATAACAACTGAGATCAAATTGATTAGAAGATATTTATGGCTAAATCGTCAAAACGAATTACACCCACGCATTGGCTTGAGAGGCGGGACTGACCGGAAGTATAAAAGCCACGAGTATTAATATTGTATACGGTATTAGGTGTGAAATACCGAAATTGAAATATACACATCTCTAGGCCCTATTGTAAGTAGACCTTAGCAAACGACTAGCCAAAAACCAGAATGAGCTCGCTTGGTTCAGTTGCAAACGCTCCTGAGAGCTACGGAATATGTTGCATTATGGAAGGAGGGCAGCGGTGCGAGACACAAGCCTCAAATACCACCATTAGTAGAAATTTACATTTGGCGAGTAACCAAGAGAGGGGGAAGCTATGCGTGGATCCCGAGGTAACGTAACGTTAAGGGGATTGTGGTTACATTTACGAAGTGGAACAGAAAGCCCAACAGATACACGGTGCGCATTAGATGGAATTTTTTCCCCCCAACCAGGCAGAGCACAGTTACGTTTGTGAACAGCATAGATCGATTATTCACACCTTGAGGGCGAAGCGAAGGAGAAAGGACTCCGAGGAGGAAAGCGATCTCCAGCAAGAGGTAATTAAGGCTCTGGTCTTCTACCCCCCCCCCCCCCCGCCCCTTTTATTCTGCTGCCCAAAACACTTAAAAATATTAAATGCTTACATGTAAAAGACATGGGCCTATTTTGAGTATCATTACGAAGTATATGCCCCATTGCTACTGCAAACAACTCATGCCAGCTCTCTGTACCAGTCGTGATATTTATAATGAGGTTGAGATTGGCAGAGGTATTATGACAAGCATCATTGCCTCTGCATTGTATGTGCGTGCACGTGTGTGTGTGTGACGTGGTGAGTGTTGTGCATATGTGCATGAGTGTGTGTGTGTGTGTGTGTGTTTTGCCTGATCTCTATGTACTCTGGGACCACATATGTGCACTATGTATATACATATACTAGTGTGCCTTTGCAGGGAAAGATTAGGGTTTTAGGGTTTAGGGTCGTACAAAGTGCAAAGCACGCTAGACATACGACTTTCCACCCAGAGCACGAATCCAGTGTCAAATTACACCTCAGGTGCCATCCAAACACACTTCAGTGAAAAAAAAAAAAAAACATGTCGAATCAGAAAAATTGGTCAGCTGGCACCTTCAGTACTGATGTTAAAAAGTCACTATCAGGGGTGAAGCCCTATATCAGCGGTGTCTTGCCCTATAGGGCAGATCCTGGCCATTGAAATTATAGATTGGTACTGCTTTATGTGCAAAGCTTTTCAATGGAGGCATTCCCCCATGCCCTGGGGGGGGGGGGGGGGGGGGGGGGAGGGGGAATAGGATCAGGTCCTTGCTATGGTCCTGATCAGCTGGTGTGTACAGTGTGGGTGTGCTGGTGTGTACAGTGTGGGTGTGCTGGTGTGTACAGTGTGGATGTGCTGGTGTGTACAGTGTGGATGTGCTGGTGTGTACAGTGTGGGTGTGCTGGTGTGTACAGTGGGTGTGCTGGTGTGTACAGTGGGTGTGCTGGTGTGTACAGTGTGGGTGTGCTGGTGTGTACAGTGTGGGTGTGCTGGTGTGTACAGTGGGTGTGCTGGTGTGTACAGTGGGTGTGCTGGTGTGTACAGTGGGTGTGCTGGTGTGTACAGTGGGTGTGCTGGTGTGTACAGTGGGTGTGCTGGTGTGTACAGTGGATGTGCTGGTGTGTACAGTGTGGGTGTGCTGGTGTGTACAGTGTGGGTGTGCTGGTGTGTACAGTGTGGGTGTGCTGGTGTGTACAGTGGGTGTGCTGGTGTGTACAGTGTGGGTGTGCTGGTGTGTACAGTGTGGGTGTGCTGGTGTGTACAGTGTGGGTGTGCTGGTGTGTACAGTGTGGGTGTGCTGGTGTGTACAGTGTGGGTGTGCTGGTGTGTACAGTGTGGGTGTGCTGGTGTGTACAGTGTGGGTGTGCTGGTGTGTACAGTGGGTGTGCTGGTGTGTACAGTGTGGGTGTGCTGGTGTGTACAGTGTGGGTGTGCTGGTGTGTACAGTGTGGGTGTGCTGGTGTGTACAGTGGGTGTGCTGGTGTGTACAGTGTGGGTGTGCTGGTGTGTACAGTGTGGGTGTGCTGGTGTGTACAGTGTGGGTGTGCTGGTGTGTACAGTGTGGGTGTGCTGGTGTGTACAGTGGGTGTGCTGGTGTGTACAGTGTGGATGTGCTGGTGTGTACAGTGTGGGTGTGCTGGTGTGTACAGTGTGGATGTGCTGGTGTGTACAGTGTGGGTGTGCTGGTGTGTACAGTGTGGGTGTGCTGGTGTGTACAGTGTGGGTGTGCTGGTGTGTACAGTGGGTGTGCTGGTGTGTACAGTGGGTGTGCTGGTGTGTACAGTGTGGGTGTGCTGGTGTGTACAGTGGGTGTGCTGGTGTGTACAGTGTGGGTGTGCTGGTGTGTACAGTGTGGGTGTGCTGGTGTGTACAGTGGGTGTGCTGGTGTGTACAGTGTGGGTGTGCTGGTGTGTACAGTGGGTGTGCTGGTGTGTACAGTGTGGGTGTGCTGGTGTGTACAGTGTGGGTGTGCTGGTGTGTACAGTGTGGGTGTGCTGGTGTGTACAGTGGGTGTGCTGGTGTGTACAGTGGGTGTGCTGGTGTGTACAGTGGGTGTGCTGGTGTGTACAGTGGATGTACTGGTGTGTACAGTGGGTGTGCTGGTGTGTACAGTGTGGATGTGCTGGTGTGTACAGTGGGTGTGCTGTGTGTACAGTGGATGTGCTGGTGTGTACAGTGGGTGTGCTGGTGTGTACAGTGTGGGTGTGCTGGTGTGTACAGTGGGTGTGCTGGTGTGTACAGTGTGGGTGTGCTGGTGTGTACAGTGTGGGTGTGCTGGTGTGTACAGTGTGGGTGTGCTGGTGTGTACAGTGGGTGTGCTGGTGTTACAGTGTGGGTGTGCTGGTGTGTACAGTGTGGGTGTGCTGGTGTGTACAGTGGGTGTGCTGGTGTGTACAGTGGGTGTGCTGGTGTGTACAGTGGGTGTGCTGGTGTGTACAGTGGATGTGCTGGTGTGTACAGTGGGTGTGCTGGTGTGTACAGTGGGTGTGCTGTGTGTACAGTGGATGTGCTGGTGTGTACAGTGGGTGTGCTGGTGTGTACAGTGTGGGTGTGCTGGTGTGTACAGTGGGTGTGCTGGTGTGTACAGTGGGTGTGCTGGTGTGTACAGTGTGGGTGTGCTGGTGTGTACAGTGTGGGTGTGCTGGTGTGTACAGTGGGTGTGCTGGTGTGTACAGTGGGTGTGCTGGTGTGTACAGTGTGGGTGTGCTGGTGTGTACAGTGGGTGTGCTGGTGTGTACAGTGTGGGTGTGCTGGTGTGTACAGTGGGTGTGCTGGTGTGTACAGTGTGGGTGTGCTGGTGTGTACAGTGTGGGTGTGCTGGTGTGTACAGTGTGGGTGTGCTGGTGTGTACAGTGTGGGTGTGCTGGTGTGTACAGTGTGGGTGTGCTGGTGTGTACAGTGTGGGTGTGCTGGTGTGTACAGTGGGTGTGCTGGTGTGTACAGTGGGTGTGCTGGTGTGTACAGTGTGGGTGTGCTGGTGTGTACAGTGTGGGTGTGCTGGTGTGTACAGTGTGGGTGTGCTGGTGTGTACAGTGGGTGTGCTGGTGTGTACAGTGGGTGTGCTGGTGTGTACAGTGTGGGTGTGCTGGTGTGTACAGTGTGGGTGTGCTGGTGTGTACAGTGTGGGTGTGCTGGTGTGTACAGTGGCATTGGAATGCATGTTTACTGTATGGTGCTAATCACCAGCACATAAGGTGTGGTCCACTTCTCTGCAGGTGGACTTCCTACAGCTTCCAATGATTACATTGCATCGCTACAAACGCCACTACAAACTGCAACTGAAGCCTAGCACCAGCAAGATACAGTTGGTGGAGGTGAGTGTGTGGGAGGGAGGGGGAAAGAGCTCTGTAGGGATGGAACAGAGGGGAGAGATGGAGGAAAAGACAATCGCTATTCTACAGGGAATAGAGTTCTTAGGAATGCTTGAAATGGGTTAGTTGTTACCACAAGCTGTGTATATGGAGGTATGGGGGAGCAGTGTTCAGCTTGGGAGGGTGTGGTTCGTGTGGGGGAGCAGTGTTCAGCTTGGGAGGGTGTGGTTCGTGTGGAGGTGTGGGGGAGCAGTGTTCAGCTTGGGAGGGTGTGGTTCATGTGGAGGTGTGGGGGAGCAGTGTTCAGCTTGGGAGGGTGTGGTTCGTGTGGAGGTGTGGGGGAGCAGTGTTCAGCTTGGGAGGGTGTGGTTCGTGTGGAGGTGTGGGGGAGCAGTGTTCAGCTTGGGAGGGTGTGGTTCGTGTGGAGGTGTGGGGGAGCAGTGTTCAGCTTGGGAGGGTGTGGTTCATGTGGAGGTGTGGGGGAGCAGTGTTCAGCTTGGGAGGGTGTGGTTCAGGTGGAGGTGTGGGGGAGCAGTGTTCAGCTTGGGAGGGTGTGGTTCGTGTGAAGGTGTGGGGGAGCAGTGTTCAGCTTGGGAGGGTGTGGTTCATGTGGAGGTGTGGGGGAGCAGTGTTCAGCTTGGGAGGGTGTGGTTCGTGTGGAGGTGTGGGGGAGCAGTGTTCAGCTTGGGAGGGTGTGGTTCATATGGAGGGGTGGGGAGCAGTGTTCAGCTTGGGAGGGTGTGGTTCATGTGGAGGTATCTGATTGGTTGAGTTGGCCGTACTGGTGGCCAGGCCCATAGAGAGGACATGTGCTACTAGATGGCACTGTGGGAAGCATCCAACTTTACTGCAGCTTTACTGTGTATGACCTGTGCATGACCTCATAGATCTAGATAACACCTCAAGGCACAGCAGAAGTGCCTGTTGGTACTTTTTAGAGGGGTAATTGAAAAATTGTTTGTAGTGTGTAATGCCCACTTATCCCTTGTAAATAACGGCTGACATTGTGAAATAATTAGTAATTAGTAGGTCTTATAAATGTAAGTAGGAAGGTAAGGCCCCCCAATGCAAAGCATGGATTAGAAAAAAAAATTTATGCGTGTAAAAGTTTGATATCAACTACATATATATAGCTACACAATTAGAGATATGAAAAGGGGTCTCCCATGCATTGTGGTTTAATGTTACAATAAATAGCACATACATGTAGAGTAACGACCGTACATTAGATTGATTAATATTTGTTTCTACTTATTGACACAATGAAGCTTTATTAGAATTGATACATGGAATAGATAAAAACAATACAACAGTTGTGTTTACTTTTTAATGCATTCAAAAATAAAATTTAAAAAGATAAAAATGCCCCCCCCCCCCCCCCCCCCCCCGATGATCCCTGCTGTGGGTTGCTTAGCTAGCTCAGGCTGGGGCTGTTCCCACTGCAGGCCATCACCAAGCACTTCAAGACAATCAGAGTTATTGAGAAGAAGACCGTACCTCTTTTTATCTCCATGGTCAAGTCTCATAAAAGCAAACTGGACCGCCCAAAACCCCTTGAGCCTAGCTAGCTTATTTTAGCCGTGTTATTGATGTATGTTGGTGTACCAATGTGTCTGTAAGGATGGATGAGTTTGGCCAATTACAGCACAGTCCAATACCATGTTTCAAAGTCACCGATGATGATTTCATAGCATATGGGAGCTAGGGGGGACTGCATCATCGGTACGAAAATGTACATGTGGTTGTTCATTTATATTTCTTATGGCGCAGTTAATCAGGGTCTTCACGATGTTGAAAGTCCACGGATCGAATTTGACCATAATGGTCCACAAGTTGTTGGCCCCAAAATACGAAAAACCATCTAACGTCAATGATCCCTTGCAATTAGGTATGAAAAAGCTAACGTGCATGGTTCAGGTGTGGTGTTGGCCTCATCAGCATATCTCTGTAAGGAATTGAGGACTGGAAACCATCCATCATGTTGAGTCTGAATTATGTTGTTTTTTTTTCCCCTGAGCACTCATTCTGGTATCCAATTAATCTGTGATGGGGCGTCTGTATTATGTCAAACAGTGCCTCTACTTGAGGTTGCCAAACGCCACACACTCCCAGATCAAGCCGTGATCCTGAATCACCTGTTTGTATGTCTGCATCACTGATACACTGTAGTTGGTTCTCGGACAAATTGCATTTGGCCAAATCCACAGTGCATCTGAATAACAGCAAGTGTATGTTGCAGCCCTACAACCTTCACATTTGGAAGGTATGTCTGTTGGGTCACGCTCTCTGAATTGAACCGGAGCCAGATCAATGTAGCAACTAACAAGTGGAAGAACAGTTAGCCATGCTCAGGCCTTGCCATAACTATTCTAATGGCCCTCTGTCGCTTAGCTCTGGACTCTACCAAAATACTTTCAAGTTTAGATTTGTAAGTATCTTCCTTGGGTTTAACATGTTGCTCTGGCCAATGTCTGGTGCCAACTATTGCTAGAGATGTCAGGATAGTGCTGTGAATACAATTAGCAAATGTTAACAGTTTGCAGAAGCACTAGAACAGTATTGCTGAATTGGTTTCTTTGAACTGGAGTAATGCTCTATAGAAATTTCAATCCCTATAAACATACATAACGATAAACCTACATGTATCCAATCAGACATTTTCGTGCTTGTGAGTTTCATATCAAACTTTGTGAAAAGGGTGCATTTTTGACTATCAGATGTTCAACACATTTGTACATTCTGAAAGTGGTGGGGTACTTACCAAGGGAACACAACATGGGTTACTTACCAAGGGAACTCAACATGGGGTACTTACCAAGGGAACTCAACAGTTGTCCATATGTGGTACAAGTGTGTGTGTGCGTACGCGTGTGTATAAGGATGTTTAATTGGAAGTTGATTTACATCTACATCTATCGTATCATTGGGGATGCCATTAATAACTAGACAGAAAATATATACATTGGTTTAGATGTAGGTTTGTAGGCATCAAAGCATAAAGAAATGAAGAATTCTGACAATCATGTATGGATAATGCTAATACAACATTCAGCAAAGTGACCTATATGGTTTCTTGAACTTGCTAAATCCTTAGGTCAATGCCTTCACATCTAATCCTATGTCCACCACAGACTGCACTTTGTAGGGCATGGGGACCAGAAATACCCCAGGCTCTGCACAAGCTAGTGTGGATGTGTCGTGTAGTTGTGAGGAATGCTTGTGGTGTTGAGTGGGTGTGGTTGTAAGTGGGTTAGTTGTAGCTGCACATATGGAGGTAATATGAGATATGGGGAGCAGTGTTCAGCTTGGGAGGGTGTGATTCACGTGTGGAGGTGTGGGGGAGCAGTGTTCAGCTTGGGAGGGTGTGGTTCAGGTGGAGGTGTGGGGGAGCAGTGTTCAGCTTGGGAGGGTGTGGTTCGTGTGGAGGTGTGGGGGAGCAGTGTTCAGCTTGGGAGGGTGTGGTTCGTGTGGAGGTGTGGGGGAGCAGTGTTCAGCTTGGGAGGGTGTGGTTCATGTGGAGGTGTGGGGGAGCAGTGTTCAGCTTGGGAGGGTGTGGTTCAGGTGGAGGTGTGGGGGAGCAGTGTTCAGCTTGGGAGGGTATGGTTCGTGTGGAGGTGTGGGTAGGAGCAGTGTTCAGCTTGGGAGGGTGTGGTTCATATGGAGGTGTTCAGCTTGGGAGGGTGTGGTTTGTGTGCAGGTGTGGGGAGCAGTGTTCAGCTTGGGAGGGTGTGGTATGTGTGCAGGTGTGGGGAGCAGTGTTCAGCTTGGGAGGGTGTGGTTCATGTGGAGGTGTGGGGAGCAATGTTCAGCTTGGAGGGTGTGGTTCGTGTGGAGGTGTGGGGGAACAATGTTCAGCTTGGGAGGGTGTGGTTCAGGTGGAGGTGTGGGGGAGCAGTGTTCAGCTTGGGAGGGTATGGTTCGTGTGGAGGTGTGGGTAGGAGCAGTGTTCAGCTTGGGAGGGTGTGGTTCATATGGAGGTGTTCAGCTTGGGAGGGTGTGGTTTGTGTGCAGGTGTGGGGAGCAGTGTTCAGCTTGGGAGGGTGTGGTATGTGTGCAGGTGTGGGGAGCAGTGTTCAGCTTGGGAGGGTGTGGTTCATGTGGAGGTGTGGGGGAGCAATGTTCAGCTTGGAGGGTGTGGTTCGTGTGGAGGTGTGGGGGAGCAATATTCAGCTTGGGAGGGTGTGGTTCGTGTGGAGGTGTGGGGGAGCAATGTTCAGCTTGGAGGGTGTGGTTCGTGTGGAGGTACGGGGAGCAGTGTTCAGCTTGGGAGGGTGTGGTTCGTGTGGAGGTATGGGGGAGCTGGTAAAGTTGGCCGCACATGTAGTGGTAGCTGTGCCCATAAATGTGCTACCATAGGAAAGCAATTCCCACACATTGGAAGTGGTAATTGTTTTGCCCTGTGTGTGTTGCTTGGCTCTGTCTGGGGCTGTTTCCACTGCAGGTCATTAACCCAAAATGTTAAAAGGGTCGGAAAAGCGTCAATGTTTTTTTCCCCACCAACACCTACATGTATGTCAGATGCACAACAAAAATGGAGCCAAGGTTGGGCTAGCCACAGTGTAACTAGAGCTGTGCCCAGAACACGAGACATTGATCGAGGACCAGAAACCAAAATATGCATGGCAAGCGAAGGACAAAGACCACTACATACTAGCAACACCATCCCCAAGAAGAAAAACAAGAACGAGGGCAATGCGGGGTGTGCTGGTGTGTGGTGTGCTGGTGTGTACAGTGAGAAAGACAATAGGAATAGTTACATGTGTAAGCAATGCTTGTGTGGAGGAAGTGGTGTTGAGTGGGCGTGGTTAGTGGTTGAAGCTGGTGAGTGGTGATCAATTGGTGTATGGCCATCCCCATAGAGAGAACGTGGTCAGTGATTTCCTGATTGTGTGTGGTGAGAGGTTATCATACGAAGGCAACGCCCACACACTGGGAGTGGTGATTTGTATAATTTACAGTTTTACCATTGTGCGTGTTGTGTGTGCGTGTGTGTGTGTGTGTGTGTAGGACTGTGTGTTGCTTAGTGTGTTGCTTAGCTAGCTCAGGCTGGGGCTGTTTCACTGCAGGCAATCACCAAGCACTTCAAGACAATCTGATCGCAAGTTATTGAGAAGAAGCCCGTACCTCTTTTTTGGTCACGTCCGATAATAGCAAAATGGACCGCCCAAAACACCTTGAACCTAGCTAGCTACAAATTATTTTGCTTGTAACTGTGTTATGAAATAGCTCATCTTTGCAAAATTGTTGGATTTGGGTGGCATACAATGGGGCTATTCCGCTATAATAGTGTTGCGCATGCGCACATGTCAACCAATGCCAGTGTTTAGCTGCTGTATTGATCGTGCGTAACAGTTTGGCGGGCTCGGACTCCATATTGAGGAGGTGGTCACGATAGAACGTGGTGGTAAAAAAAGTGTTGTTGCAAAAAAGAGTTCGGACTTCTGCGTAAGAAAAGCTTTCTAAACACCTAAACTACGAAAGAAGCGTAATGCCTCCAAGAAACAAGGATCCCAACAAGCCAAAGGGTCGGACCAGCGCCTACGCTTTTTTCGTTCAAGACCGACGTGAGATGCACAAGGAAAAGGGGGAGAAGGTCCAGTTCGCCAAGTTTTCAAAAGAGTGCTCGGAGCTGTGGAAGAACATGACCGAGGACCAGAAATCTAAATACGCGCGGCAAGCGAAGGAGGACAAAGATCGCTACACACATGAGATGGCAAGCTACCAACCCCCATCCGACGAAGAAGGCGCACCCGCGAGAGGAGGCAAGAAGAAGAAAGACAAGAATCAGCCAAAGAGGGCTATGTAAGTCTTTTTTTTGACGAGCGTTTTTATTTTTAACTTCAAATTTCGTTTCTCTTAGGTCCGCGTTTTTGCTCTTTTGCGGTGAAAAGAGACCCAAATTAAAAGAGGAAAACCAAAGTGCCAGTGTAGGAGACTTGGCAAAGTTGCTCGGAGCCGAGTGGAAAACCTTGACACCGGCTCAAAAGGCTCCTTTCGAAGAGAAGGCTAAGAAGGACAAGGAGCGCTACAAAACGCAAATGGAAGCGTACAAAAAACCAAAACCACAACAGCGTAAAGCCAAGCACGAAGAAGACGAGGAGGAGGAGGAGGAAGAGGATGACGTTGAAGAAGATGATGATGACGACGATGCAGAAGATGACGACGACGACTAGACATTTTGTCACACACTCACTACTCTTGTCCTAACCCCCCCCTTACACGCAGTTGTGGTGGATCATACTCTGACTATTTAGATATATATTAAAAATGTTTTTTTTTTTAGCCACTCTCTCTTGTTTGGCTCTCCACACTCTATCCATGCTGTACTTTCACATATATCTCCGTGTTTTTTGCACATTCGTTGCTACATGTACTTTCTATAACATTAATTTACTCCGTTTAAAAGAAAAGGGAGGGTGAGGTACTAGTAGTGTGCACTTATTAGAACGATGGTGGATAGCGCGAAACCTATAGCCGATTACTCTGATGCTGAAATTCGAGATGCGTTGATCGCGTGTGGACAATCCGACGTACCGGCCGTTACGTCCCTGACTCGTCCTATTCTTCAACGGAAGCTTGAGAAGCTACGTAACGTCGTTCAGCAGCCGATATGCGGGAGCGCTGCATCACTGCCAGTGGCCGTGGAAGCTATTAGCCAGGGCGAGAGCACACATACTGAGAAGCCAGAGGGTTACTACGGTGTTGCTGCCGCGCCGAGCGAGCAGTCACTATTGTCGCCCTACTACACCAGCAAGGAGGAGGTACTCTCGGCGATAAAAGGATCCAAACTAAAAGGGGCTAGGTTCAAGCGATTTGAGTCTCCTCAGTGCGCCGAGGCGTACTCACGGCAGAACGGCAACCTCGAAGTGGAAACGGGCGCTAGTGTGGAGATAACGGACACGTCACCACATCTGAGCACACCAGAAGTGCCCCTAAGAACGGAGAAAGCCAATAATTACCCAAGCCTGAAGCAGCAAGACCACACGGCCTTCCGTCAGCTCATAGAGGCTGGCGACACTGCCGCTTTTGCGAAATCCGCCTGGGAGAACCCCAGGCATCTCGTGACTGCCGGGGATGCCCCGGAGGTCCTCCAGCCCGCGTTCCGCTACAACGCCCTCCACTGCGCGGTAAGGAAAGGACAGTTGGGCGTCTGCAAGGAACTGTTCTCAATCATTGAGAGTGATGCCTTCTGGAAGCTGCTCTATCCTGATGACTTGGAAAACGTTCGCCAAGAAAGGAAGAGCCGACTTGTGGACCTTTATCTGAACGTCCCAGATAAGGTAAGTGTGTATGTGTGTATGTGTGTGTGTGTGTGTATGTGTGTGTGTGTATGTGTATGTGTATGTGTTGTGTGTTGTGTGCATATGTGTATGTGTGTATGGTGTGTGTGTGTATGTGTGTGTGTATGTGTGTATGTATGTGTGTGTATGTGTTGTGTGCATATGTGTATGTGTGTATGGTGTGTTGTGTGTGTATGTGTTGTGTATGTGTGTGTGTTGTGTGTTGTGTGCATATGTGTGTGTGTATGGTGTGTTGTGTGTGTATGTGTGTATGCGTTTGTAGCGTGTGTGTGTGTGGTGTATGTGTGTATGTGTATGTGCTTGGGATAAGGAAATTTGGAAGTACGGAGAAAGGAAAGTGAGTATTGAGGAGAGTACTACATTAGATATGGTGTGTGGTGGTGAGGGTTATTCAGGTTGGTGCTGGTAGACCTGAACATATATATCTGCCTCCAGACTGGTGAAACAGCACTCCACTTAGCCTGCAAGCATGGAATGGAGCACATTGTCAGCTACCTCGTGACGTTCCCTCAGCTGAATGTGGCGGCCAAGAATGGCCAAGGTCGCACACCAGCAGAGGCAGCAGAGGCTGCTCGTGCCTCCTCCCCAGCCGTCACAAAGAGAATCATCAATACAGTGCAGGGTAGGTGTTGTAGCTAAAAGGGCCTCTGGTCACATGACACTAGAGTAGGTGTTGTAGCTAAAGGACCTCTGGTCACATGACACTAGAGTAGGTGTTGTAGCTAAAAGGGCCTCTGGTCACATGACACTGGAGTAGGTGTTGTAGCTAAAGGACTTCTGGTCACATGACACTGGAGTAGGGTGTTGTAGCTAAAGGACTTCTGGTCACATGACACTGGAGTAGGTGTTGTAGCTAAAGGGCCTCTGGTCACATGACACTGGAGTAGGTGTTGTAGTTAAAAGGGCCTCTGGTCACATGACACTGGAGTAGGTGTTGTAGCTAAAGGGCCTCTGGTCACATGGCACTTAAAAACATATTGGACCAAAAGTAGAATTTTGGATTACGTGTACAACACCTGCTAATTCCACGAAATATGTGGGTATTCTTTTGCTGTTTACCACTGACAATGAATATCAAGTGGGGCGGGCTTGTTTGGTGGGGGCGGGGCTATATTAGAAGATGCACCATAGAAGCCTTTGAATTCAATACAGCAGTGGGAGGTGTTGTCGCCCTTCTTGTGCTAAAGATCACCCCCCAATTAGTGCCCTTCTGATCCCCTTGTTGTGCTGGTGGCCTTCCCCCAATTAGTGCCCTCCTAAGCTTGTGCTTGTCCATCTCTGTGCAGAACCAGAGGTGTACTATGTCCCAGTGCTGCGTGCAGTGGACAACTCTTCTCCCCCATCTGTGGGCCAACCCTTGAGACTCACGGATACTCATATCAGCATATCTCCAAGGCCTTTGGAGGGCGGTGCCCCCAGTGGTGATGTGGAGGATGTTGTCAGTCAGGCCTTTGCTGGTCCCATGTCCCCATCAAAGGTGAGCAAGACATCTGGGGAAGGGGGATGTGTGCTATGAATGTGTGCTTGTGATGTGTGTGCTTGTGATGTGTGTGCTTGTGATGTGTGTGCTTGTGATGTGTGTGCTTGTGATGTGTGTGTGCTTGTAATGTGTGTGTATGTGTGCATGTGTGGTTCTGTGTGTGTTTATGTGTGCTTGTGATGTGTGTGTGTGCTTGTGATGTGTGTGTGTGCTTGTGATGTGTGTGTGTGCTTGTGATGTGTGTGTGTGCTTGTGATGTATGTGTGCTTGTGATATGTGTGTGTATGTGTGTGTGTGTGTTGTATGTGTGTGTATGTGTGTGTGTGTTGTATGTGTGTGTGTTGTATGTGTGTGTGTGTTGTATGTGTGTATGTGTGTGTGTTGTATGTGTACTCCAAAATGCATGGCATGTGCACACTCTCAGGGCTACATGTACATACAGTGTATACCATATATGGTATTGCGCCGACCACAGATGTGGTATGATGGAGATGAATGATTTGGCAAACAACCACCACCTCTAGGCAGCAGAGTTCTATCGTGAGTGGCGGTCACCATCCAGGGAGAAGGAAAGGCATACCAACACCAGAAGGACTGACTCGGAGAGAGGGTTGGAGAGGGTTGGGAGGTGAGTTTAGAGAAGAGCAAGAGTGAGAGGATGGGTGATGGGGGTGGATTAAGTGAGGGGTGGAGGTGGAAGATGAGAGACACTAATCCTTGCTGAGAGTTGTGTATGTTGTGTTTGCATAGATGAGATGGTGACCTCCATAGTGATGTGATGATCTCCATAGTGATGTGATGATCTCCATAGTGATGTGATGATCTCCATAGTGATGTGATGATCTCCATAGCGGTGTCATTGTCTAAGAAGCTGTACATATCAGCTATTTGCACTGCCTCCCATGCATGCACAACACACACACACAGTGCACACAAAAAATGCATACTCATTACACATACATCACTTGCACACTCACATACACACAGCACACTCACATTCATACGCACTTGTACACACTGAACACAATCATACATGTGAGAGTGTGCTTCTGACCTGATTAGATCTCCTCACTCCTCCCCAGACACATTGCCCATCAGGAGGGTGTGAGTTGGTCTGAGTACTGGGGGTTCCTGGGCTGCTACACCGACCTTTCCAAGGATGAGGGAATGAGCAGGCTGGAAGAGTACCTCGCCAAGATGGCCTCTCAGCAGTCACCTCGCATCGTAGCCACCATGGACAGCCATCTCCCCTCCACCTCTGCCTGCCGACGCCCCTCCTCCTCCTCCTCCTCCTCCATGTCTGCAGCCTGCAGTAGAGCCATTCCCTGCAAGCTGTTTGCTGAAGAAGGGGGCATGGACCCTGAGGGCAATGGACTTGGCAGGAATGGGGCAGAGGTTTGCTGTGTTGGTTCAGCATTGCCCAAACCAGGACCTTCTTTGTCATCTTCACCATCACTACAACCATCACCTTCATCACTACCACCACCTTCACCATCACCACAACCACAACCAGTATCACCAACGTGCACATCCAACTGGGCAACATACACCTCCTCCCCACCCTGTACCCAGTTGGATGTGCATTGCCATGGAGACTTGACCTCATCCAACAATGTAGCACATCTAATGGACTCCTTCTCGGCTCTACACCTGGGTGATGGTGCAGAAGGGACACCACCTGATCAGGCTTCTGTGCCCACCACCTCCCCACACAGTGTACATGTCAATGATGAAGCCGTTGAACCACCTGGCACCACCCACCAGCTTAGAGGTGTGCCTAATGAGGATTTCATCAGCAGCTCTTCAAGTGCACTTCCTGGCTGTTCACACTCTGCTGTGTTCCTGGCCGGGTAAGTCCACAATCATATAGCTGAAGTGTGTCCTTTGTTTTGTTGGCCCTCATGCTAGGCTGGTACATGTACATGTAGCAGAGGTTGCTGTGGGGACCTCTTCCACTACACATAGTTGCCATTGCAATCACAATTTTCTCTGGTGAACAACACATTTTAACTTTCCAAAGCTTTGAGTGCTCTCTCTACATGATAGCATGTACTCTTAGAGTATCATGCCTGTGCTGTTTCCAAGCTTGATTAACGCCATGAAAATAAAGCACTCTTACTTGTTGCCATGGTAACTATCATGGAGTTTCATGTATATAGGCTGAACCAAGAAGCTGATGGTGGGGAGGGAGAGGGGCACTGGTGATGGTGGGGAGGGGAGAGGGCACTGGTGATGGTGGGGAGGGGAGAGGGGCACTGGTGATGGTGGGGAGGGATAGGGGCACTTGTGATGGGGAGGAGGGAGAGGGGCACTGGTGATGGTGGGGAGGGAGAGGGGCCTGGTGATAATGGGGAGGGAGAGGGGCCTGGTGATGGTGGGGAGGGGAGAGGGGCCTGGTGATGGTGGGGAGGGAGAGGGGCACTGGTGATGGCGATGATGGGAGAGTGAGATGGCCCATGTTGATGATAGCACACCTGTATGTAGTCTGATTTTAGTCTGGCCTGTTACAGATCGTGTCCCACCAAACTGGACTGTGATGTGAAGATAGCACTGTGTGATGCTGAAGTGGACATGACTAAGTACCCACACGTATACCAGTGGCTGACAACAGTCAAGTCTTTCTCAGAGCAAGAGCAGAGAAGGTTTGCATTTTGTGTTTGTGAAATGAAAAGGGGGAGATGAAGAGGGTGGACATGTACATGTACATAAAGCTGTGACTATTTTTGTGGTTGTGTAGGTTATTCAGCAGCTCTCTACTTCTGGGTTATTGTACTATTGAAAGTGCTTTTGTCTATTGTTGTCCTAAGGTGACAGTTAATGGCCTCTCCTCACTCCCTTGTGTATAGAAAAAGGGTGTGGAATGTTGGGTTGATGTTGGGTTATTAGTTGATTGAATTAATATAAAATTAATTACCAGTACACTCCTATAGCCATGCCATGTTGATATTAGTGTCCTGTGACAGTCTAGACACTCCTTCACACACACATGCACACACTTACACACACACACACACACACACACACACACACACACACACACACACTTATCCCTTTCAGTTGGAGCACACCAGGTTCTAAACCTGCCAGTATTCGTCCCAACCCAGGTCTACCCCTAAGTCCTCTGGTCTTCTCCAGTCCTCCACCCCCTCAAGGACCATCCTCTGCTCTCTCCAGACGGACCCCTCGCACTCCCCGGGTGCCCAGGACAACCCCTGTGCATCACTTAGCCAGGTCATCCATGATACCCAGGCTGATAATGTGACAAGTCTGTCTCCATACTCTTTTTCAAATGTGATTGTGCGGCCCATTGGTATACCCCAGAGGCTGCATCATTCAGCACTGATTGATAATATTCCTGTTCACTTATCAAACCTTTCCCCTCCTCCCCAGTCCCACATTCATATTGATCTGTGATTCATACACATGCACCATGTTTGTGTCTGTGGATAAAGCACAGAGGGTAGGGGAGGGGAGGGGGAGAGAATACAGAAAATGGAGACTCAACATAATGATGATATGATACATCTCATTCAAACATTCAAAAACAGACCACTGTTGTGAGTACATCACAAAATAAAAACACATGCACAAACAACACACAAGATACACACACAGGGATAATTGACACGTGTGGGCTGGGCCAAAGACTGCTCAATGTCAAGACTCGCCCACAACCAGCTTCACACTATTAGTCCTCCCCTCCAGAGGGACCATCCTAAGCAGTGGTGTGCCACTCGAGCCCCCATCTCCTCCTCCCCCCTCCTCTGCCTCCAACCCCCTAGCATTGGCCTTGCTGGTGAGGCTCACCAGGTCCCCCAGGGTGACGTTGAGGTCCTTGAAGGCGTGAAGGAGAAAGACCCCACACACAATGGTGAAGAAGCCACACAGAGCGCCGATGACATCCACCGTGGTGAGCTTGCTCCACTCCCTGAACAGGATGGCCGAGGCGGTGATGGTGAGGGTGGTGAACATGACATAATAGATGGGCGTGACCAGGGAGGTGTTGAATATGTCCAGGGCCCTGTTGAGGTAGTTCATCTGCACCAGGATGCAGCTCACCACCGCCAACACGAAGAACCAGGCGAGGGGGTTGAGGAGCTGTGGGTCCCCGCGTACGGTCAGCTTGATGGCGATGCTGAGGCCCTTGCAGGCCATGACAGAGAGCGACCCCACCAGGGAGCAGATGGCCACGTACACCAGGATGTTGGTCTGGCCGTGGTGGGGGGCCACCCAGAAGATGAGGTAGACTGATACGGTGATGGCAACAGTGGCGTATAGGAGGAAGCCTGTGAAGGGGGGAAGGTGTGGGGGGTGGAGGTGGTGGAACAACATGACAACAGACTTTCACTTGTGTACAGTATGGAACATACACAATGTGGAGTGGAAAAAAACTGATGCTGAAATGTTGTGTACGTGTGTGTGTGTGTGTGTGTGTGTGTGTGTGTGTGTGTGTGTGCATCTTGGGTCACCTATGGTCACCCACCTGAGCATGATCTGTTACCATGTACCAATGGACTTGTTAAGCAAACAGTCTAACAGGTACCCATACAACCAGCCTAACAGGTACCCATACAAACAGCCTAACAGGTACCCATACAACCAGCCTAACAGGTACCCATACAACCAGCCTAACAGGTACCCATACAACCAGCCTAACAGGTACCCATACAACCAGTCTAACAGGCTTAAAAAGCACCATACGGTCATTTAGTAGATGTGACTAACTGGCATGGCATGGCTCGTAAACATAATGAAAATGGCAACATTGCAGAGCACAACAGCTGAATCATGAATATTGTGGATAATGATTTCATCTTCAGTTATAATAATGATTACATTGACCTCTTTGGTCACCTCAGTCACCCACTAATTAGAACTAATGCTCGTGCCATCCTGAGTCGTTCCTACTCCCACCTTGTGCAGCAGGTGGATGAACTTTGTGGTAATTGTTTGTATTGTGTGTGGTTGTGTGTGTGCTTATGAGTACTTGTACTGGAATTATTAATCAGAAGATTTTATTATTATTTTAAAGAACAACACGATACATTTATTACTACTTCCTAGATATATTAATAGCAGTTAGGAGGGTGTGAGCTCCCTGGCCAGGATGGGGAGGAGGGTGGGAGTTCCCTGGCCAGAATGGCTCTGGCGATGGACTGAACCAGGACCATGTTCAACCGGCCATAAATTTCAGCCACAACTACTGATTTGGGGGAGGTCTGGTGAATAGCCAGGAAGGATGCCAGCCTGGAGAAGGTATCATGGGCCAGCTTGCCCCAATTGCCGTGAGTCTCCACTGCCAATGGGATGTAGGACCAACCCAACTCTTGGCATTTGGGTCCATTGAAGTGGAGCTTGCGGGCCTCTGCTGCAAGGGCTGCCACACTCCAGCCTGGTGACATGGCTCGCACAAGATGGCAGGGCAGAGTGGTGAGGTAATGGTCAGGTCTAGCACTGCAGAGTTTGCTCTGTCCCAGCCGGCAATGAGGATGTCAGCAGGTCTGGTGTGGGCAAGGTCTCTGGGGAGGCCATGACCTCTCTCCACACACTCACACTCAGGTGGGCACGATGACAGAGGTCAAATACCTCATCTCGTATACAATTATGGCGTATGACCACATCCCCCTCCAATGCCTGCAGATCACAGCATGGTGACCCAGAGGATCAAGTGCAGTATTGGGGCAGAATGGGCACATGGACCCTAGTCACCACCTAATGGCCATCTGGTACTCATTTGACTCCAGGTGCAAGCCCAAAACAGGGGAAGGGACTAACGATAGCCAGGAGGAGGCATGAGGAGCAGCCACTGACAGGAGGAAGCATGAGGGGCAGCCACTGACATGAGGAAGCATGAGGAGCAGCCATTGACAGGAGGAAGCATGAGGAGCAGCCACTGACAGGAGGAAGCATGAGGAGCAGCCACTGACAGGAGGAAGCATGAGGAGCAGCCATTGACAGGAGGAAGCATGAGGAGCAGCCACTGACAGGGGGAAGCATGAGGAGCAGCCACTGACAGGAGGAAGCATGAGGAGCAGCCACTGACAGGAGGAAGCATGAGGAGCAGCCACTGACAGGGGGAAGCATGAGGAGCAGCCACTGACAGGAGGAAGCATGAGGAGCAGCCATTGACAGGAGGAAGCATGAGGAGCAGCCACTGACAGGAGGATGCATGAGGAGCAGCCACTGACAGGAGGATGCATGAGGAGCAGCCACTGACAGGAGGAAGCATGAGGAGCAGCCATTGACAGGAGGAAGCATGAGGAGCAGCCACTGACAGGAGGAAGCATGAGGGGCAGCCACTGACATGAGGAAGCATGAGGAGCAGCCATTGACAGGAGGAAGCATGAGGAGCAGCCACTGACAGGAGGAAGCATGAGGAGCAGCCACTGACAGGAGGAAGCATGAGGAGCAGCCATTGACAGGAGGAAGCATGAGGAGCAGCCACTGACAGGGGGAAGCATGAGGAGCAGCCACTGACAGGAGGATGCATGAGGAGCAGCCACTGACAGGAGGAAGCATGAGGAGCAGCCATTGACAGGAGGAAGCATGAGGAGCAGCCACTGACAGGAGGATGCATGAGGAGCAGCCACTGACATGAGGAAGCATGAGGAGCAGCCACTGACAGGAGGATGCATGAGGAGCAGCCACTGACAGGGGGAAGCATGAGGAGCAGCCACTGACATAAGGAAGCATGAGGAGCAGCCACTGACAGGAGGCAAGCTGTGTTAGCTGGGGAGGAAGATTCCAACAAGATGTGGAAATGTTGGGCTTGGATCATTCCTGACAAGACCTTCTGGTGAATGGTAGACTCCAAAAGCAGAATTGACTGAGACATCTGGCATTGGAGGGGGTGACATCACTGCCACTGTGCACATGTTGTAGGTGGATGTTATCGGCGTTGCCAAAGCCGGAGAATGACAGGTAGGCAATGAAAGCTGCAGCAGCATAATGATGGGAGAGGGAGTGAAGACCTAGAACGCCAAATTTTAGACCTAGCTGTGCCTGGCTCCAGGCGTTATCGGTAACATTGATGGCTGAGCACATTGCAAAGCACTGTTGGACCTCCTCATCAAAGGACCTCAGGGCATCTGAGGCCAGGCTGGGTGGTGTGACCCTTGCTATGTGGACCATCTGAGGCCAGGCTGGGTGGTGTGACCCTTGCTATGTGGACCATCTGAGGCCAGGCTGGGTGGTGTGACCCTTGCTATGTGCACCATCTGAGGCCAGGCTGGGTGGTGTGACCCTTGCTATGTGGACCATCTGAGGCCAGGCTGGGTGGTGTGACCCTTGCTATGTGGACCATCTGAGGCCAGGCTGGGTGGTGTGACCCTTGCTATGTGCACCATCTGAGGCCAGGCTGGGTGGTGTGACCCTTGCTATGTGCACCATCTGAGGCCAGGCTGGGTGGTGTGACCCTTGCTATGTGGACAACCTGAGGCCAGGCTGGGTGGTGTGACCCTTGCTATGTGGACCATCTGAGGCCAGGCTGGGTGGTGTGACCCTTGCTATGTGCACCATCTGAGGCCAGGCTGGGTGGTGTGACCCTTGCTATGTGGACCATCTGAGGCCAGGCTGGGTGGTGTGACCCTTGCTATGTGCACCATCTGAGGCCAGGCTGGGTGGTGTGACCCTTGCTATGTGGACCATCTGAGTACAGGCTGGGTGGTGTGACCCTTGCTATGTGGACCATCCTGCAGAAGCTACCACACATGCGCAACAACAAGGTAACCGCTACCTGGAGATCAACTGCAGCATAACTATTTAACACACATAATACAACATTATTAAATCATGCTCAATAACTGTTTTTATTTATTTAAAATTTTAAAAGATAAAGACAAATAGTTAAATACATGCTCAAACACATGCACACACATAACAGCAAATACAAATTCTATTCATAAGTGGGTGTGGGTAGTCCAGCCCCATCATCCACGTGAATAGTCCTCCTCCATTTGACTCTGCTGTCACTTATGCACAGAGATTTGTGGCTCTAAATGCCATTCTGGCCCTTACCCATACACAACTAAAATTAATAAGCTAATCCAGAACAAGTCTCCTAGACAGGATGGCCCTAAGGTACTAAAGAAATATTCAACTGCCCATAGATTTCTGATATGATCTCAGACTTCGGGGCAGCGCAGCCTGATAGCAAAAAGAGATGCTAGTCCTTATAAGGCATTTTGGGCTTTTGCCATAGTTGTCATAAGTTTCAACTGCAAGTGGAATACATATCCACCCCAACATCCTGACACTTCAGGTCATTAGAGGACTCAGCTGTGTAAGCTGCAACATCCACTGAGTTACAAGCACCCCCTCAAAGTGGCACCAGCATCGAAGGCTGCTGGCTTAAGGGAGTTGCTGTGGCCTCTGGGCAAGGCCTCGACCAGTACAGACAGGTGAACACGAGGACAGAACTCTGTAAAGATGTCCTGATGACAACACTACCACCATGTCTGCATGTCATTGCATGATGATGACTATAATAAGCCACAGATTATTACAAAGTAAAGGACGAATAAAACTGGTTAAAGTCCAAGATTGTTCTAGAAAAGAATTGACATTCTCCCTAACAACTGTCAGGTTTATATTACATAATAATTGAGACCAAATGCTGTTGCCCATACATCGCCTCTTATGGAGCATGCTGGGGTGCAGAAGCCAGACTAAGTCTTTCATGACGGGGAATAGGTCCAAGTCACAAGCAACTTGCCACTGGTCCTTATGTGGCCACTGCTCAGCCTGGTCCTTATGTGGCCACTGCTCAGCCTGGTCCTTATGTGGCCACTGCTCAGCCTGGTCCTTATGTGGCCACTGCTCAGCCTGGTCCTCATGTGGCCACTGTTCAGCCTGGTCCTAGTGTGGCCACTGTTCAGCCTGGTCCTTATGTGGCCACTGTTCAGCCTGGTCCTCATGTGGCCACTGTTCAGCCTGGTCCTTATGTGGCCACTGCTCAGCCTGGTCCTTATGTGGCCACTGCTCAGCCTGGTCCTTACGTGGCCACTGCTCAGCCTGGTCCTTATGTGGCCACTGCTCAGCCTGGTCCTTATGTGGCCACTGCTCAGCCTGGTCCTTGTGTGGCCCAAACTCACATGCACTACTGTCTTGATCAACCACAGCAGCTTAAAAGAACCTAGCTAAGAATATCAATATCTGTTGTCATCATTCATTATCAAATGTTTCAGAAGTGAATCAGAGTTGCAGTCTCTCTTTCTCAACTTATTATCATCATTACTCACTTAATTATTATTATAATACAATCATAAATGTATCAATTATTACATACTAATACACGTTACAGAAGACCTAAATACATCTACGTACCAAACAAGCTACAAATGCAATCCTCGCGTGCGCTCCCAGACAATGTTCCTAGGTCCAGCCTCGTCAGACTTCTGTGTTTTTTTTTTTTTTTTTTTTTTTTTTTGAAAAATTGTCCTTTGTGTAATGTAACTGTAATATTATTTCAATTATACTTATGCTGATACGTAAAAAAAGATCCATATCTTATGGTTTTTTTATTTGTTTATATTTATTATTATTCATTGCTTATTTATATTAATACAATAATTAGAAACAAAAAGAGTGTAAAACTGAAACTAGAGCCCAGAGCATGCATGCTGGGTCAACTTCACCATTGAGGACAAGTCCTGACCTAGCGAGAAATGGCTCTTGTATTGGATTTATGTTGCTAGATTGTTGTATATGTCACAATAAATAAATACATAATAATCCCAGAACTTTAAAGTTTCATTTGTGTTTTGTTTACTTTTAAAAGCGTAACAGCAGCGTACACTCATCTGTTCTGTGCCATGCAAGTGGGTGCATGTGACACTTGAGGCACTGAGCCAAATGTACTGCCTGCATGCCTGCCTGCCTGCTGTCACTCTGATGAGGCAGAATGCAAGACCCATTGTACTCAGCACTCCTTCATGATTGTTAAGCTTTAAAAATTGCGTTGTCTATGTGTGTTGTTTGTGTGTTTGTTTGTGCTCTCTTGTTTTTGTACTCGTATTTAACTTCAGTTTTAAAAATATTATTATTTACTAAGCACACGTCTATGCTACATTTGTATATCTACAATAACACACACCTGATAGCGGTTAATTAACCACACGAGGGCCTTGCTTTTAATTTGTTTCAAAACACATCCACATGCAGTAGTGTGTGATGTGTGTTGTATTCTTGTATGTGAGCAACACTATTGCAGCAGGAGAGGTCATTTAGTGTCCACTGCCTTCAGCCTATGTTAGATGTAGACAAGACCTCAACACAACGTCAGTGTGGCTTGAGCCGTAACAGTGCCTTGCACACCACAACAGGTCAGGAGCTTGTCCTACCAGCTACGATGATGCAACCTCTAATTGTGTGTAATTTGAACCTTGGTGAACTTTTATTTAACAGGAAATCCCAAGCCTAATTGAAATTGCAATGTACAAATAAAAATTGTTGCATCACAATACTGCAGGTGTTTGCCCACTGGTGGATAGAAAGATGCATAGCAAAGGTCACCTCTGCACAGACATGGACCTGTATGTACCAAAGATCACCTCTGTACACACATGGATGGATCTGTAAGTACCAAGGGTCACCTCTGCACACACAATTAGACCTGCATACCTCACATAATGGCCACCTCTGTATACACAACTGTTACAGGTGTGTAACTCACCAATACTGATCATATTACGTCCAATGTCAATAAGGTTGCTGACATCTGTCTCTTCAGGGGCGTGTACGATGACTATGGTGGAGCCAGTGATGCAGAGGAAGCATCCTATCTTGCCGTGTACATTGAGGGACTCCCCCAGGACGTATGACGAGAGTACAGCACTGAACCCCGGGGGGGGGGGGGGGGGGGGGGGGAGAGAGAGAGAGAGAGAGGAGGGAACATCAGTTGAAGCCAAGACAAAAGTGAAGACAGACTATGGTAATGTCCAGACATACAAACCACCCACAAACCCACACACCCATACCTTTGTTGGTAAATGCACATCTACACACCCCTATGATGATACCATACCATCTTCCTACTATTTAACTGACTTGCTACAACAGGTCAATCTCATCATCATCCAAATGGTGGAGTAGAATAATATAGAATCTCTTTGGAAGGGGGATCCAGCATAGGTCACAGTGCATGCGATCATGCGATTTACATTTTGAAACCATGCAGAACAAATCAGAAGTGCCTTGAATGTTTGAATCCTTTGAAGTTGTTAAGTTTCACACACACACACACACACACACCATACACTGCACACATACCACACACACAGACACACTTCACACACACACACACACACACCATACACTGCACACATACCACACACAGACACACATCACACACACACACACACACACACACACACACACACACACACACACACACACACACACACACACACACACACACACACACACACACACACACACACACACACACACACACACACACACACACACACACACACACACACACACACACACACACACACACACACACACACACACACACACACACACACCTTGCTATGCGAGGAGAGGGCCTAAAAATGCGACATTACTTACACGCCTCAGAGTAGTGCAGGAGGACACAGGAGGTTGCTCACCTTACCAGCACACTGAGGGCACCCAGAGGGGTCACAAGGATGGCGGGCGCAAACCCGTAAGCGGTGAAGTTGGCCGCTTCTCCGAACACCATAGTGATAAGTCCCGTCCACCATAGCCACTCTTTGAGGTAGTCATAACCTCCGCTTCCCGCCCTCCGCCCAGCTGACCTGGCAACTTTCAGCAGACCTTTCTTCTTCACGATGAAACTGGTTCCAATGAAGGCGCTGGAGCTAACGGCTAAAACCAGGCCGACTATAAAATCGGTACTGAGGGGGACATGACGTGGCTCCGAACACGCAGAAGGCAGCGATGGAGTCGCAGTTGTGAGAGACGCAGATGTGATTTCCAACTCTAGCGTTTCGGAAGGTCGATGAGAACAGTGTGAAGAGGCGTTTCACTTAGCCATACAAGGTTACCAATACACTCACCGCTTATAGCCGTACTCACAGCCATAAACTTACATACATAATTTATATTAATAGCTTATATATTAAAACTGCGTAAGTTTAAAGTTTTTAAACATCCAAATTAATTGATCGTCACGCGATACGCGATGTGTAATACGTCCCGGTATTTTGCGTTTGAACATTTGAGGTCATGGCTTCAGTCTCAGACACGGAGCTTCGTAAGAGGCTCATTGCGGCAGGGATTGAAGCTGGGCCTATCACAGAAACGACCAGACCCACCTATATTAGAATGCTTCGAAAGCGCCAAGCCACCGAGAATATTCGCGCGGGGAAAACTTCCGAGCGTATACCTGCGTGCAGGATCGAACCCAAGAGGCTGAAACTCTCTCCTCCTGTTTCAAACTCAAGCAATCCAGCCTCTTCGGGCATCTCGTATTCGGGCAGCCCACTGTCTGGTTCCAACAGTCAGACATCACGTCCAAACTCCATTGACAGTAATGACACACCATCACCACTGCCACCGCAGCCTTCGTTTCGAAGGGAATCCGACGCACCTATCTTGCCTCCAGTCTCAAAAGCCACACCATCAAAGCCAAAGAACACGTGTTCCCCAATGCCCCAGAAGCGACCTCTTGACTCTATGCTACATGCACCTCATGGATCTCCAAGTGTGTCTTGCAGAATAAGTGCGTCAGCAAGGGAACCAGGAAACCGGGACTTATCCCCGGGAAGACTTCGAAATGAGGGTGTGTCCCCACGAAGTTATCATCACGACGAAATGTCACCACGGCAACTAGTAGGTGGTGCAACCCCAAGAAGACTTGGTAGTGACAGTATGTCCCCATGGAGACCGAGGGAGGAGGATATGTCTCCGAGGCGACCGAGGGATGAGAATATGTCTCCAAGGAGACCGAGGGATGAGGATGTGTCTCCAAGGAGACCAAGGGAGGAGTTTGAGTCTCCAAGGCGACCCGACATTTCCAGAAGCAGTGCTCCTCGAAGACCAGGCCCGACATCTTCTTTGCAGCATGATTCAGCAGGTGTGGGACCAAGCAACAGTGATCCTGACCATCACTCTAAGAGCGAAGACGACTCGAGTGGTGGTATTGTCAACACCTTGACCCGCTGGATTGGCAGAGGGGTGCAGAAGATTGTGGGACACATCAAGGACCAGGGACTCTCCAGACAGCCCCTCCATCACAGGCCTGCTGCTGGGGAATCGCCACAGCACACTCCTCCTCCCCATGGCAGTGAAGGTCAGGCTGATTCGCGTTCTTCGTCAGGGGATGGAAAATCAAGTTCTCCTTCAGGGGGTGGGGACAGCTCTTCCCTCACCTCTGGCCATTCACTGCCCAGCTCTAGTGCCCTGCAGTCCACCATCTCAGAACCATCCAGTAGCACCGATACTTACGATTGGGAGATCCAGGCTGCCGATGTGGAGATATGTACCCGATCGGACGGGTCATTCTGGACTCTCGGCAAAGGGGGGTTTGGCGAAGTGTTCAAGGGGTTAAAGGACGGGGTTGACGAGGTGGCGGTGAAGGTGATAAGGCTGAGTCGTCCGGAAGTCATCTCCCAGTTCAAGGAGGAGATTGAGCTCATCAGCAAGCTGCGACACAGGCACATCGTGCAGTTCTATGGCGCGTGCATCCAGCCTACCTCGCTCTACATGGTGACAGAGCTGATGGAGACTGACCTCTTTTCTGCCCTGCGTCACGACAAGCGGTACCTGTGGGCTGGAACCCACGGCAGGTCCGTCGCGTCTGGAATCGCCTCAGGTCTCCACTACCTTCATTCGCGGAGACCCCCGGTGGTGCACAGGGACATCAAGAGCCCCAACATACTCCTCATGGGCGGAGTTTCGAAGATTGCGGATGTGGGCGTGGCCAGGACGAAGGCCAACATGGACATGACGGCCCAGAAGGGGTTCACGGTGGCCTGGGCAGCGCCCGAGGTGGTCTTTCGTAAGAGGGCCACGGAGAAGATAGACATCTGGAGCTTTGGGGTGGTGCTCTGGGAGATCGTCACGGGCAACATGCCCAAGCCTGGGCAGCTGGTGCTGCCTGCGTGGTGCTCAGGTGCCCTGAGGAACTTGTACTGTGTCTGCACCTCCGAAGACCCTGCTGCCAGACCTAGTGCTGGGAAGATAGTGCAGGACTTAAAGCTTATTCAATAGCTGCATCTCACCCCACCTCCCCTCTTACCTCAAGCCACACCCCTCTTACCTTAAGCCACACCCCTCTTACCTCAAGCCACACCCCTCCCTCAAGCACCTGTTGAGCTTCGTATGTTTCACTTTTCTTTACCATTGACTGCAAACGACGTTGTGAAGGGTCTACTGCTGTTGATGCAAAATCAACTTGTATTTCTGCATGCATGTTACAATTTTGATTAGGTGGATCTTGATATTGCTGCTAATGTGCATGTGAAAGTTAGTGGTTGTTAAATAATGTCATTCTATTGGGGGACAAATAGTTGATAATGTCTTTTATTTTAAAATATTTTTTTAGGTGATATGTGGAATCTTTAACCCTTTTCTTAGTTGTTAATTGTCATTACCATTAATCAGTGCAATAGCTAAAAATAAATTTACAGCTTAGAAAATCTACCACAAAGTAGCAAGCTCGTTCGCCAGCATAAAAGTTTTGCTTTCCTAATGCATGGTTATCGAGAGTTACGTTAGTAACTCTCATATAGGATTTGACCCTGATTGTGAATGTCATTAAAAAAACGCGACCCGCTTCTAGCGGGACTCCTGACGATTGGATCGCTTAGATGTTTCTCATTATCGAACTAGACGTTAAATACATACAGTTTAGCGTTTGTTCGACGTCACAAAACCACTTTTCTAAACTCGTACCCAGTCCCACGTATTCTTGTCGGCCACTTTGAATGTCATTAAAAAAACGCGACCCGCTTCTAACGGGACTCTTCACGATCGGATCGCTTAGATGTTTCTCATTATCGAACAAGACGTTAAAAACATGCAGTTTAGCGTTTGTTCGACGACACAAAACCGCTTCGTTGCGGAGAACAAAACACTTTTCTGAACTCGTACCCAGTCCCAGGTATTCTTGTCGGCCACTTTTTGTGTTGAAAACGCATAACTCGCGATAGGAACATTTCTAAGGAATAAAAACCACAGCAATCGTTTCAGAATAGATCGCCATACTCGCTTTTGTGGTCAAATGGTCTCGAGGCTGCAAGATATGTCACGATGGTTGTGTTAGGACTTAGGAACTAACGTGTACTAACATGTCCTGAGAACTCTCGACAGTTATTCGCTTTATGCACACGCTACAGTCTACAGTCAGTCCTGTAGGCCTAGTGGGAATGTGTACGGTCGGGGGACTAGTCGCTTTCAATCACTGATTAAAATAATATTATTGGTTTTTAAAAATGTATTTAATTTTGTTATAGCAATAGTAGTGCTTCGATCGTCGTTTGACACTTTTTGTTAGTGAAGTTGTTTTGTTTTTCAAAATGCCTTCACGTCAGGAAAAGAAAAGATCCAAACGACGGGAGACGTACCTCAAAACTCGAGACGACGTTTTAGATTCAGCCCGAGCGATCGAAAAGAAGAAAGAGCCCGAGCGTAAAGAGCAAAGAGCCTGAAAAGGAACGGACCTCTGGACGCAAAAGGCGTCGAGCAGACCCCACGTACCTTGAAAAGGAACGGACCTCTCGACGCAAGAGGTATCGAGCAGACCCTGAAAAAGGAACGAACGCGCAAGGTATCGAGCAGACCCTGAAAAAGGAACGAACGCGCAAGGTATCGAGCAGACCCTGAAAAAGGAACGAACGCGCAAGGTATCGAGCAGACCCTGAAAAAGGAACGAACGCGCAAGGTATCGAAAGAAACGGACTGCTAAAAGACAACAAGATTTGCAGAGTGCTGAACGTGCTCGCTCGGCGAAGGAGATAAGGTCACTCAAAGGTATGTCGTACCTGTACATATTACACGTAGCTACCTACTGTTACTACATTTGTACGTAGTGCGTGCGTTTCTGCGACTACATGTACATGTACACTCATTTACCGGTACTGGCACTTTTTTTGTGAGGTCAGATGTGTATCTGTATTGCACTAGGGTCAATTAAGTAGTGTTCGCCACCCGCGAGTACCGATATCGGTATTCTTACATATTAAAAAAAAAGGACGGGTAGTGCTTCAAACATACTTGGTTTCAAGAGATCCTCAGTCCTTATTCTACACTATTATCGCTTTGTTTCTCCAAAAAAGTGTTCCAAACAAAATAAAACAGTGGTTTTATCCAATTAAGCGTATTTCAGGTATAGTCGCCACCCCTGTTGGGCTTTCGCCACGTCGATTTTGGAGTGTTCGCCACCCCCTGTATTTCGTTGTTGCGAAGTGTAACAAAAGTGGTTTTTACATAGGACGTTGCTAAAACAAGTAAGCTTGTTCACTGTAACCCTTTAAACGCCCTGGGAGTCTTTCTTTGCGATGCTGTATTTTTTTTAGATAGAGCGGCTTCCATTTGTACATCCGTGGCTTTCAGTTAGTTAAAACATACAGATCCAAGGGCTCGAGTTGGCTCAAGCAACTGAACTGAGTTTAATTAGAAAGCCAGAAACAAAAAGAAACCATTTGAAGCATGAAGTGTCAGGAAAAAAATATATTTATGCACATCCCATTCTGTGTGTATGGGAAAGAAGGCCACGCCCCCATGGCGAACACTCCTTCCCAACATGAACAGCTTACAGTACTTATATATAATTGGTAGCAAACATTTATAGGCCTAATGGTAGCTATTTTGGCTATTCTCACTTCATCATTTCAGAAAGTTTGAGTAGTCGCCAGGGGTGGCGACTACTGCTTAATAGCGTAATTTACGATTGGAGTCTCCGCCACCCACCCTAATTCCCAAGCTAGTAAGTTTCATAACAAATAGAACTACATATATTGTACAGAAATCACCACTCTTCTCTAATAACAAGATTTTAAACAGATCATGACTACGTATTTTACGGACAGCGACTTGCACCAGGTAAACACACTTCCAATTGCGCGTTGTTTACCGCACCACTTTTGCCGAAAATTGAGGTAGCTTAGTTTTTGATTTTTTTTTGTAAGAACCGAAATAACTAATAGAACTTCAATTGTGGGCCGTAAACACAGACTCCATGTACTAATATTTCCATATTTTGCTGCGATATTAAAACGTCAGGTAAGCCCTAGCGCCGCGTTTGAAGTTAAGGGTGGCGAACACTCCCCCCTGGCGAAATTACCTTAATTTACCCTACTGTTTCATTCCATTGAAACGTGTGTCAAAAAGACCGACGCCCAGTAATTTTGAAATGAAATCGTAAGCCTAGCAACAAAATGGCCACATACAAGCAACGTTGGAATGTGCACTATTCCTCTTAAATACAACAAAGGATAGCAACGGCTGTGCAGTTTTGTAAGTTCCTAGCCTGTCCTCTACCTGATTCAGCAGTGTTATGATTTTAACTTGTGCCGCTCGATCGCCACGCGAGGAAAGGCAGGCGCATGTCTTGCCGTAGTTGTCTCACGAATTTGCTTATCCCCAAACTCCTGAAGTTTTGGTGCCTAAACTGAGATCAGTACCTTATAGTGGATAGGAAGAGCTTTCTATTTTTGGTTTGTTCGAGCTGGCTCTAATATACGTTTTAAAACAAAGTGTATGTGTGTGCTTCCTAGCAACTAGGTAACCGTGATGCATTTGGTCAATGTATTTTAAAGGAAAACCTTAGTTTAAATCATAAGTTATTCAGATTTTGGGATATTGTAAGTCAATCATTGGTGAGAGTATTACCTGTGCAGTAGATAGGTTTATACATGCAAGGTCTTGTACAAGGACCACACTATTTCCACCAGGAATAGGTATGGGCAAAGCCTTGAACCTGAGTAGTGTAAGCACCTGTGTACTGCTGGACATGTATAACCTCACATATCTATGCATGGTGTCTTTCACTACAGCCATGCCTTCACCTTAAATTTATAAAATGACCATAAGATGGCTGACTATCATACACCAGGAAGGGGTGTGGTCAAAACCAGGGATACCCTGAAGTAGAGTAAGCAACCTGTGTACTGGTGGTGTATAGACTCACATGACATGGCTATGCATGTTGTTTATCACAAGTATTACATACATGGTGGGGGGGGGGCAGGATAGGGCAAGGGGGCGCCATTTGACAGCCGCAAATGCACTGCCCGCTTTCAGCTGATTTGACCAGTTTTGGGGGGGGGGGGGGGGGGGGGGGTGCTGTCTGCTTTCGGCTGATTCAACCAGTGGGAGGGGGGGGGAGGGTGCTGTCCGCTATTGGCTGATTCAACCAGTGGGTGGGAGTGGGGGGAGGGTGCTGTCCACTTTTGGCTGATTCAACCAGTGGGTGGGAGGGGGAGTTGCTGTTTGCTTTCAGCCAATTCAGCCAGTGTGTGTGTGTGTGTGGGGGGGGGGGTTGCACATGTATGTTAACTTTTATCACAGGAAGAGGACGCTATTCAGTCCAAAAGGGACCGGAGGGGGGGCAATGGTCCCCCCCTGCCGACGCCCAAAATGACCACAAAATGATATGTGGTCATAAACCAGTGATCCCCTGAAGTGGAGTAAGTACACCTTCCTTAGCTGGCACTACACTGTCCAATGTTGTGCGGCCCTGATATCACCATTGCAGGAACCACATGCAGTGCAAAAGGATGTCCTGCAGGAGCTAGGCACACATTCCATGGTCAGTACAGTGTGGCAACATACTACCTTTGTGCCAGGCAGTCAACCTGGCAAGATAGCTGAACTGGCCTATCAGTGGAAGCATGGCAGATGAAACATTTCAACTTCTCCAGTGCAGAGATGTAGCTAGTTGTGCCTCCTTTATTATGTTATCATCATATGCATGGTGCAACACATTCTATATGTTCCACTGAAAACAATTTTTGTTGTGTTTACACTTAATGGGTGACATCTAGATATGAACACAGATGTTTATTACTGGTTTATTTTTTTGGTATGATCAGCATCCTTATCTTGCACTCACCGCTGGGTAAGTGGGCTTCCCAGGAATTTAGTACGATGGTTACTGGTACTGTTGATTCATGCACGCAGTGTACGTTGCATCGCATCATAGCAATTCTTGCAAAACATTTGTGGGTGGATCTGCACATCATCCTTTAAAACGTCTATTTAATAGTCCAAAGCTCAAATTCAGTTCAGCTGCGAATTTGAAACAATTGTGCGATAATGGCCATCCATGGACAGAGCCGGAAATATTTTTTCGAGCTAACCCTGATAAAACTCCATAGGCTTCTGTATCAGAGATCATGGAATATTCATACTTTTCGGGATCGTTAAACTATGAAGATTTTATTAGAGCCAGTCTGAAACCTACCTGAACGTACAGTACAAGGCTCCAACTGAATGTATTGTTTTGCAGAATCCCTCCAAAAACTTCGGTTCACGAGAACAACGATAACAAAGAAGGGGAGTATCCGCATTGATTGCGCGCGAGCGTATTAAAAATTACTTCCTCATCAGCGTAAACAATTATACCGGCTATTGCCTTAGGTATGGTTATGTGTAGAAGTGATATAGGCCCTGTTTTCATAACTAATTTGTGTCCTGGTTGTTAAAAAATGACTCCGAACTGTGTATTGAGATAATGAGCTTATTGACGCCATTATTCCGGTACATAAGGGCAATGTTCTAATTATACCCTTTTTGACACACGTAGAACAGTAGTGATTGATGCTTTAATAGCTTCACTAAATGTACATGTAATTAAAACGTGAGTGTAATGAATAGCATCAACATTTGTGGATTTATCCTACGCGTGATTGAATAGGGTCTGTTTTTAACACGTAACTATTGTATATGTAATGTTAACTGCTGCTAATTATTTCAATGTTTACCACTGTAGCTACTCCCTGTATGAACCAAACCATACCGTACTAAGGGAGTATAAGGGTGGCCTAGAAAAGGCTATTCTAAGGAATAGCATACTGCTTGATGAGTTAAATGATGCCTTCTGCAAAGTCTGTACTAGATCTGCACATGCAGCTGTTAGTGAGGTTTGTGCAGGTGCAGTACTTAACAAGGCACTGAGCATGCGTAGAAAAAAAGCAGGTGAATTTCTACATGATGTTTGTGCTATTAATGCAATAAAAGTAGCTGATAGTGACATTCTTGCTGGGGTATGGTACCATACTGATTAACATGACCCTAGCCCCAACAGCTAGTTTCAATTCTGCGTTACAATCTTTATTTAGCTTTTCTAGTTCAGATGCTGCCCTCTTGGTACATTTTGCTGTCTCTGCTGTTTCATCAAATTCATCAATACAGGGTATCTATACAGCCTCTGAACCCACTTTAGAGAGCATGTCTATGTTAAACTGGTCACATGCCTTTCTTGTTACAAATAGGCACACAGAAGACAAACCCTGACCTAAAAGTTCTTGGAACTTTTCAACAGCTGTGCATGTAATAACAGTGGCTTTGTGCAACTGAGTAATTGTTTTATCTGAAATACAATTAACCCTGACATCGTTTAAAAAGTGACCAAATTCAGTGTCTCGTTTATGTCGCTCATTAATAGTCAGTTCATCATACTTTACAGTTTCCTTCCAGATGTTCACTGATGTCATGCAGCCTAGCCTTGCGGCAATTAATTTGTTGCTGAAACACCATTGAACCATTAACTGGAGGGAGCTGTAGTATGTCCCCAACAAACAGGGCATTCATTGCCCCAAACCATTGGCTACTTCCAAACATTTCTTGAAGTCTAAGGTGTACATAAGCTAAACAGAGGCTGCTAAGCATGCTGACCTCATCAATAATGATTAGCTTTTAAGATGTTTAAAACCGTTTCTCATCATTTTCAAAGATTCTTTTGGAAGTGGCCAATGAATTGATGTTTAATCATGTTCTATTGTCCATTGGATAAGCCTGTGAACGGTGACACCATCTATATTAAATGCAGCCAACCCAGTGGGGGGGGGGGGGGGGGGGGGGGGGGGGGGGGGGGCAGCTAGTGCACACCGTACAGAGTCTTTATTATCCTTCCACAATTCAATTACCATGGCTCTGATGGTATGAGTTAGGAAGGACTTTCCTGTTCCATCAACCTGGCTTATGAATATGCACAGGGGGTTATTTTTAATACAGGAACATTCACCATTTTGGTGAGAAAGATGGTCACTGCATGTACTTTTATTGCATTAATAGCACAACATCATGTAGAAATTTTTCTACACATGCTCAGTGCTTTGTTAAGCAATGCATCTGCACAAACCTCACTAACAGCTGCATGTGCAGATCTAGAACCATGGATGGGTTTTGCAAAAGGCATCATTTAACTCATCTAACAGTATGCTATTCCATATACACATTGTATTAGTTACGTGTTAAAAACAGACCCCATTCAATCATGCGTAGGATAAATCCACAACTGTTGATGCTATTCATTACACTCACGTTTTAATTACATATAGCGAAGCTATTACAGCATCAATACATATACACATCTGACCTCACAAAAAAAGTGCAGTAAGTAAGTACCGGTAAATTAGTGTACGTGTACATGTACACCTGTAGTCGCAGAAACGCATGCACTACATACAAATGTAGTAACAGTAGGTAGCAGCTACATGTACATGTATTTGTATGGGTACGACATACCTTTGAGTGATCTTAACTCTTTTCGCCGAGCGAGCACATCCTGGACTCTGCCAAAATCGTTGTCTTTTAGCAGCCCGTTCTTTTTCAGAATCTGCTCGATACCTTGCGCGTTGAGACATCTGTTTCTTTTCAGGCCCTGCTTGATAGTTTTCACATTGAGAGGCCCGTTTCTTTTCAGTCTGGGTATCCAACTGATCAATTGCGCATCGGAGTACATATATGAACAAAAATGAATAAAACAAGTAAATAAAAAACATTCTCTATGAGAAAGTTGGTGGTATATAGGATTTGAAAGTAATGGTGGTGTAAAAAGGAAGGGTACAAGGGTCTAATAATAAGGGAAAATGGAATAGTCCTATATTTAGCACACAAACAACATACTATCCTACATGTAGAAATGTGCTAAATATAGAACTATTCCATTTTCCCTTATTATTAGACCCTTGTTTCCTTCCTTTTTACACCACCATTACTTTCAAATCCTATATACCACCAACTTTCTCATAGAGAATGTCTTTTATTTACTTGTGTAATTATAATTGTAGCTGATAGCACGCATGTGTAGCAGCAGGGATTATGAATATATCAACTTGCACATCACGCTAACAATGTTGTCATGCCAACCTGTGACATCATATAATAGTAAGGCATCCATATAAAATACCGGTAAAAATAACACAAAAAGTGCTACAGAGTTATAAAAATCATCTCATTGCAATCCATGTCTCCTCTGTGTTTGAATCAGAGCAATAGGTCGTCAGTCAGGATCCATATAGGACCACCAGAATGGTTATTGATCGCTGTTTTCACACCATTGTAGAGTTCAGCCATAGAGCTGCCAGTGATGACAGCTGCAGTGATACGGAGGGTGTGTGCAAACTGATGATGTAATGCTGTACAAGCTCAAACATCTGATTATGTAATGCTGTACATGCTCACATCTGATGATGTAATGCTGTACATGCTCAAACATCTGATGATGTAATGCTGTACATGCTCAAACATCTGATTATGTAATGCTGTACATGCTCACATCTGATGATGTAATGCTGTACATGCTCAAACATCTGATGATGTAATGCTGTACATGCTCAAACGATGTAATGCTGTACATGCTCAAACATCTGATGATGTAATGCTGTACATGCTCAAACATCTGATGATGTAATGCTGTACATGCTCAAACATCTGATGACGCAATGCTGTACATGCTCACATCTGATGATGCAATGCTGTACATGCTCAAACATCTGATGATGTAATGCTGTACATGCTCAAACATCTGATGATGTAATGCTGTACATGCTCAAACATCTGATGATGTAATGCTGTACATGCTCACATCTGATGATGTAATGCTTTACTTGCTCAAACATCATTACATATGTAGGGGCATGCACAGATTTTACAGATCTATTGGCACAGCTGTTTGCCAAATGTGCATTGGGTGTTAAATTACATTTCTAATAAACGGAGTCAACTGCAGGCAGTTACTATACTAGGGTGTTGTAACTAACCAGATATGTAGTTAATGAACTCCTGCTCCGTGGTCACTCCCCTCCAGACGATACCCTGACATTCCTCAACTGTTAATTTTTTGATGTCACTAGATTTAACAGAAGGAAAATATGAGGGCAAGCTCATTGTGGGAACACCAGTCATATGTGCGGGGCAGGAGTAAGGTGAGGGTAGTGAGAGGACTAAGGTGGGGGTAGTGAGAGGACTAAGGTGGGGGTAGTGAGAGGACTAAGGTGGGGGTAGTGAGAGGACTAAGGTGAGGGTAGTGAGAGGACTAAGGTGGGGGTAGTGAGAGGACTAAGGTGGGGGTAGTGAGAGGACTAAGGTGGGGGTAGTGAGAGGACTAAGGTGAGGGTAGTGAGAGGACTAAGGTGGGGGTAGTGAAAGGACTAAGGTGGGGGTAGTGAGAGGACTAAGGTGGGGGTAGTGAGAGGGCTAAGGTGGGGGTAGTGAGAGGACTAAGGTGGGGGTAGTGAGAGGACTAAGGTGGGGGTAGTGAGAGGGCTAAGGTGGGGTAGTGAGAGGACTAAGGTGGGGGTAGTGAGAGGACTAAGGTGGGGGTAGTGAGAGGGCTAAGGTGGGGGTAGTGAGAGGACTAAGGTGGGGGTAGTGAGAGGACTAAGGTGGGGGTAGTGAGAGGACTAAGGTGGGGGTAGTGAGAGGACTAAGGTGGGGGTAGTGAGAGGACTAAGGTGGGGGTAGTGAGAGGACTAAGGTGGGGGTAGTGAGAGGACTAAGGTGGGGGTAGTGAGAGGACTAAGGTGGGGGTAGTGAGAGGACTAAGGTGGGGGTAGTGAGAGGACTAAGGTGGGGGTAGTGAGAGGACTAAGGTGGGGGTAGTGAGAGGACTAAGGTGGGGGTAGTGAGAGGACTAAGGTGGGGGTAGTGAGAGGACTAAGGTGGGGGTAGTGAGAGGACTAAGGTGGGGGTAGTGAGAGGACTAAGGTGAGGGTAGTGAGAGGACTAAGGTGAGGGTAGTGAGAGGACTAAGGTGGGGGTAGTGAGAGGACTAAGGTGGGGGTAGTGAGAGGGCTAAGGTGGGGGTAGTGAGAGGACTAAGGTGGGGGTAGTGAGAGGACTAAGGTGGGGGTAGTGAGAGGACTAAGGTGAGGGTAGTGAGAGGACTAAGGTGGGGGTAGTGAGAGGACTAAGGTGGGGGTAGTGAGAGGACTAAGGTGGGGGTAGTGAGAGGGCTAAGGTGGGGGTAGTGAGAGGACTAAGGTGGGGGTAGTGAGAGGACTAAGGTGGGGGTAGTGAGAGGACTAAGGTGGGGGTAGTGAGAGGACTAAGGTGGGGGTAGTGAGAGGACTAAGGTGGGGGTAGTGAGAGGACTAAGGTGGGGGTAGTGAGAGGGCTAAGGTGGGGGTAGTGAGAGGACTAAGGTGGGGGTAGTGAGAGGACTAAGGTGGGGGTAGTGAGAGGGCTAAGGTGGGGGTAGTGAGAGGACTAAGGTGGGGGTAGTGAGAGGACTAAGGTGGGGGTAGTGAGAGGACTAAGGTGGGGGTAGTGAGAGGACTAAGGTGGGGGTAGTGAGAGGACTAAGGTGAGGGTAGTGAGAGGACTAAGGTGAGGGTAGTGAGAGGACTAAGGTGGGGGTAGTGAGAGGACTAAGGTGAGGGTAGTGAGAGGACTAAGGTGGGGGTAGTGAGAGGACTAAGGTGGGGGTAGTGAGAGGACTAAGGTGGGGGTAGTGAGAGGACTAAGGTGGGGGTAGTGAGAGGACTAAGGTGGGGGTAGTGAGAGGGCTAAGGTGGGGGTAGTGAGAGGACTAAGGTGAGGGTAGTGAGAGGACTAAGGTGGGGGTAGTGAGAGGACTAAGGTGGGGGTAGTGAGAGGACTAAGGTGGGGGTAGCACTTGAGAAGACTAAGGTGGGATATAGATTGAAGGAGGGTGGGGAAATTCCATCAATTATCAGCAGTGAAGTTGTAATGCAAGGTCCCCAGACTTACTAAACCAGATTCCAAGAGCTGGGTCTGGTGCACAGTGTAACTGGATATAGACCAGCTGACTGAAGGCACGATATGGCATAGCCACTCACACCTAGCAAACAGTGCTTTCCCTAATGATGGAAAGACCAGAGAGTGATGTTCATTTTGTGTGTGGTGTGTACCCTATTGAGAGGGATGGGAAAAGGAAAGAGGAGGGGGAAGGAGGGGAGGGGAGGGGGAAGGGAGGGGAGGGGAGGGGAAGGGAGAGGAGGGAGGGGAAGGGAGGGGAGGGGAAAGGGGGAGGGAGGGGGAGGGGGAGGGAGGGGGAGGGGGAGGGAGGGGGAGGGGAGGGAGGTGGAGGGAGGGGGAGGAGAGGGGGAGGGAGGGGGAGGGGAGGGAGGTGGAGGGAGGGGGAGGAGAGGGGGAGGGGAGGGGGAGCGAGGGGTGGGGAGGGGAGGGAGGGGGGAGGGAGGGGAGGGGGAGGGAGGGGAGGGGAGGGGGGAGGGGAGGGGAGGGGAGGGGAGGGGAGGGGAGGGGAGGGGAGGGGAGGGGAGGGAGGGGTTGCAAAGCAAACCTGTTCTATCACTGTCCGCACTGCCATTGTGCTTGTTCCATAGAGGTAACCATCATGGCGATTGACCTCTATAAACTTATGGCTTTGTATGTCCTTATCCATTTGATCCACAGAGACAAAGTGGCAGTCCCTCCCATCCTCCTCTCTTTCCTTTGGGGGCCGTGTGGTGTCTGGTGGTTTGATCAGAAAGGTACACCTATTCCCTCGTGCCCCACACATCCCCCACTCCTCACACCTCTCCACTTCCTCCACACCTCTCCACTTCCTCCACACAATGGCACATATGCACACATACACATACATGCAATGCACACATGCTCACACAGCCCCTTACGTTCAACGCAGCGTGCATAATCACTGGGAAAGTCACGAACAAGTCTATCAATGATCTCATCCTTCAGAGGTCCCAGGATGATGATGGGATGGAAGTGCCCACCTATATGGGTACCCCAGTACCATCACACCATCACATAAACACCTCCACACATGGTGGGTGTGGCCTACTTTGATCTTTCTGGACCGGTGCGTATGTGGGCGTGTACTCATCTGCTGCGGCTGCTGCAATTCAAACAGTTGCTATAGTGATAGTGCTTGCGTGGGATGGAATAACGCTCACTGTTACACTTCTGTTCTTCAATTGATGGGTCCACAGCTAAATTTGAAACAGAATCCTTCTTCTGTTTAGCTTTCTGTTTCTGTTTCTGGGCCTTTGTAGGCTTCTGAGAAGAGATAGTGATGAAGACAACTGTACTAAAAGTACACACTACCATATATGGCCAGCAACCATGCTGCCAGCGTCCATATATGGTCAGTGACCATATGACCATACATGGCCAGCTGGTTGCCTAGTGAACAATTTGCCCGAAGCATCACCGATTGCGTACCTTCTCAGCACGAGGCGATGGTGGAGGTTTGGGGACATACTTGCGACTGAGTCCGCTTATTATCCTGAGGAACGCATACATTAACATACGTCTGTCACAGTGCAGCACAATATCAAATCCTATTCTTTAATGAAAGCTAAAAGAAACATGACAGATGAGCTCATACACACCTTCCTTCATACTTGCCCAGCCCCACCCCCTCCCTCACACTAGTTAACTAACTTCTTAATACTGGGCACTCTGCCCACATGTGTGTCCACACCCTGGTTATTGACCGCAGCTGCCTGCCACCACACCTCCCCACTGCCATTAAGGATGTGAAGGATGTCCCCCTGCACAAAGGTGAGTGTATCTGGGGGCGGGGCCTCCTCCTGAGCTGCATCATAGTTAAAGAGTGCCCTAGGAAGAGAAGAGATGAAGGAGAGGGGAGGAAGAGATGAAGGAGAGGGGAGGAGGGGAGGGGAGGAGGAGAGGGGAGGAGGAGAGGGGAGGAGGAGAGGGGAGGAGGAGAGGGGAGGAGGGGAGGGGAGGAGGGGAGGGGAGGAGGAGAGGGGAGGAGGAGAGGGGAGGAGGAGAGGGGAGGAGGAGAGGGGAGGAGATGGAGAGGGGAGGAGATGAAGGAGAGGGGAGGAGGGGAGGGGAGGAGGAGAGGGGAGGAGGAGAGGGGAGGAGGAGAGGGGAGGAGGAGAGGGGAGGAGGAGAGGGGAGGAGGAGAGGGGAGGAGGAGAGGGGAGGAGGAGAGGGGAGGAGGAGAGGGGAGGAGGAGAGGGGAGGAGGAGAGGGGAGGAGGAGAGGGGAGGAGGAGAGAGGAGGAGGAGAGGGGAGGAGGAGAGGGGAGGAGGAGAGGGGAGGAGGAGAGGGGAGGAGGAGAGGGGAGGAGGAGAGGGGAGGAGGAGAGGGGAGGAGGAGAGGGGAGGAGGAGAGGGGAGGAGGAGAGGGGAGGAGGAGAGGGGAGGAGGAGAGGGGAGGAGGAGAGGGGAGGAGGAGAGGGGAGGAGGAGAGGGGAGGAGATGAAGGAGAGGGGAGGAGATGAAGGAGAGGGGAGGGGGGGAGGGGAGGAGGAGAGGGGAGGTGGAGAGGGGAGGAGGAGAGGGGAGGAGGGGAGGGGAGGAGGAGAGAGGAGGAGGAGAGGGGAGGAGGAGAGAGGAGGAGGAGAGGGGAGGAGATGGAGAGGGGAGGAGATGAAGGAAGATGAAGAAAAGATGGAGAGGGGAGGAAGAGATGAAGGAGAGGGGAGGAGGAGATGAAGGAGAGGGGAGGAGGAGATGAAGGAGAGGGGAGGAGGAGATGAAGGAGAGGGGAGGAGGAGATGAAGGAGAGGGGAGGAGGAGATGAAGGAGAGGGAGGAGGAGATGAAGGAGAGGGGAGGAGGAGATGAAGAAGAGGGGAGGAGGAGATGAAGGAGAGGGGAGGAGAGGGGAGGAGGAGATGAAGGAGAGGGAGGAGGAGATGAAGGAGAGGGAGGAGGAGATGAAGGAGAGGGGAGGAGGAGATGAAGAAGAGGGGAGGAGGAGATGAAGGAGAGGGGAGGAGAGGGGAGGAGGAGATGGAGAGGAGATGAAGGAGAGGGGAGGAGGAGATGAAGGAGAGGGGAGGAGATGAAGGAGAGGGGAGGAGATGAAGGAGAGGAGAGGAGGTAACATGGTGTGGGGTTAGTGTGTGAAGGTGGTATACCAGGACATCCATGTTTACCTCACATAAATCTGCTCCACTTTGAGTGGAGGTCTGGACACCAGACTAGACTGGTACTGAGCTATCCGGCTCAATATATCTTTGATGTCTGCGGACAAACCTCAATTAATGCACATCAGCAGTGACACACTTAATATCTGATTATCATATACCAATCCAACTATTTGATTACCTATGTTTTAGTACAAGTGAGCTCTTGACATGCATTCCAACACACTCACACACAAATACACACACACACATTCACACACACATACACACACACACACACTCACACACACATACACACACACACACACACACACACATACACACACACCTGTCAGACATGCCCTCCCTGGTTCTAACCTCCGTACCAACAGGTTATATGACCAGTGCTTCAAGTAACTAGTCTATGTACACAACAGTTACAGCCAACTCACCCTGGTAAGGCCCCCACCCCCTTACCACCAGGCCTGCCACACCCCCTTACCATCAGGCCTGCCCCACCCCCTTACCATCAGGCCTGTACTCCACAAGCAGTGCCACAGTAGTTCCAACATGCTCCAAAGCCACCACAGCTTCCTTGAGGGAAGCCTTCTGAAGATCATTGTGGTTCACCTTTGGGTCACAGAAACACATCACACCTCTGCACACAAAACATACAACACAACACACCCCTACATGCACACAACACAATACACTGGTCCACCCCTACATGCACACATATAACACACCCCTACATGCACACATATAACACACCCCTACATGCACACATATAACACACCCCTACATGCACACATACAACACAACACACTCCTACATGCAAACAACACACCCCTACATGCACACACATACAACACAACACACTCTTACATGCACACACACACACAATACGTGCACACAACACACTCCCACATGCACACACACACACAATACCTGCCAAAACATGTACACACACACGCCTACCTTGAGGATATGGTCCCCAATTCGCAGCAGGTTGCTCCTGGCAGCCACACTGTCTGGTGTTATGGCTGAAATGTAGACACCAGTGGTAGTGTCAGAGCCGAAGAGGCTAATCCCTAGACTATGGCCCTCTGGGCAGTTAAGCACCACGGCCCTCACTTCAGTCTGTTTATCCGGCAGTGATGGGAGGGGAAGGATGGGGAAGAGGAAGGGAAGGGATCATTAATAGTGAAGTCAGTCCTTTTGACTGAAGGACAATAGTGACTGTGTGCAGATAATATGGGGGCGGGGCTGACTGTGTGCAGATAATATGGGGGCGGGGCTGACTGTGTGCAGATAATATGGGGGCGGGGCTGAATGTGTGCAGATAATATGGGGCGGGGCTGACTGTGTGCAGATAATATGGGGGCGGGGCTGACTGTGCAGGGTGGGGTTGACAATGAAGAAGCTGACAGTGGGAGGAGGGACAAGGTGAAGACCAGATGATGATGGGTGGAGGATGAGGACCAGATGATGATGGGTGGAGGATGAGGACCAGATGATGATGGGTGGAGGATGAGGACCAGATGATGATGGGTGGAGGATGAGGACCAGATGATGATGGGTGGAGGATGAGGACCAGATGATGATGGGTGGAGGATGAGGACCAGATGATGATGGGTGGAGGATGAGGACCAGATGATGATGGGTGGAGGTATGAAGGTGAGTACATGCATAAGGTTAGCTCACAGTAATAGTGGCTCCAAGATTGTTGACAGCGTTTTTCTCAATCTTCAGCACCATCTTGTCCTGTGCCTTAAGCAGCAAGGCAATGGCTACGTCATAAGATACATCGACCAGGGACTTGCCATCCACCTAACACACACATACACAAATATAAGCAGATGTGCACACAAGCATCACACATATTACATAATACACACAGCCCAATGAGGCTAATACAACAAATACAGATATCAATATATGGTCATGATGGCCTCTGAGCTAACAAGATCTGAGAAATACCTAGTGGGCTCTACTATCAATTTTCTGAAACATTCTTACTTTACCTAACTGGTAAGTGTAGTTAAAAATTCTGCTAACAGGAGATGAAAATGTCGTTATAAAAAAATAATGCTTATATAAGTTTTAATTTTAATAACATCCGGTACTTGATACCATTTTTAAAAAGTTTTTAATTTGAAACACTTCATTTTTGTACCTCGAGAATGCGATCTCCAACATCCAAGAAGCCACAGTCCTCCGCAGGACCCCGGGGGGCAATCTTGGTTATGAAAATTCCATTGTCCCCTAGTACGTACTGGCTACCACAGCCTCCTGAGATATCAAAACCATAATCTGCAACAAAACAAGGAAAAATGACAATAAACAACGCCAATTGATTGCATGTGCTCACACACCACGCAAATCTATCACATGCTCTGTCACATGCATGTCACATGACCACATGATTTGGGCACTTGCCCTTGGTGTTCTTCTGCAGCGTTATTTCAACGATATCAGTGGCATTGCTGGGAGGAGTGGCTTGTTCTGAAGGAAGAGCTTATAGACACACACACACGGGGAAGAACTTGTAATCGGATTTCGGTGAGCAGACAATGACATGTATGCGCTTTGTATACGTGCGCAGTACAACGCATTGTGCATATACATGTATGTGTGTTATGTGTACATGCATGTGTTACATGTGTAAATGATATGTCTACAAGGGGCACACATGTGCCCTTTGTACACTGCTAAATCATGTTGGCATATCTACAGGTGTGCATCAAATAGCATTTAATACTTACCACTCCCAGAAATGCCTCTTTTGACTAATAGTGGCGAAACATCTATTCCTTCAGAGCGCAAAATGACCTACCCCACAGAGGTAATAGTGACAGTAAAACACCATGAAAATAATACTTACCCCTCCCTCCATCCCTAGTCCCCAGTCTCCTTCCCTCCACCAAGTCCCCTCCTTCCCTTCTCCACACCTACCCATAGCTCCTTCCTCCATTCACTCACCACCACAGTTCCTCCTCAGTGGACAGATTGGGGTGGGGGGGGGGAGGGGACCAGAGGGAGGGGGAGGGGAGGAGGGGAGGCACATGCCCATCCTATATTCAAAAGGGGGTTACATGAATTAATAAAGTTTGAGTGCTTCAGGGGAACCCCAATGTGGGTGGAGCTTACATCACTCCCCCAATGTGGGAGGAGCTCACATCACTCCCCCACACCCCCTAGGTAGAGCTGGGCACCCCAACTACACTGAGTTCCATGATTTGTCCCCTTTTAAAGACGTAGATCCATAGCCCCTTATTCCCTCCCATACCCTCTTACCAGCTCTCACCCCCATAGCCCCTTATTCCCTTCCATACCCTCTTACCAGGGTGACTTGCTGCTCTGTCTGCCTCATCATAGTAACAGCCTGAATATGGCTGACATTCTCCAACAAGACTCCATTTATGGACAGTATTTGGTCACCCAATCTGATTGGAGGAAGGTGAAAGGTAGTAGGGAGGGGCAAGGGAAGTGGAGGGGGAGGGGCAAGGGAGGGGAGGGGTACGGGCAAGGGAGGTGGAGGGGAGGGGTAAGGGAGGGGCAAGGTAGGTGGAGAGGGAAGCGCAAGGGAGATGGAGGGGGAGGGACCTACCTCAGCCTTCCATCTCTTCCTGCTATTCCTTCAGGGACAATCTTGGTGATAAAGATTCCGAAGTTCCCTTCAATGCAAGGGTTATCCACACCCCCAGCAATGCCAATGCCCATAGAGCCAGAGGGTCCCTTTTTTCAGAAGACAACAATGGGTAATGAAAGTGAAATCACATAACACTAATACTTTCAATATGTGCACAGTCACTTGTTACCTTGTCTAGGACTATGGTGAGAGTGACATCCCTCCCACGATGGTCTGAGGAGGAGGAGGAAGGTGGTGGCCTTAGAGTGGTGCCTGAAGGTTGGGCAAGTAGGGCTTCAGTTTGAGCTATAGAGATGGAGGTAGCTTCAGCAAAAGTGGGAGGGGCAGTGGGTGGAGAAATAGGAGGGGCAGTGGGCAGAGAAATAGGAGGGACAGTGGGAGGGGCAGGTTCTCTTTGCAGGTGTTCAGCGTGTCTCACTTCTTCCATCCCATTTAAATGAATTTCGACACCTGGGTAAGATGTTAAAAGAGAAATGGAATGAGAGATAGCCATGTGCACACATACTACATAGCCATTTGCACACATACTACATAGCCATATACACACATACTAAATTTATATAACCATGTGCACACATAGCAATGTGCACACTTGCATCTATCCACTCATTCAGGAGTGGATTGTTTAGTGAATACTCACATGATCTGTTATTAAAATAGCAGATGAAAAACATGGCAGCCAGTGTAAGCCATAAAGGGGCAAATTATGTACACCAGCCACCCACACATCATCATCATCCCCATCACACTATTCCACCCAATTACCACCTGCCTTCATCCTACCATCATCACCTGCCTACATCCTACCATCATCACCTGCCTTCATCCTACCATCATCACCTGCCTACATCCTACCATCATCACCTGCCTACATCCTACCATCATCACCTGCCTTCATCCTACCATCATCACCTGCCTACATCCTACCATCATCACCTGCCTACATCCTACCATCATCACCTGCCTACATCCTACCATCATCACCTGCCTACATCCTACCATCATCACCTGCCTTCATCCTACCATCATCACCTGCCTACATCCTACCATCATCACCTGCCTACATCCTACCATCATCACCTGCCTACATCCTACCATCATCACCTGCCTACATCCTACCATCATCACCTGCCTACATCCTACCATCATCACCTGCCTACATCCTACCATCATCACCTGCCTACATCCTACCATCATCACCTGCCTACATCCTACCATCATCACCTGCCTACATCCTACCATCATCACCTGCCTACATCCTACCATCATCACCTGCCTACATCCTACCATCACCTGCCTACATCCTACCATCATCACCTGCCTACATCCTACCATCATCACCTGCCTACATCCTACCATCACCACCTGCCTACATCCTACCATCATCACCTGCCTACATCCTACCATCATCACCTGCCTACATCCTACCATCATCACCTGTCTACATCCTACCATCATTTATAGTGCAGCCAATTTGGTTCTGATCAGGCCTTCTCTGGTCGTCAGTCCACGCAACTTGTTTCCTCTTCAACATCTCAACCTCATACTGTTCCTTTCTCAGCTGTTCGTATACTATCAAGAGCTCTTCATTTTTAACCCTCAGCTGTTTCTGAAGTTCTCTCCTCGATTCCTCTGAAGCCTTAAGCTCTTCATCTTTAACCCTCAGATGTCCATACAGTTCCTTTCTTGATTCCTCTGCAGCTCTAAGCTGACCATCTTTAACGTCCAGCAGTTCTCTTTTCACACTTTCTGCTGCTCTAAGCTCTTTGTCCTTAACCTCCAGCTGGCTCTGCAGTTTGCTCATCGCCTCCTCCGCTACCCTCTTATCTTCATTGGCACTCAACACCTCCATATCTTTCTCTAGCAACTGCATCTTCAACAACTCGGCATTGAGCAGCTGCTCATTTGCCTTCAAGAGCTCCTGGTTGCTGGTCTCCAGGCGGTTCTGGAGAACCTCTCTCGTCACCTCCAGGTCTTGCTGCGCGCTGGCCAAATACTGATCGCTCTTCTTGAAGTGGGAGATTTGGACGCACAGGTCTCGAGCTGTGGGCCTCTCCCTCTCCGCGTAGGCCAGACAGGACGTGATGGCGCCCACCAACGGGTGCTTGGGGTCGACCAGATCGATGTGGGCCCTGCGACGTTCCACGTCTGGCACGGCCACCGTCACGGGCGTCGCCGACCCGTAATCTTGGTTCTCTATCCTCCGTCTCGAGGGGCCTGGGTCTGGAAACTTGCGGGTGAGTATCTGCAGGGCCAGCACGCCGAACGAGAACGTGTCGAGCTTCTGGGAGAAGGTGGGCGTGTCGGCGAGGGATTCCGGGGACATGTAGGCCGCGGAAGACCCGCGCACCGGGGTGAGACTGGAGGGGGATGGGAAAACGCTGCTTCCGACCAGCTTTGACATTCCGAAATCAGCGAGTTTCGCCCTGAGGTCGGGCGTGAGGAGGACATTGTTGCTGGAGAGGTTGCAATGGGTAACATCGTTGGAATGCAGGTACGAGAGGGCCAGCGATACGTCGTGGCAGAGGTTGATCTCGGTGTGAAAGGGGAGAGGGGAGGCGGATCTTTCCAGGAAGGAGGTGAGGTTTCGGTCCATCAGCTCCATGAGGATGGAGAGGCTGTTGGGTCCGTCCACGTGGGTCCCGAGGTACTGCACGATATGAGGATGCTTCACGGAGATAAGCCGCTGGCACTCCTGCTCCAGCGGGCCGATGTTGGCCTCGGTCACCACCAGAAGGGGGTGCAGTATTTTGGCGGCGCACAGGAGGTCATCACACTGAGCCTTGCACACCAACCCGTAGGTCCCGTTGCCGAGCAACTGGTCTTTTAGCAGTAACACTTTGCTGTAGCCAAAGCCGGATTGCAGTTTGGCCATTTGTCGGTGTATGTGAAGGTGGGAGGGGTTACTACTGACGTAATATTGCTGGCCTATTCTCTTCAATACAATTTATCGGCAGCTGCGATGCATTGGGTCTGGGCACGGGACTACAGCTGGGGGGGGTACATGTACATGTAAACATTTGTCGAGGATGTTATGAATAGTTTAAAACTTAGTCTAACTCTATTATGGGCACCCGGTGTCTCCGACTCGAAGGAATGATTGCGCAAATTAAATGCGGGACATCGATGTACACCCACAAATGCATAACAGACTGGGAACGAGACTTCGGGTAAGAGAATCTAAGCAAGAGGATGCGTTTGCATTACATGTACAAAGGGAACGATGTTTTTCTTCCGGTTTGGCAACACAATTCGTAGGAGGAAGCCTTGGGGACACCAGCGTTCTCGTACTAGTAGCTGATGCAGCCTACCAATATGGACCCAAAGGCATTGGATAGGGTCCCATTTCAGTGGTACGGCAACATGAATATATTTTGAATCAGAATAATTAACCGATACATGTACATGTATATGTACATCGTCGTATGGCATCTTGTTAATGCAGCCATTAGGGTTAGTGACGTTTTGGGTCTGGGTACGAGACCAGTTGAAGTAATACAAGGGGCAACTCGAAGACTGTAAGAGGAATCAAATGGTGTACAATAATAGGACCACCAATGTAGCACAAAAGTATAGTCAGAGCCATCCTGGCAAGGATCTACTTCCTTCGAATTCATGACTTTGTGTGCGTAACAGCAATAGTTGATACATTAAAAAATAAAAATTATAATAATATAATTATATATATATACATAGACCATTAATATCACCCTCCTATAACTGCTTATGTTTGTGTTCGGTGTAATGTAATAATAATAATAATAATAATAATAATAATAATGGGGGTCCCGTTTGGCTACATCATTGGGAAAGTCAAAGTCAGTGGTCATCCATGAGCTGTACGGGAGGTTGAGCATGAATCTTGTCAGGGCCAATGCCACCGCGATCCTGTCCAGGTCCATACCTCCTCCTGAGCTTCAGTAGGCTAGCAACTTGTTTTGTGCATATCATGTGTCTGTGTCATGTTTGTACTGTATCAATCCAATAATAATAATTTCATATAATATATTATAATTATAAAGTATTTAATTTTAACTATATTAAAAATAATAATAATAATGGGTGTGTTCATTTTGCCATCATATGGTAGGTCTGGGCACCATGCAACTGTTTGTAAAGTGGATGGTGATCTAACCAGATGTCACTCTCCATAAGACTTTCCCCATTTCATACAGATGTGCTCAGAGAGGTGTTTAAGATAGTTGGTTGCTTCACATCCTAAGGCACCATCAACTAAATGGTGTAAATGAGGCTCGGCTAGCATTAGCTGCATTGTTGTATTTTTTCTTCTTTTCTCCTTCAGCTGATGGCAGGACTGCTGCCACACTTCTTTGAACATGAGAGAGTGCATCTGTGCTTGCATCAAAAAGTGCTTGAGCCTGGGGCTGCCAAACCCCTCGTACACCAAGGTCAGCGATTATGGAGGGTTCGCCTGCTACTTCACATGCCTCTTGTATCACTGGTTCCCAGATAATGTCCTTATAAACAATAGATGACAGGTTACCAAGAGTGTCTCTTACTTCATTGTGATGTCAAGTAATGAGACCTCCTTTCTTGCAATCCAGGGCATTATTTTTAAGGTGTGCGTGTGTATGTGTGTGTGTGTGTGTGTGTTTGTGTGTGTGTGTGTGTTTGTGTGTGTGTGTATGTGTGTGTGTGTGAGATGGGAGAAAATCAGAAAGATGAGGCATGTGCCATACAAGGATGGTCCTGCATCCCTTTGGTTGTGGAAGAGTTCGATGGCTGGGGCAATTAAGCTATTGATGTGCTGTCTAAACTGTCAAAAAAGATGGCCACCCAGCTATGTCGACCTCTAGATGAGGTTATATCAGTCGGCTTAGCCTCATCCTCATGAGGCAAAATGCCAGGGCAATTTTGGCCAGATATGTTCCACCAACCACATCTTGTGACTTCTAGTTGTAGTGCTTTTAATATAATACCACAGATAACAATACATATACACGTATACTAAATGCAACTAAACTACTAATAGTAAGTTAGGAGGGTGGGAGCTCCCTGGCCAGGATGGGGAGGAGGGTGGAAGCTCCCTGGCCAGGATGGCTCTAGCAATGGACCGAACCAGGACCACATTCAACCGGCCATAAATTTCAGCCACAACTACTGCCTTGGGGGAGGACTGGTGAATAGCCAGGAAGGATGCCAGCCTGGAGAAAGTATCATGTGCCTGCTTGCCCCAATTGCCATAAGGGATGCAGAACCAGCCCAACTCTTGGCACTTGGGACCATTGGAGTGGAGCTTGCGGGTCTCTGACATGATTCACCCAAGATGACAGAGCAGAGTGGTGAGGTAATGGTCAGGTCTAGTGCCGCAGGTTTGCCTCTGTCCCAGCCAGCAATGAGGATGTCAGCAGGTCTGGTGTGGGCAAGGTCTCTGGTAAAGCCATGACCTCTCTCCACACTCACACTTAGGTGGGCACGAGTTTTTAAAATTTTTAATATCATAATAATATAATTACACATATATACAAATGACCATGCACAACCAAACTACCCTAACAGTCATGTACATGTAAATGCACATACATATGCGGGCACATTATTTGTGTGGCGTCAATATAGAACTACAAGTCACCCTTCCATCTCCTCTCCCCTCTTCCACCAGACAGCTGCCGGTCTAAATCCACAGCATGTTCTGTTTTTGTGAGTTTAGGCCGTCCTTCAGGTTGCAGAGTTCCCTGTGTGTGTAGATTTAGTGTATGTGTGTGTGTGTAGATGTAGTGTACGTGAGTGTTGTGTGCGTATGGAGATTAAAAGTGTCGGTACAGCTATGACACATAAGTTAACTGCACCTCTTTAACTTCTTTGTAACAGAAGATGTGATACAGCTGCAGGAAAAGGCAGAGGAGATCAACCTACCACTATGCACAAGCCACTAACTCTTCCATCTGGTATTCGTATGGCATCCTTGAAGTGCCACTCCTCCAAATCTTCCTCCCAAATCTGCTCAAACGGCTCATTACAGCTGTTATAGTCCTAACATCAAATGGTTCAAAGCCGGTCATATGTCTTTGCACCCACCCACAAGGATACAAAACTGCTCAACAGAATCGATTGGGTGCATAGCCGTTTGCAGCCATTGAAATTGTGGACATTAGGCCTCCTTTAAAACATTATGTAATGTCCTAGCAATGTCATAGCAACCACTGACCTGTGCTACACATTAACATGACAAGTTCATTCACCATTTAAAAGCCATAAACCAGTAGTACCACTGTTTCTCTATTTATTGCCCAAATCACATGGCTTAGTTTTTCCCTTGCTCTTATATGTAGCACTCGAAAGTGGCTAACTTTCGATGGATGTCTTCACTGAGAGGAAAAGCAGAAAGCTGAAGAAGACAAATGGTACTTACTACTTGTATTGTTGTTTTCTTGACACTAGTTTTTTGGCCCCAGTGGGTTTGTGTGAAGTTGAATGTATGGGTACACATCATGCATGAGGGCTGCATATAAGCCTAATAAGGTTTTATTTTTTCCCTTTTGCATAGCACTTAAGGGATGGCTTGGAGGAAATGGCTACCTGGTACCCACCAGCTGAGTCAATACCAGTACCCAAGATGCCATCTGCACTTCAGCCTTTGTAGGTAAAGTTCTGCATTCGTGAGTATCATACTCGCATGATACCCTCATGTCCCTTGTAATGGTTGTGCAATGGACCACTATGTCCAAGTTGTGCTGGCTTTAATTCTGATGTGTGTCATTGTAGCAACAGGGACACAGCACATCACTGCTGTTGAACTCAACGAACAACTTGACTGTACACATCGTGCACACCAGTGTGTTGCTTAACTAAATTTATAACGAGGCAAGGAAATATTATTTCAGTGCCTGACCATTTTAAAAGGAAAAGTATCGGCTCAATTATATGAGAAATAAGGCACATTCATTGGCTAGAAGTGGAGAACTTTGACAAAAAGTTTTAATGTGCATTACTTTAAGTGTACACAAGTTGCCACTAATTGCCAATGGATTGTTTAATCGAGCTGATACTTTTCTGTATAAACAGTAGGTTGTATCCCCATGTGTCCAGCCACAAACGGCTGTGGGCGGTGTGGAATAATAAACCTAGATAAGCCACATAAAAGTAATAATGTATTGGCTTTGTTTAGCACTATCACCTGTGACAACAGACTACTCACAGAATATGGACTACCAATGATGACATCATGACTACTACTCCTAACCTCACTTCCCTCTCCTGGCAACACCTTGCAGCTGGTGGTCTCTGCCTTCATACCACAGCCATATAATTGTAGTGGTGTACTGATAAAAGGAAGGACCACTTACCATTCTCTTGTACAATGTATGTCTTCTTTCTCCTCATACTTTAACCAATCCTAAAGGTAAGGAAAGGGGGCAATGTACATGTACATATGTAGTAGGCCTACATACGTGAGGATTTAAAAAAAAAATCATTAATTTCCTGGGATATTGGGGCTCCGCCCCAGACTCCGGTGGGGGAGCTTGCAGCGCTCCCCCATACCCCCTAGTTGTTGCAAGAGGGGGTCCACCCCCTTTGCACCCTCCCATCCATTTAGCCCCCCCCCCCCCCCCCCCCCCCCCCTTCCCCAGTTTTTCAACCTTGTCCTGCATGCCACGCGCCTGTATATAGATATACGCAATTCAGCCAGGACATCAAATATCCCTTCGCCAGGTCTAACCGACAACTTACTTCTAGCTGGTTAAAGCTAACGGTACTTTTTCACTACCCGGTACACTTTTGGCAAGCCCGGTACATTTTTCGCAACTAAAATTGTACCAGGCGGTACAATTTTGGTTGCGAAAAGTGTACCGGGCGGTACAATTTTCGCCCGGTACAATTTTTGCGTGACAGCACACAGGCATCAAACTTATCTATGACCTCACTTGCCCTTCTACACTAACCAATGCACACTTGTATCTTCTGACTCCTTCCTTATATGCACACCTCTTACACTTCACTAGCACACCTTTACATACACCAATTGCATAATACTGTACATACATGTAAAAAATAAGTGAAATGCATAACCATTATGCACTGCTACATACAAGCACTTACATGGGTGCCTGTGGCAGTCAGTAGCCAACACAACTTGAACATTGGATGAATCACTTGATTGTACTAATCCATATGTGGAGTACATTCCAGAGAAAGGCTGCAGTTGTAGCTAGACAAAGTGTCCAACAATGGTGTGCAGAAGATCCTATTGACCAAGGGGGTAGGGAGGGATAACCGAATTAAATCATAGCTAGAATTTAACAAATACTGTGTGTATGAATAAAGTCAATTGGTAACACTTATAGGCAGTAATACACACATAAAAATATTTATAGTAAGCATCACTGTCTTAATATTGTCACCACTACTTCAGATTCATTAAGTGGAATGCACATCGTATAATTCATCAGGTTGACACTGATTGATGGTCAATTTATTGCTGCCAAGACTTCCCAGATATGCCCGCATTACAATGGTTTTCACTCATCCAAATACAAAACTGTGCTACATCATATATTAAGTATCTAAAAAGATTCAGTGTTTCTTTTGAAGTGCCATGTTTAGACAAGCCAAGCTTCCTTATGTGAAATACAATAATTGGGTTGCAAATTATGCTGGCATTGATTCGAGTAGTACTGCTGTGTCTGATATTCATACTATTACAGTTTGATGCAGAAAAGATGTTTCATATGCTAGTATATGTTTTCCTTGCCACTAAATTTATTACTACCACCCATCATGAATTTCAATCCTATGTCTTGTGTTATACTTTTGTGGAATAATGTAATCACATCGCCAAATGCAACTGGTTACAATAAACGCCTTTCTCTGAGATAATTCCTTATCTCTACGTGTACATGAGTAAATGCTTCTTTTCCATTCTTCTATTGAAATAAATGTCTCTCTGCTTCAATAAACACTCCTTAATCAAATTTGGCAAAATACTTTGATGTCATTCCTGCTTCAATCAGTACCTCATGTTTACATCATAGTCCCAATCTCTGTCAACATCCACCGTGCCTGTTATGATCAAAACTCATGTGTGCAGTGTACCGTCACCACTGCTTGGTGAGGCCAAATACACCCCCACTGCCTCCACATCACTTTCAGTGTACTTGGGGTTTTGGCAAGACTAATAATCAATTTCACCATGTACCCTGCATAAGTGTTCCTGTTCTGTTTCCTTGTTTATTATGTACACGATTTACTAAGACAACATTCTGGACACATTTGGGTTTGTGTTCACATTGATTGAGGCTCTCCCTGCATGCCCCAAAGCCACACTTCAGTTGTGAGACTTGTGACGAAGGAAATAGGAGGAAAGTTATTAACACAAAAGTTATTAACACAATAAAATGCTTCAGTTAGAAAGTTAATTTTTTTGTTGCAAACACATTTCTGAAACAAAATGAATTATCATGGGCACAACACAAATCAAGAATTCCTCAAAAACACTTGCACTTACAAGACCTACAACACACTGGAAATATGTAGAGCAAGTTATATAAATAATGCAAATGGAAACATCATACATTAATATAGTGCTCAACTGCAGCAAATACCAAAATTCTTCTGAAGTAATATTATTAGTAGTATGCCTTGCAATATCGTTATGTACTACAGCTGTTGCTTAGTAGTTATTGCTCTTGGCGATGTGGTAAGACTATTGATAGATGGAAAGAGCTTCTTCATTGCTGATACAATTGTCCACCGCTGATCTCCCTTCTCTCCAATCACAGCTCCCCATAAACACCATGTGCATTTTAGGATGCAAATAAATAGTGCACAACATACTGTGAAGGATAGGAACGTTATTATACCTTCGGTAATGTGGTTGGACAGATACGTTGTTGGAATTATCGCCTTGATGATAAGACTGATGCCGTAGTATATCTCGAATACATCTTTTGGAAAAGTCAGCAAAGCAGACACAATGTAGTCACTTGCTACGAATATAGTCTTTAGAGCATACTTCACAGTAAAGATAGTTGCATACATAATTATAAGAAGCAGCTGGTACACAATGTAGATCACCACAGTAATAATGAACACTGTACCAACTACAGAGATGGCAAATAGCAGTATGCGTCTTCTGTATTGGCAAATAAAATCATGAACACACTTGACAAGCTCCAAGGCAAATAAGATAGGAGAAAGTATAATCACGACGGCAATTAAAGATATTAATTCGGATAGTATCCCCATGGTCAGATGGCACTACACGCAGGGCTGACTACACGTGAACGGTATTTCTTATACGGAAAGAGAATATAGAGCGAAATGCTGCATAAAAAAAATAATGGTTCGTTATCATACACCCTTCCAAGTGGCAACCTTCTCTTGTCAAAACGTAATTCCATTTAAACCCACACCACACCTAATTTATACATGTACCTTCACCATCCAAGATATCACCATGTAGTCAGCCACGCCCTTTCGTCGTTGGGACCTGGGCGCCCTAGTAATAAAGATGCACGACAATGACAAAATAGCAAACAAAGAGGCCGAGCCCGAGGGATCACCGCATTCGTGAAAACCAGCTGATGTAATTTAGAAGTTCGAATTGGGTAGACGAGATGGAAGTATTTGCTGCCTTGGATACGCAAAAATCTCGATCTACAGTGGAGAACATGGTAGTTGGACAAATAATTTTTTCTCATAAACTTTTACTTTCGAATGGAGTATCTCAGTAGCCTTACATCTTTATTAAAATCTAATTGCACACATCTGAGCCTATACCACTTGGCCATATAAGCTTGAAAAAGAAATAGGTCACATGACTTCTAAGGCTCGTTAATTAATTATTTAGTGACTCCTCTCCAAAACAATTTGTTCGCCGGGTTTTTCCACGCACATTGAACGGATCCCAACGAAATTGGGTTTGTAACTAAAGGACCTACGTACGCAAGTTTTCAGTCTTACGCATCTAACATCGGACTAACCGTTGTGCCGTTATTCACAAAAAGGCGCCATTGTAGGGCCTCAAGTGTACAGATCGACGTTTTCCCATGCGCTTTTGATAGCTTGCAGGAATTTCAGGTTAAATCGTACGATGGGCATTCTATCGATTTAGCTACGGTATGAGCTCATTGCGATAAAACTACCGTACAAAACATGTTTTGAAACATCAGTGGCTTGGTAGTTTCGCCATTTTGAATAATTTCGATTAATTATACTATGAATATAATTTCAAACACTGCGTCGGTCCGGTTATTTCTGGTTATTCCAATGGCTGAGGGCGTAGCCTGTGTTGATGGAAACGGTTCTTAATTTGATAACCAAACCGACGAAGCTGCACCTACCGAGTACGAGTCGATCTTCAAGACGGGCTAGCAAGGCTGCTGTATCGACATGGACAGAGCTTAAAAAGCGACCGGAAGTCAGTCTCCACAAGGAAAGTACCCGAAGCGATTGTCGAAGCACTCTGGGATATTCTAGGTACGTACCTGGAATATCCCAGAGTCTGAGTGCTTCAACAATCGCGTCAGTTGGTGACAGACTGACTTCCGGTCGCTTTTTAAGCTCTGTCCATGTTGATACAGCAGCCTTGCTAGCTCGTCTTGAAGATCGACTCGTACTCGGTAGGTGCAGCTTCGTCGGTTTGGTTATCAAAAGAACAACACAAGCTACGCCCTCAGCCATTGGAATAACCAGAAATAACCGGACCAACGCAGTGTTTGAAATTATATTCATAGTATAATTAATCGAAATTATTCAAAATGGCGAAACTACCAAGCCACTGATGTTTCAAAACATGTTTTGTACGGTAGTTTTATCGCAATGAGCTCATACCGTAGCTAAATCGATAGAATGCCCATCGTACGATTTAACCTGAAATTCCTGCAAGCTATCAAAAGCGCATGGGAAAACGTCGATCTGTACACTTGAGGCCCTACAATGGCGCCTTTTTGTGAATAACGGCACAACGGTTAGTCCGATGTTAGATGCGTAAGACTAAAAACTTGCGTACGTAGGTCCTTTAGTTACAAACCCAATTTCGTTGGGATCCGTTCAATGTGCGTGGAGAAACCCGACGAACAAATTGTTTTGGAGAGGAGTCACTAAATAATTAATTAACGAGCCTTAGAAGTCATGTGACCTATTTCTTTTTCAAGCTTATATGGCCAAGTGGTATAGGCTCAGATGTGTGCAATTAGATTTTAATAAAGATGTAAGGCTACTGAGATTCTCCATTCGAAAGTAAAAGTTTATGAGAAAAAATTATTTGTCCAACTACCATGTTCTCCACTGTACTCTGGCGTAGCCACACCCTTGCGTATCCACATAGGGTCTTCTATGTCACGCCGCGTCACGTGCATCGAAATTGGGAACAACACCCACGCGAACATGGTAGAAGATAAGTCCATGTCGTGATGAGACACATTCCCTATCCGACCGCACACATGGTGGTTGAAGGCAATTTAGAAATGGTTGTAGTTGAGGTGGCGACAGAGCTGGACAGATAGAAATGTCACTCCGAGTGGTAGTTGAGTTCGTTAGTGGACGGAATGTATTTGATGTTTTACAACCGGATATGACAAGAATCTCTGCTATGTGTAATAATGGATGCTTGCCAGGGGTTTTCGACAAACTAAAACGGTGTGGTCGTTCAGCAATAGTCTGTTTTGTCTCACGGACTTATCTTCTGCCGTGTTCGCGTGGGTGTTGTTTGCTAATTTGCAAGCTAATTTGACCCAATTTCTGTAGCTAGCGTTATTAACTTAAGTTGATATGCATTGAGTAGCTTCTGTAAGGGGCGTGTTTGTATGCATGACTAGCTCGACTTACCTATTTATTAGAGCCTTTAATCTGTGCACATCCCTGGTGAAAATAAGCTACAGCCATGCATAGTGCTCGTTTTTAGTGGCGAAACTGTCATGATACCTTTCCATGTACTAGAACTCTTCAGCAAGCTTTAGATGCAACACACTAGGCCTGCTCAGGATCATTAACACAACCCACAATTGTACTGCTTATGTTGTCACAGTTCTAACATCTTTGACTGACTTGCTATATGGTTAGACAGAAACCCACTACGTTAGAGCTCAAAAATATTTTGCAGCCAAAAATAATATAATTTTCCATTGAGTATTCATCAAGTCCATAGGGCCATAGAGGACAGTACCTTTCAACAGCACAGCCTCAATAATTAGAAATAATACAACTTTTATCTTACTTTCCTGAGGCATCTGCATGGTGAAATTTGTGGAACCAATTATTGAAATGCCTTTATGGCATCACAAGGATCAAATGAAGAATGAAGTCTCAGTAGCTTGAACCCCCCCCCCCCCCCCAGCAAACCAGAGAGTAGTTTACTGCAATCCCCCACTTGTGCTCCCAGGATGTCCAGATTTGGCAGAAGAGAGCTCTTCTTGAGGTGTTGCCTTTGCTGCTAAGGAGCTCACATTTGGCCCCAACTCCTCAATCAGGTGTATGGTCCTCATGCAGCATGAATTTATGGCTATACCATGCAGCTAATACTCCATCGTCAAGGTACCATGCTTGGTCAAAGCTGGATACTACTAATTTGTGGAGGACAAGTGAGAATATAGCGAGGGGATTAAGGGGGTCACTGTGTTGTATGCCAGACTCTAAAACGAGTTCCCCCAATGGACCCATAACACTATGGTACCCAAGGCAATAATTCTGGAAAGTTAGAGGCACCTTCATCTATTAGTGCTTGCCTAGAAACGATGTTGAATGCATTCTGCATGTCAACCTTGAAAACAACTAAGTCTTCAGTGGACAATCTTTTCTGAGCCACCAAGGCAGGTCACACCTAATTGGAGTGGTTGGAATAAATCGGCAGCGTTGACATTCAAAATGATACACATGCACCTAGTTGTGAGCCTTCTTAATCTTTAATCTCCAAATGTCCTAGATCTAGTACTTTTGTTCTAGATCTAGGACGCTATTATAGTGCGTTTATCTGAGCTTGCAGGTAAGCTTATTAACTTTTGACTTAGCCAAGTTACTCAGAACTGATTGGACTACTTGTATCTGTAAAGATTTCTTATACAAGCATAATATGAACAGCGAGATCCAATATTTAAAAACTAAAACTACAAAAGTAGCGGTATAAGAAACTGCATGTTGTGTCATGCACAGCATCAAGTGATTTTGGTGATGTTTCATGTTCTATAATAGTCCAGTTGGAATGTTTTCAAGCGAAAAATCCATATAAAGTCGCGAAACAGTATGCAAAACCACAAAAGATAACTAAACTGATACAATATTGAAGAATCTAATTTCTAAACAGGAACCTATGTGTGTGCTCTACCAGAGGCAACAGTATTTCAGTTATAGAAGTGCAACTTGATTCAGCATTACTACCGGATGATACATGTATATACAGATGGGCATGCTGCTGATCAATAGTATTTCGATTCTAGCAATGAACTGTGCGAGTGTGTCAAGCAGTGATTAATAGCAAGGGTTCTGTAATCAAACTACACCTCACATGTGTAAAGTGTGCCTTACAAAAAAACGCATCCGATAAATTGGACAAACATTTATGCAGAAATCAATATAATTTTAAAAAAGTGTTGACAACTCGCTGCGATCATCATCGAGCATATAACTAATCAAAATGAACATATCTAGTGTACTGTATGATGGCTGTGCTTCCGGCATCTTCAAACGTCCAAACTTGACTCGTCCTAGATCTAGAACGGTTACGCGTCTAGATCTGAGGACTCGAGCCTGCGTGGAGATTAAATATAAGACTTCTCCCACTGCGATTGGCCGAATGTCGAGTGGGCATCCTTGCTTAAAGTTGTTAAATGCAATTAGGTCTGCTCCTGCTAAGAACCTTGCATGGCACTGAAGAGGGAGCTTTGCCTGCAGCCACAATATTCCTAAGGGAGGAACAGATGGAAGTGGAAAGGGGGATACTATATAGCCACATCAAGTGGGTGTTGTACTCACAGGCCAGTAGGGCCAGCTGCTGTGCTTATGGGAAAAGATCTGAGAATGGAAAGAATGTTACACAGTGCCAAAACGTTGTTTTCCAGCTATGTATAATGCGTGTATACTGCTTGTATACACGCGTTTTACGTGAATCTAAACATGCTGCTTACACCGGTGGATAACGTGTGGAAGGAGACTGACATCCGATCGGGTGTAATGTTGGTGGATAGCACTATGTATACAACCGCGTATGACGCGAGGATACCATGAGTAAACGCGCATATAACGGGTGGATAACAAGCCTTTTTTTGGTACAGTGCAGGCTATAATCAACCAGTATAACTCCGTAATGCTTGAGCACAGGCATGCCTTCCGTTTATCACCGCATATTGTCTCATTAATATTGCAAGTTATCTTGTGTGATATCGAAACGAATACAGTACAGATGAAATCAGGTATAAAAGATAGAAGTTCTCAGTCTTTTCCAGCTCAGTCAAAGTGGCTGCATGAACGTTGCCAAATGTATCTTCTTTTTTTCTTTCTGTACTCCTCTTTGTGCCCGCTTGGCTGCTTGCTTCCTGCATGTTTGCCTTCGCCGCCTCTTATGTTGTTCATATATGCTCCCCGGTCAGAGATGCTAGATGAAAGAAAAGATGTTAACGTAGCTGCATGCCTATACAAATAAATCTTGCCATACCATGTTGATTTGCTGTTTTGTCCGTCCTCTTTAATTTGCTGAGAGCGGATTGTGAATGCTGCTGCATGGGGCAGTTTGTTTAACTTCACTCTGTAAGCGACTTACTGTTTGCTGTTTAAACCTTCTGCAGCAATGACTTACGATTTCATCCTGCAAATACACATTGATGTATTAAATCGCGCATGCACATGCGTGAAACAGCCTGTAACAATAAAGGATCCAAACCTTTGTCTTACCGGTGCACTATCTTCTATATATCGGGTGTAAGCTCTATACCGCAGTTTTCCACGCTACAAAGCACGAAATACAACGGTCAATATACAATATCTTATCTTACTTACCAATCATTATACCGGCCCACACAAGTACAAATACTTCGATGAGTCCATTGCACTAGCAGCTAGTCCAGCGAATCGATACTGACATCTTAGCTTCTTTGATGACCGCTGTAAATGAATGGAAGTTGCCAGCTGCCACCGCGTGATCGATCCACGTGATTTCATAGTGATCATCGCATATTTCACACCTGTATGCGTACACTCGTTTTCCGCTTAATGTCTCACGCATTATACAATCGTTGTGTATAACAAGTGTATGCAGAATGTAAACTCACGTTATACACGATGTGCATCGTGCGTTATACAGCTATTGTGTATAGCAAGAGTAACAGAGTAGATACGCTCGTTATGCATTCGAAGTATACACCGCGTATCCTCCACTACAGTAAAACACGCGTACACCGGGTTGAATACACCCTGTGGATAATTTTGATTTGGCACTGTGTTAAAATCAGGTCTTAGTGATATAGGCTCAGATTTGACATCTGGAACAACTAGAAAGGGGCAGCTAGCAGGCTGCCAGTTAGTTTCATTATTTTCAGCAACCCCACTAGAAAGCAGGAGTTTTCTCATCATGCCAGATCTGCCTAAGGAGACAGCCTCAGTGGTCAATGAGTTTTGTGTGGCCCTATTGGAAGATGATTCTGTTATGACCAATTGCTCAACCTTTGGCCAAGTTCCAGAGGGATACCAAATCATTATCCATCCACATATTACATAAGTAGTCCACTGAGAGTGGCTTGTCATAATGTCCTTGATGTCTTAGCAATGGAAGGACACACTTAGGAAGCATAAGAAGCTTCAGCCGTGCCTCCTCTGTATTATCTTGGACCACACACCTCAGTTTCGGAAGGTTGAGATGGCAAACTTCCTTGAAGGTGAGAAGGCTTGGGCTTTTATCATTGAGAGGAACTGCATCAATAAATGTGTCTTGGAAGAGCATAGGAGCTGTAGCTGCAGCCTCTTCAAGTCAACACACTTCCTGGAGTGAGATGATAGTCGGGAATTAGCAACAATCTGGAAGCAGCTGCAGTGGCCGCAGATATGGGAGTCCTGCTCCTCTAGCCAGGTGTTTGGATCCGGAGAGAAGGTGGAGGAACTTGAAGCCAGGGTGACATTGGTGATTCAGGCTGAAGCAGAAGTTGAGCATGAACTAGTCATCTGCGACAGGAGTCGCTGCAGGATGTGTGGTAGAATGACATGATGGAGTTGTGGCCCAATCCCCTTGTGAACCTGGGAAGCCAGAAAGAAAGAAGCTTCTGTAATGTACCTGTACCATTCTTCAAATCTTAGATATCTGATAGTACATGTACCTGCAAAAACAGTATAGCAGAGGTGGAAGAGAAGCAGTGTTGGATATGCGGCAAATGATTAGCAAGTAGCAACACTAAGTGCATTTTGGCTTATATGCAGTTATAATATGTGCTGTTCCCTTACACAATGATTTACAATAATAGGCACTGATACAAATGTCAACTTAGATCAAAATTGCCACACAACATAGCGCAGTGTGCACACTGTACCTAAAAAGCATCAGTACTCTGTATACACTAATCTAATTAATATGATCCAAGATGAGGTACATTGGCCTTAATGACCTCTATCATCATTGTGTTTTGCTATTTTAGATCCAAGGCAAAATTCAATTTAAAGTGCCAATAAAAGTAAAGCGTGAATGCCTTACTTAAGCCTAATTAAGTTAGTCACAAATAAAAACCACATATTACCAATTTTTTCAGGTGATGGTGTAATGAAAATGTTAAAGAGAACATTGAAAATCACATTCCATCTGGTAATTACATACAAGGAGAGATATTTCTGATTTCCTTATCAAAATTCTCACAAACAACTCTTGCATGAAGCCCTCAAATCATCATAAGGACTTAATAATCTGTAATAATGTTAAAGCTAAATATCAAAACCACCTTTGGTTATGTCATTTATAAACCATGACCTGATCTGATCTTCCTTAGTGGTGCAACACAATGAGGATGTTATGCAGTAAAGTGTGCACACCTATTCACAGTTCCGATGCAAATATGTAATCAGTTTAGAGCAAAAAGCTCATACAGAAGCCATGACATCTACTGCAACACACCCAATCACACCCCAGTTATTGGCCTTCCATCATAAGTAGAATATGTACTTACAGAAACTGAAGCACACAACTCAACCACACACCAGTTGTGATTTCTAGCTATGGAGACAACTAAATGAATACACAAAGCCAGCTATGAAGCTTTTCTAAACAGACATTGCTACTTCATAATGACATCACACACACTCACATGCACACACACACACAAACATACACACACACACACACACACACACACACACACACACACACACACACACACACACACACACACACACACACACACACACACACACACACACACACAAACAAACACATACACATACACACACACATTGTAGGTCCTACTTCGACACTGAACATAACTCAACATCACACACACTAGCAGGTTGAAACGACTAAATTCAGTTGTATTAAGCCTTTTTTTTTTACCTGTCAGACGTTTGTATAAGAACACATTTTGGACACAACTCAAGTCATGAATGTTAAATACCTCATGAATTCTGTACATGTAAGTGTGTCTCCATGGACTCTGTAAAAGGTCATTCTTAGTTAGTGGGACCATATCTTACCTCTTGTCAACATGCTCTTTGTGGTTCATGTTCTTATTCCCCAAAAAGTAATTAATTTGGTCATGTGGTTTTAAATAGATATGTGTTCGTAAACTTGACCTTTTGCATCACATTTTGGTCTTTGCACAATTAGCTATAGTATCTTAGTTCTAAAATAACAAAATAATTATTTGCCATAGATTTCACTATGGGTATCTGTGCGGCGTAATGACGAAATTTGAAAGTGAAAGATCATTATTAACAAGCTCAAAAACTTCATTAAAAAAAAATTCCCATCCTTCAACAGCCATAAGCCTACACAATAGTCAGCCTTTATGAGAAAAACCTAAGTAGAATCTTTTTTTTTTCCTTAACAAGTTTGATTGACGCGTGCATACTACTGCTAGTATTAAAATGGCTCTTCGAGGTCTGCTGTCTTTGCAATCCGGCCCCGCGCGAAGCCAGCGCCAGCGCGCACTCAGACCTCGAAGAGCCTTCGAATAATAGCGATATTGACGACAGCTATAGCCGAAAATACCCTCCATGGATGCTTTTAAGTGACCCTGTTAGCTTCTGAAGAGTGCATGAAGGTACCTGTTTCATGCATGTTTTTATCCAAAGTGCAAAAAATTTAAAGCGGCTAATTGTACCCAGGCCCCACTGAAGCTAAAGTTACATGCCGAAGGCATGTTTACATCAGGAGATAAAGTTAGGGCTTTAGCCCGCCTTTAGGGTTAGGGCTACAAAGCTCGAAGCGTCGACGATGCCGACTCCGAATCCGGGGTCAAATTGCACCCGCGGTGCTGTCCAGACACTCCATTGAAAAAACACCGCCTCGTCCCGAGTCCGGGACGAGGCGCCTTCGGCGCCGTACTGCGCGCTTTGCGCGCCACACTACGCCCCTTATATGTACAGCGCTTCTCTTGCTGATTTGGAGGACACGCCCCCAAGCATAAAATCCAATATCCGTCCCTGAAGAAAGGCCTCAAAAACTTAAAGGAAGCTATTGTAGCTGCGATAACAGCACTCACTGCACTGGCACATCATTCCAGGTGTAGTAGTTTCAGAGACTGATTCAGTGAAGCACAGGCTAACAGAAAGACTTTTGTGCTGTTTACCAGACCCATTTCTCGCGGTACCGGTGATGTAATCCATCCGCAGCTGCGAGTGTGTGGGCACTTTCACGCCAATAGACTAAGTGGTGTAGGTCTCATTAATGGTGTAGTAATAGCAACAAAATGAATAGAGGGAGGAAAAAGGCCGGAGGCTTTGCCGCCATACTGTCAAACACAACGTGGCACTCAGTGAGGGAAGCCAATAGCCAGGCAGCAGCACGTAACAACCTTCGTTTAACTGTTGAGTTAACGTGTACAAACAGTTTTTTTGTTTGTTGAAAGTACATGTATGGCGGCGTAGCTCAGCCTTTTTTACTCCCTCCTGTGGTTCGTTTCGCTTAGGACCTTTGGTAAGCGAAATACACAGTACCGTTGTCTCTACAGTTTAGATAACCATGCAATTTATTAACATATTGCACCCTGATTGTGACGTCATGGGTGCTCTGCATTCTGATTGTACGCTTTTTTCCCCAGATGCCCAGAACTATGCCAGACCCATTTCTCGCGTAGCGGTGATGTAATCCATCCGCAGCTGCGAGTGTGGGTCTGGGTACGAGACTACAACACGCGTGTTACGTAACATATACGGTAATTGCATTCCGTATATGTAAAAAAAGATAATAACTTGAAACTATAGTCTAGTCTCCAGACCCTCCGAGGGTGTGGCTACGTCAGTCTGAACGCATGATTTGAGCACATGTTGTTCTGATTGAGTGAAAATTACATGGCAACTTTAACCTTATCCTGAATGGTGTGGTTATAATCTGTTTCAAGCTGATCACCGTCGCTATTTCTTTCCATTTGCACCCTTTCTGACACAAGTATATATACTAATTTGACACGAAATCAGTCACGACAATATAGCCGGCAGAAATGGTTTCTATTCCTATAGGATTTACGTTGCCTCGTGCATGGGTAACGTGCGCCGGATAGCTAGCTAACCGCAACCGCCTTTCCCAGCGCAGAGGGCACAATCCCGCACAATCACAACATGTTGTCGACAACCGATCGCGAACGGTTAACCGCAGCGTGCACATACCCACGCACACTTCCTATAGACTTTCCTTAATAGGCATTGAGCTGGACACGATATAAATACAGTTGCATGTTTTTATTTGTATTTTATTTTTAGCGCTAAATGGTTTTATTGTATCAGTTCTGCAGCTGTCGGAGCAAATTTTTTTTTTAAATTTTTACAGCGCAGAACGGTGACAGAACAAAGAATTTCCAAAGATACAAAGAACAGAACTTAAAAAGAGGTATATAGATTTTGCTGTGCGCAATGGGAGTCTTGCATGGAGAGTGCGGCGTGTATATGATGTCCTTTTGTTAGTTTAACCTAGCCATAGCCTAGTAAGCTATAGCCGGACAGCGTCTGTGTGATAAGCCCCAGTACAATAGGTTTGAATGTCTGGTCATTGTACATGTAGCAATTTCCCCACATTACAAGTCTTGTCAACTGGTCATTTTGAGATCGTATACGGTTGATCAGCTAGTTCAGAAAACGCGCATGCATACTTGAACGCCAAGTGTGTATATATGTACATTCATATGCCACAACTCATGATCAGTTTGGATCTTTAAAGTCATGCGTTGATCACAACTGACTCCATGCAAGAGCTGCATGCACTTGCAACTATAAGGGAGTTTTCCTAAAGAATTCCATTATTCGGATGGCTTCACTAATGCATCACGTACGTTTTAGTCATCTGGAACAGGAATTTGTAAATGACATCACATCATGTGAAATGGTCCACCCCAACGTCCATACAAGGAATATGTACCAGGATATAATGCAATATGGAACACTTGACATAGAAATGTGCTTGGGCTTACATATGATGATCAAGCACTATACTGATATTTATAATGCCACATGTACGTATACATGTGTGCCGTAATATCACCCACTTTGAATACAGGAGTACTTGCATGTCCAATACACCATTCATGTAATGTAAACAGCATCCTAACTGATGAGTCAGGGTAAAATTATTCAAAGCAAACAAAGAGTTAAACAATATGATTTTAATGAACGGTTTATTGCTTTTAAAATATTTGCCCAATTTGCGCCAATTTGTTTCATTTTATGTGCTGTTTGTAAGTGATGAGTCATAGCATACAGGAGTGATAAGTCATAGCATACAGGGCTGTATACTCAGTTGATAATATCACACATTTGCAGAGGGGAAGGTGGGTAAAAATTGCGTGATACACTTTTGAAAAGGATTAATTAGATACACACATCGATCTGTCATAAGTGTGTTGGTTGCACATGATATCACTTGAATAACAGATTTCAACGGTACCACAAACATGAAAAGATTCCACTTAAGTCCTTTGTTTACAAAATACAAATTGATTCTTACACATTTCAAATTGAACCTGCGCTGGCATTTTAATTAACTTGCTGGCCATAAATTTCAATGCAATGCTATCTTGTTTGGGCTTGCACTACGAAGGACTGGTTTTGTGGGACTGATAATGTTTTAATGCACAATGGTGCAAATAATACATTTGGAGCCCAAGGTTTCTCTCCTCAATCGAACTTTGCTAGGATAGCAATGTGATAGAGGAAAAAGAATTATATAATGTGCTTTGGTCTGCAGTATTCCATTTTATGATACATTTGATTTTTTTTTCAGTGATACAGAACACATTTTGATCAATTTCATTTACATGTACTACCAAGTGGTTATTTTCACTTTGCATTGGTACGGAATAATTTCCCTGGGCAGCGCAGATGTATATTATGTATCAGCTAATGGAAGCTGCTCCTACCCAATATGCAATGACTTTAACACTTACTTGGAATTGTTTCCTAAGTATTTTAATTCCAATACAACATTTGTTTTTCTGCCAGGAAATCACTCAATAAATTCAGAAATTCCTAGCATTAGCAATTTAAACAACTTTGAATTTGTAGGAATTGGAGATTTTGTTGAGTATAGTATTGATTACAATGTGAAGCAGTATGGATTTGTTTCCTACAACATGGACAGCACTATAACGTACAGGTCATCATCAAGCATCATTGTCTGCAACACATCAACATATTTCAGTTTAACTGACATTACAAACCTTACAATTGCTAACCTCACATTTCTTAATTGTGGAAACAGCAGTGCAGGGGCCCTTTTAATGAAAAATATCAATTCTCTACTGATGGATGGAGTATCAGTTCAAAATAGCACAGGCTATGGCATATTGGGAATAAATTTGATTGGAAATTCACAGGTCAGTAGATCATCATTCATTGGAAATAATCAATATGTAAAAGGCATGTTGCAAACGAAGTTTATAAGTGACAATTCTTGCAATCCAATAATAGCGTACTGGAACAATGGTAATACAGAACCATCTCAATATATCGGTGGAAATGTTCTCATTCAGTACACTAATGATGCTGGCATTTTAAATAGTACAAAAAATTTGCTTATATCGTCTTGTCTGTTTAGCTTGGGTTTAGACTGTAATTATGGTAACTTCAACTTCAATCCTCTCTCAAATGTAACCGGGACAGGTCTTGCGGTGTATGCAGAAAGTAACTACTTTGTAAATATTATTCTAACCAATATCACATCATATAGAAACCAAGCATACTATGGTGCTGGGATCAACATAGTTTGTACATTAGTACCATTTTCATTCATTATGGAAAACATACGTGTGGTCAGTGGAGTTGCATTCTATGGAGGTGGTATATCCTATCTTACTGCTGGCACAAACTCAACCTCAAATACTGGCATAACACTGAGCCAGATTACCATTTCAAACTCAATATACAGAAATAACTATGCACAAATCAAAGGTTCATCCCTGTATGTGGCTAGTCAAAATCAGCTAGTACAGAATAATAATTCCGTAATTAATGTGTCATTGTACACGAGTTTAATAACTTGTGAAGTTGGATACTCATCTCTGGATGTCCAGGTATCCAGTTATTCTGTTGTGTTTATTGCAAGCAACATCGTTTGGCAGAATACAAATCTAACAAATGCTGCAGTGTTTTCTGGAAGTAATAATCTGTCACAGGCTATCATAAATATGTATCAGTGTCGTTTTCCCAGTTCAGGCTTTTTAATTTCTGTAAAGAACAGCATATTGTATTCATATGGCTGTAACTTCAGTGATGCAGCTATAGGGTTTCAATCATACTACAGTACAGTTATCATGTTTCAGAGTACATTTAGCAATACTTTGCAATGGTTCATGGCAATGAATTCCACTATTCAGTTAAATGATTGTGTGTCAATTGGTAGTGGTGCTATTACTGCAAGTCAGTCACTGATCAATGCAACATCTAACAATCTTGTACTCAGCAACAATTCATGTGGTGCAATCCAGCTGGTCTTAAGTACAATGACATTACAAAATAGTGATATGCAGTTTTTGTTCAACAATGCTTGTACTATAAGTGATACTGGGATATTTGGTGGTGCATTATATTTAAATCAATCAGTGGTTAGCTTTATTAATTCCAGCGTACAATTTGAAGGAAACTATGCCTATGTTGGTGGAGCAGTCTATCTGTTCCTGTCAAGAATCAATTTTATATCCAGCAATTTGCAATGCAGCAACAATAACGCTGACTATTATGGAGGTTGCATGTACCTGCAGTCATCTATCCTGTCATTGGAAAACACGGCTAGTACAGTATTCTCACAAAACACAGCCCACAATAGTGGAGGTGCTCTGTTCTTTAGCCCCAATTCCAGTTTGGATATCACAGCACCATCTGAGATTGTGTTTAGTAACAACAATGCCTCCCTCACTGGAGGAGCCATATATGTGCAAGAATTCACACAGCTACCCCAGCCTTGCTTTTACACTTTATCAGGCTTAAATGATACATTGCAAATTCCAAATATTGTACTAACTTTCAACAACAATAGTGCACAGGCAGGCAGTGCATTGTATGGAGGTAATATTGATAACTGTATTCTTAGTGACAATGCTAATCCAAGTACAATATTTGATATGGTTTTCAAAATTGGCGAATCTCAGAACTCAATTTCGTCAATTCCATACAACCTCTGTAAATGTCCAATGCAGAATTCAAGTGTGTGCAATCCTGTTAGTACGTTTGATAAACCAGTGTATCCTGGACAACAGATTGTTATTCAATTTGCAGCTACTGGACAAAGGAACGGGGCTGCCCCGGCAGTGGTTCTTCCTGTATTTTATACCAAGTCAACTCCAATGATCCTGTCTCCATTACTGACTGAAAACGAATGCTACAATTATTCAATTCCACATTACTTGAATGGTACATCTGTGCTAGTTGTGACACAAAGTTCTTTTTATTCAATTAACGTACCATTCTCAAACTTTACAGTCACTACTAACCTTCTTCCTTGCCCATTGGGATTTTCATTAAATAGTTCTTCAAACACTACTGTACCATGCTGCCAGTGTAATCCTGTAATAAGTGGGCAGGTAGCATATTGCAACATTACTGATGTGACCATACAAAAGATGACACAATATGTATGGATAGGTACAGCATCGGATGAAACAGTAGCATACTCTGAGTACTGTTTGCAGGAAGTGTGTCAAAATAGTTTCATTTTCCTTCCTGAGGCTCCAAATTCACAGTGCGCAAACGGCCACACAGGAATTATGTGCAGTGGATGTGAGTCTAATCTGAGTATTACCTTAGGCATGCCTAAATGTCAAGCATGTTCCGACGACTTTCTGTCATTGGTGATTGTGTTTGCAGCAATGGGTGTAGCATTCACAGCCATTCTGTTTGTACTCAACTTAACTGTATACACAGGAACAATGAATGGATTCCTGTGGTACACTTTTGTCATCAATCTCAACTATTTCATATTTTTCAATGCAAAAAGCTTTGATACACATGGAGTTATATTCATATTTCCTGCATGGTTTAATTTTGATTTTGGTATTGTATCATGTTTTTACGAAGGCATGGACATGTATTCATATACATGGCTACAGTTGGCTTTCCCCACTTTCATTTTCAGTCTTATTGGAGTTATAATTATCTGTGCACAATACTCCCTTGCAATATCCAGGCTCTGCAGATCAAATGCAGTGCCAGTTCTGGCAACACTCATCTACATATCACTTTCCAAGTTAGTTAGGATGATTGTAGCAGCTTTATGGCCTGTCAAAATTGTGTCTGCAAGTGGGACACGTTGGATGTGGCTGTATGATGGAAATATTGAATATTTTGGTGACAAGCATCTCCCACTGGCAGCATTTGCACTCTTGTTATTGCTATTTGTTGTATTTCCATATACTGCAATACTTCTTTTAGCACCATGGCTACAGAGGTTTTCTCACATCAAATGTCTATTGTGGGTTAACAAATTGAAACCATTCCTTGACAACTACCAAGCACCATACAAGGATCAGTTCAGGTACTGGACAGGAGCAACATTACTTTTCAGATTTATCCTTTGCATCATAACAACTTATTACAGTAACAACCCAGATGTGATACTTGTTGCTATTGTAGTGTTACATGTCTCCATAATTCTAGTTGCTGGAATAGCAATTTACAAGAACTGGATTTTGAGCATTCTTGAAAGCTTTTTCAACATCAACATAACAATAATGGCAACACTACTGCTTTCATATCAAGATAAATCAGATGACAGTACAACCACTGTAGTTTGGCTTGGTGTAGGGAGCTCCTTACTCTGCTTTGTTGGAATACTTTCATATCATGTTTATTCTTACCTGATACGTATAAATTCCAAGTGCAAGCCGAAGCAAAACAGAAATGACGAAGGTTCCATTGTACAGGCTACTGAAGAGGATCTGCTCTTGTCTTAATAAACAGTGCTTAGAAAGGTTTGGAATTTATGTGTGCCTTTTCAAAACTTTATAACTTGGAATAGAGATTGTAAATGTAAATGTACCAGTAGATACTGCTGATGATGAAGTGTTTCAAACTGCACAGCATATATACTTTATTATTCATGTAATCCAGGCATCCAATTAAAATGCTGCATGGTCTAGAAGATTCTTGTCATAACTTTAATATAATAATAAATGAAGGTTTACACTTATTCGATAAGGAGGTCTGCCAGACTTATTCAGACAGCATGTGCATTGACCCAGATGATTCAGTTTGACAACAAGCTCAGCTGAGTTTGAGCAGGGGGTGGTCTGGGGCTTCAAAGTGTATCACTATACTCGTCAGCAGTATTCATGTCTTCCTTTATGATGTCAGGCTTTGCTGCCAAAAGTAGCCACCATCTTCTGGAATCTTTGGACCACTTTAATACCTGTGTTTCCTCGGCAGAGGCCATTTGTATTGATGAGTTGCTAGATTCTCCAATGACCCAGAAGAAACTGTCCAGTAAGATAGAGAACAAGCAGTTTCAGTTGCTGTTTGAGGCTTGCTCTATTCCAAACAGGGCACATTTAATGTCTGCTTCATCCAACCTTGCAGCTTCTTGGCTATCAGTTATACCATCCCCAGGTTATAACCTCCACCTTGACAAGGCTGAATTCCAGACAGCCATAAAATGGTGGCTAGGATAGACATGTTTGGTGGCAGTAGGTGCCCATTTTGTACAATCCAATCATTTACCCTTTATGTATAAAATAATAATTATTTAAAATGATAATAATAATTGAAGTGGGTGGGATATGGCTTATCTGGAGATTACATCAATACATCCAGCTGATATATTGGTTCAAGGTTGGGATAGAGGCAAGCCTACTGCCTTTGATATAACGGTCCCTTCACCCCTCACTCCTGCCACCTTAAGAGATGCCAGTACTTCCTCAGGGGCAGCAGCCCATGCCGCAGAATCTAGAAAACATTCCACCAATGATGCCAGGTGTCAGGAGCTGGGGTGGTGGGTGTGCATCCCACTGGCAGAAGAAACCTTTGGACATTGAGGGAAGGATGCTCAAATCGTGTTCTCATGTCTTGCGTCTTTACTATCCATCCACCAAGGTCACCCCAAATCTGTTGCCCTGATTGACATCTACAGCAGAATGAACATGTGTTTAGTTAGATTGGTATCCAGGGCCATCATGGGCAGGGTAGTAGTTCTTTAGGACATTTGTGTGTGGTGTAGTGTAGCTAGTTCTTTGTTCTTGTGTATGTTCAATAACATACATGTTCACTTTGAAATAATAAAATATTAAAAATAATAATAATGCCCTTTTGCCAAGATGTTCCTTGGGTCAGCACGCTGTAACCTCCAGGCATGGGGGAGATGTGGTGGTGAGGCACAATCACTTGCGTGATGTTGTTGTGGACTTCTGTCGACGAGCTCATCTGAGTGTGAGCATAGAGATTGGTTACCAGAGATCACAGCCACTCCAGACCCACAGATGTGCTCATAGTTCGGCAGGACAGGGCCAAACATTTGATGTACATAGTGATAGGTCTAAGTCAAATGTCTGGTCCGATGCAGCATGAACAGTTTCAGCAACTCACCTCAGGAATTGTGGTGGACATGCATTCCCTTAGCTTTTGAGACCTTTTGCAATTGGGGTAAGGAAGCTAACCTCACTTTTCTAGGCTTTTGCGTCTCACCTTTCTAGAAAACAATAATTATAATAAGTGGTATATACTTTAATCTAGTAGTAGGTAATTTGATGTTGCATGCTTATTTATCTGTATTATTATGTCATTACATATTTAGATTAATTAAAGGACACATATACATGAAGCAGTCTACATGTCCGAGGCAAATCATCTGGACAATATGGCAGTGGCAATTGCTTTGATAAGATCAAAAAAGAGCTTGCCATAAAGGTTGATGAGGACAGCTGCCTTGGCCTTGTTTGAGGTAGTTGATATGCAAAAGGCCGAACTCCGTGGGGACACAGTCCCACCCAACCTCCCTCCACTTGGTGTGCTTTGTCTCATGATTCCTCTGCTCATAGCACTGACGGCCACACCAGCTGTGAGTCCCACTTCCAAGAAAACTTTAGATTTAATATGTTTTTATAAATAATTATTTAAGGCAGCTGGGGGAAAGAAGCCCAGAGTGTATTTTCAAGCTTAGCATCCCTGCATGCTATTATCCAGACCAGTCTCAAACCAGAAGTGGTTGAGGAAATTTATGGCCACCTGATGCTTGTGAGATCAGTGGAAAGGGCCATAATGGGTAAATTTAAAGACTTGATGCTATTGGAACTGTTTTACTATAATAATATAATTATGTTTTATAATAATTATCATCACTATCATAAAATAATAATAATAATATATATAAAGATCAACGTTAATACATACACCTATATGTACATAAAGTCTTTACGAAAGTGAAGACGACCTAGCCAGTAATGCCCTAGCGTTGGCCCTGACCAGGACAATACTTAGTCTTCCATAAAGCCCAGACACCGCAGAAGACTTGGAACAGCCTGTTCGAGTGGCAATCCGCGTGGCGAGTCTGTCAAGACATCTACCAGCTTCTTCTCCCCAACAACCATAAGTCTCCACTGATAAGGGGATACAGACCCAGCCCAGACGACTGCATTTTTCGTCGTTGGCAACATGTTTGCGAATTTCAGCAGCCGACGCAGCAGACCCAGCCATCACACTCGCTTCATTCAAAGTAGAAGGATTTAGCGCTGATGTAATGGTGAAATCCAATGCGGCAGGTTTGCCAAACTCCCAATTAGGCAGCAAGATATCTGCGGGGCGTGTGCGACTTCCCTCAACATCCAAGCCACTACCTGCCTCTATTTGACCTGCAATACAGGCCAGCTTACATGATTCCCAGAAGGTGTCACGCAGAGAGTTGTGCCTGAAGATTGAATCGCCTCCACTTTTACAAGTAAGGGCATGGTGACCCAGGGGGTCTAGGGCGTGTGATGGACAGAATGAACAACTGGAGCCGTTTTGAGAGGTGTCTAATCCGAGCCACCATTTTAGAGCCACCTGAAATTCAGGAGGATCGAGGTGTAAGTTCTTGTGGGGAGTTGGCATAACTGAAAGCCAAGCTGAGGCATGGGGAGAGGACACCGAGAGGAGCCGGGCGCAGTTAGCTGGTGAAGACGTATGGTCAAAGAGAATCTTGAACTGGTGGTCTTCGATCATGGATGACAATTGCCTTTGGTGGGGAGGAGCATCGATTATGTCCTGTAAACCAATACCCTCCATACCCTCAACGGCGCCATTAAACTCAATAAGGGACTGCTCCAAGTGGGGGTTCTCTCCAAAAGCAATACCAAAATGACCCATGGAAGCAATGAAACAAGCACTTGAATGAAGTCTGAGACTGCGAAGACCCAGGCCTCCCCTACTAGGACTCAACTGAGCTTGCATCCAAGCATCATCGGAGACGTCTACGCTTGTGCACTCTGTAAAACAATGACGGATGTCCCGGTCAAAAATGCCTAGCCCTTCAGCAACCAAGGATGGTGGTGTAGATCTTGCCAAGTGGACCATTTTACAGAAGCTACCACAGAAGCGAAGCAACAGGTAAGCAACCTGTGGGTCTTTGGATCCAACTTGCTGCAGCTTAGAGAGCAGAACATTTGCCTTGGCGCGCTGATTTGCAACAAATTTAGCACAAAACAAGATATCCCCAATGGGAGCTCCCAGTATCTCCATGTTAGGTGTATTGGACCGCTTCATACCCGGTGGGAAGGAATACATGTTTCCCTTGGAAAAAACCTCGCATTTAGAAACATTGAGGAAAAGGCCTAATTGAGGACCCAGCTCACTGAGTATGGTGATCACCCTGGCAACAGCCTTCTCTGAACCTGCTACAGCCCCATCATCCATATACCATTTGTGGTACAAAAGGTGTGATGACACTTCATCGGTAGCAATAGTGCCTACCAGTTTCTGTAAGACTAGGCAAAAGAATAAAGGCCCCAGAGGATCCCCTTGTTGGACACCCGTTTCAGATGATAAGGTTCCCATAGAGTGGAAAAGCGTGGGATGCTGTCCGTAGCACCAAGCTGCCCACGGCATTAGCTCGGGAAAGTGCAAGAGGCATTCATCAAGTAATCCCTGGCGTGAGACCATGTTGAATGCATTCTGGAAATCAATTTTAAGTACAACGAAATCTCCATCGTTCCAGTGACTTTCGATGCAGTCCCTAAGGCCGTGGACGATTAACTCAGACCCTCCTGGGCAAGCCACTCCCACTTGATGTCCCTCAAAAAACTCAGTAGCCTTTGCTTTTGTTATCCTACAAAGGCATTTGCTTGTTAGCCGCCTTAGTACTTCCCCGACTGCGATAGGCCGAACATCTGGAGGGCTATCAGGCTTGTTTTTCACCAGTGCAATAAGACTACCACCCGCCAAGAATTTGGCAACACCTACTGGGGCTCGTCCGGAGGCCAGAAGATTCACTAACTCTCGAAGTGAAGCACCTATAGCTGTTGGAAGGGGAACTTCTGAAGCGTCTAGCAGGTGTTGTATTCGTAGACCTGAAGGGCCACAAGCAGATGCTTTAGGGAAGGATCTCAGAACTGACTGGATGTCAAAATCAAGTGGAATGATGTTGGTTTCTGTTGCCTCTGACGCTGGGAGAACTGGGGCTGGACCATGAGGGTGCTTGTCTAGCAGTAACTGAAACGTGTGCTCATTGTCTGCAGCGATGCCTGATGAAGTTAAAACCTTGCACGCTTTCCCCAACGAACCTTCCTTAGCAAGTGCTATAGCTGAGTTGAGCACGTCAAACTGCTTTGAGGATTTGGACTTATTAGCTGCACTGAAATTAGCTGTGTGTCTCCAAAGAGCCTGAAACTCCCCCTTGAGCCATAGCTTGCACAGTGAGATGATGGAACTGTTTTTGTGGTGACGACCTTTCCTTTTTGAAGGCAATAGGACGCACTTCGGAAGCATAAAAAGTTTTAGCCAAGCCTCTTCGGTGTTTTTGTTTATCACTTCTTTTAGCACTGCTGAGAGAGTCCTAGCAAAGATGGGTCTTGCTTTGGCTGGTATGTGGCGGATAGTAGCGCGCTTCAGTTTAAAAACTTCATCGAAGGTAAAAGTAAACGCTCCGCTGTTACTGTTTAAGGAACTAGGCCCTGAACTACCAGGTGGGTTGTCTGGACTAAATTCCACATCTCTGTTAGTGCACTTTTGGAGATGCGAATTGGAATGTGACTTGGCCACTATCACTATCATAAAATAAAATAACTTAGGGTACTTTTGACCCTGATCAGAACCAACTCCGAGGCCATTCTGTCTGGAGCTTAACTTTGCTGTTTGTGCATGTAAATGAACTTCAAGTACAATACACTGTAAAAAATTAATCTTTTTGTATGAATGTATCATTCTCCTGCCCGCCCCATCAGGTGGGGCAGTGAACATTTGAAAGAGTGGGGCAATAAAACTTGGAAGGAGGGAGGGGGCAGTGAAAAGACATTCTGGAATTAAGAATCACCTGGATGAGGGCACTGTAATTTTCTAAATTGTTTTATCTTTAAAAAAAAAAAAAAGAGCTGAAAAATCCACATTAAAAAAATACACTATAGTTCTGTGTGTTTAGAGCTCCTCAACTTTGGTCCCCTGGGTGTGGTCTTCTTCTGTTTAGGTGCCTTTGAAAGCTGTGACAAAAGCAATGGTTTTGAAAAGAAGGCTGTATACAAATCAGTACATGCACATGTACTAACTATATTGATAATTACACTCCTTTCTGTTTTTGTAATAAAAAACATTTGTGCAAGTCATAGTATTGTAGTAAAATAAAATTGAACAGGTACCTCTGAGTACTGTGCTCAAACTTAAACAACATAATTGGAGAAGGGGTGTGGGTGCAGAGGGTAGGAGTGAGAGGCCACTCTGCGCAGAGAGGTACTACGAAAAGGCCAGGAGAGGCAGGTTAGAATGGAGGAAGGTATCATACGAGAGAGATAAAGAGTGAGAATGGGGAAACTGGAGTGCAAAGTAATTTCACAGAGAGTATAATTACGAAATTGAGGTACTGTGTATAAAATTATTTTTAAATCTCCAATTCAAGTGGAACTGTGACGCCAACTACCATGGAGGGGTCGTCACCATGGTAAGGTCACATCACAGTGAGGTCACCACTGTGGAAATTACAGTCCTACACATAGCACTTGACACAAGAGACCAAGCTGGGCTCACTGGTGTTGGTGTTGGCTGTGTTCTGTAGGGATTGGTATAGCCAGGCTCTTCAGGAATGAGGCCTAACTCCTGGGCCATCTAGTGAAGAAAGGTTGAGAAATAGTATACCTTGAGTACATATTAGTCATCATTGCAGAACATTTTCATACAAACACATATTAATAGGGCTTTGGGCATGACATACATATTACAGTGTGAGTCTTATGCTCAAACAAAATTATTACATGTATGGTTGACGTGTGTTAAATGCATGAGATGGGACATACAAGGTCTATGAGATGGGACATACAAGGTCCATGAGATGGGACATACAAGGTCCATGAGATGGGACATACAAGGTCCATGAGATGGGACATACAAGGTCCATGAGATGGGACATACAAAGTCCATGAGATGGTACATACAAGGTCCATGAGATGGGACATACAAGGTCCATGAGATGGTATATACAAGGTCCATGAGATGGCACATACAAGGTCCATGAGATGGGACATACAAGATCCATGAGATGGGACATACAAGGTCCATGAGATGGGACATACAAGGTCCATGAGATGGGACATACAAGGTCCATGAGATGGGACATACAAGGTCCATGAGATGGGACATACAAAGTCCATGAGATGGTACATACAAGGTCCATGAGATGGGACATACAAGGTCCATGAGATGGTATATACAAGGTCCATGAGATGGGACATACAAGGTCCATGAGATGGGACATACAAGGTCCATGCGATGGGACATACAAGGTCCATGAGATGGTATATACAAGGTCCATGAGATGGGACATACAAGGTCCATGAGATGGGACATACAAAGTCCATGAGATGGGACATACAAGGTCCATGAGATGGGACATACAAGGTCCATGAGATGGGACATACAAGGTCCATGAGATGGTATATACAAAGTCCATGAGATGGGACATACAAGGTCCATGGGATGGGACATACAAGGTCCATGAGATGGGACATACAAGGTCCATGAGATGGGACATACAAGGTCCATGAGATGGGACATACAAGGTCCATGAGATGGGACACACTCACAAGGTGTAGCTGTGTGGCATGGGGTCCACTGAAGATCTCGGTACTCTTCTGGCAGTAGTCCATGGCCCACTCAAGAACATGACGCCAGGCTGCTGCTTCCTTCTTGTAGACCTTGTAACAGTATCATGACCTTAATAACCAGGGGCCTCTATTATATTACACCATATCATTAATAACTAATGATCTATAACTACGTTAACCTGAATCAACCCCTTCCCTTGCATTCTCTGCTACACATTCCCTTCCATCACAGCTTACACAGCTCCCATCCATCACACTCCCCCAACTGTTGCACTCATCTCATCCCCAGACCACTACATGTACCCTCGCACATACATGTGTACCTTCTTGGTGATGTCAGGCAGCCGAAGTAGCACATCTCCAAACAAGATAACATTCTCGTACACATGTCCAAGAGCTGGAATTAGAAATGGCCGACCAGTGGTTACCATTCCAAAAATCAATATTACATTACCTAGTGAACAATATTGTACATATGCATAATTTGTTTACATACATGTAGCAGTTCCTCTATCATTCCAAAGACACATGTGGTCTCTAATTTTATATGCTGTGACCATACCCAAAACACCAAATACTAACCATCTTGCAGTTCCTTATCAGTAGGAAATGGAGAGGAAGGGGTGTGGTTATTGTTCATCAGTATCGTCATGGAACCATTCATCAGCTGGAAGAGGAATACTGACTTTACTGTAAGGCAAGGCTACTATTACACATCTTATAACATACATTATTATAATTGTTGCACATGTGTGCGCTTGACAGGCAGGCATTCTGTGAGTTTTCTGTGCCCCCCCCCCCCCCCCCCCCCCCCCCCTCCAAAACACAACGAAATCTCAACTTCCAGAACTGCCAACATTTGTCTCCATTATGTTTGGATCCGAACCCAATTTTAACATCCGTACCATAAAATCGTGCACGTCTGGGCACGAGATCAGAATCTTGCCCTTACGGGGAATATTGTGTCCACCAGCATCTTGATCAGCTTGTACTGCTTGGCGTAGTCATGGAGACCCACAATCTTCTTGGCAGTCTCGACCTGTTCCTTCCGCTTAACGCCAAAGCCGCTCTTGTCTGAAGCGCGGATACGTCAAGGAGCTATCAACGTGGTAGTACTAAATAAGGTTATGGGTGCTGTGCTGTTGTGTGCGAGCATTGGATAGCCTGTAAGCATTATGTAAAACCTTAAGAGTCGACTCGTTTATATAGATACAGATCTTGAGCTGTATGTCGGCTGCATCCACCATGCCTTCTGACGGCTGGGCTCCGCCACCAGCCGAGGGCGCTCCTTGGTCGCCTCTTGATAGCAAAACCCCCACTAAAAAGTTGAGCAGGAGAAACGTACACGCACACATGGAACAATAACAAAAAAATCAATTATAAAATTTTAGGGTTAATTCTTACGTCACGTTCCAAGCACATTTATTAATATCTTTCCAAATTTGTGGTTAACGCTCCGGTTCTTTAGTTTTAAAATGGAGAAAGAAACGGCAGCACGAACTGTGGTGATACCTCAGGTACGTATACGTGAATGACCCCTACCCGTTTTGAGAGATAAGAGTAGAAAAGCTGACTTTGCAGAGCGGTACGACCGAAGTTTTGGGCGCCAAAAAGTGGGTGGGGCTCAAGCTTTCAATTACACAAACACATCCCACAGAAGTCGATGTTCGAAGCATCGCGGGACAAGAAACGAGCCCGTCGCTACCACAGCAGAAACTTCACCATGGGATACGTCAAACTAAACAAGCACTACCTTAGCAGAGCGGGCCTGAGAGGGCGCAAGAGATGGCTGCTACTGGCGCTAATAGTGTCGCTATACTGCGTGACCGTTGGGCAGCTGCTGGTACGGATAACTTCACTTCACCTCACGGTTTTTCATCTCTACTATTTATTTTTGCTTAGATTACGTCCGTTATTTTGGGCATTCTACACTTCAAGGCTAGCGGGAGCGAGTACCTTCGGTTCTCAAGCGACGGCAGTGTCATCTTACCCATGGGGGCCGATATTGCGTACGCACAAGTGCTCGGCCCGGTCCTAAGCTACCTCAACGAGTCAGTCACTATCAGTACTCTTGAGGACCCCGTAAGTGTACATGTACACAGCACAGCTACGTTCGAGCAAGTTTCGTGCCCAGACCCAATGCATCGCAGAATTACGTAGCACTGGGTCTGTGCACGAGACTACGTTTGAGCCGCTGTAATATTATCTCTGGTACTATTGTAGTGACTTGACTAACAGTAAGTGTAGAAAAACGTAACAATTAGCAAATATTAAAAAAAAGCTTGTATCATGCATATATTGAGCATGAGCTAGAGAATTCGATTTCACCGCAATTTCACCCCACATCTCACGCCGATAGATCATACTGGGAGCCGGAAACCAACGAAACGTGCCTACAGGAGACCATGTGTTGAACTCTTCTCAGGCGTATTTCGAAACTAGTGCCGTACGTCTGTCACCCTTCTCCAACCTTTCTATCAGCACTGAGGATGATCGGAGCCTGCTTTCCATAAACTCGTCATTGGTGATGGCGCAAGTAGCTGCTATGAAGTTAAACCATATGACCGCCACACAAGTAATTACTAAACAGGTGAAGTCCCAATGTGCATCTAGTGTAGTAAATATCATACAGTATGATTATCTATACTGGGTGTAGTTGTTAACGACATTCATTATCGCACAGGTTGTTTCTCAAACGGATCTCTCCGTGTCTGGCCCGGTTATCAGCTTAAGCTCGGTGCTGGGAGCCTTAATGCAGGGACAGCAGGTCACCGCTAACAGTAACACGATCAATATATCAGGCCAGGTTGGTGTATACATTTGTCATTACTCCATGGCTGAAATTAAATCCATGCACTATATCTACCTGCATGTATATCAGAATGGTTAAAACTATATTTAATTTAATTTGATAGTGTGTGCTTGACTGTGATTTTATGCACATCATTCTTAATATTTTATCATGTATGTGTGTGGGTGTATGTATGCCACGTGTTGTGTGTATGTGTGTGTGTGTGTGTGTGTGTGTGTGTGTGTGTGTGTGTGTGTGTGTGTGTGTGTGTGTGTGTGTGTGTGTGTGTGTGTGTGTGTGTGTGTGTGTGTGTGTGTGTGTGTGTGTGTGTGTGTGTGTGTGTGTGTGTGTGTGTGTGTGTGTGTGTGTGTGTGTGTGTGTGTGTGTGTGTGTGTGTGTGTGTGTGTGTGTGTGTGTGTGTGTGTGTGTGTGTGTGTGTGTGTGTGTGTGTGTGTGTGTGTGTGTGTGTGTGTGTGTGTGTGTGTGTGTGTGTGTGTGTGTGTGTGTGTGTGTGTCCATTTAGGCAGCTATCAACTTGGATGGAATGAAAGGAGTCAGCGTAAGAAATTTACCAACGAGCACCTCAGGTGGTACAGCTTATTCTGGGTCTGGGTACCGGCTATGTGCCTGTAGCAGTGGGATGCTCTTTTTAGTGCCCGCCACCTCAATTGGATGTCGAGCAAATGAGGTCATCAATCCATGCAACAAAGTGTGAAAGGTAGTCAGTGTCCTTTGCCCACGAACGTTATTTGTAATAATATATCTCAGTTTCAAAATAACACTGAGTAGTCACTATTCACAGAACTAAAGCATATGTCAGTGAAAGTGCATGCACATATCTGTCGTGTATAATGCCAACTGAATTAAGGATCGGGCGGTACACCGGTCATTGTAAATAATGATGGGATCATCATGATCAATATCTCAGTCAGGGCCCAGCGGATACAGTTTTTTATGCTGGGGGCGTGGCCCCTTGCAAACCCGCAATAGCTAACAATACTGTGTGCAGTCACGAGTACGGCGCGGGTTACTGAGCAGCTGACATTAAATATTCATGACATCTTAACGCTATAACCAGAGATCATATACAGGGTCTTTACGAAAGAATGCAACGCTTTTGAATGAACATAATTTTTAAATAGGATTATCAATCTAATTATAAATCAATCATGAATACACAATAACCATGGTTAGGCAAATACCAAATGCATTATTAAAATTCAATTATCTTTTACAGTTCAAAAGATAAAATCAAATACCTTGCAATTAATTAATTTGACACAGAAATGTACGACGACTTTTAAGTGATTACAAGATTAAAATCTAAAGAAAAGCTGTAATTTTTTTTTGAAAAAGTATGAAATTTAATTGGCATTTTACTAGTTTAATATTCAAAACAACAAATCAAACTTGAAAATGCTAAAGGGCCACTACAATTGTAGTTAACTTTGAGTTATAGTAACTCACCATTATATGATCTAATACACAATGAAATTGTATTTTTTACTTCATTTAATCATGGAGTAATTAGTGATGTTTAATAAAATTAGTTACCCCATAACAGCTTCAATCTTAAAGCAAATTACGGTCTTAAATGTTAATAACTCACTATTGAACTCAGTAACTTGAAATCAGTGCTGTTCCACTGCATACTAAGATCTTGCATTACTTATTAGTAATTATTAACATCAATTATCTCTAACCGTAATCTTGAATAATGTTGATAATAGAGGGCTTTGAATATTTTGATTTATGAGGGCTTTGATACAAATACCTAACCGCTTACAATAATTTAAATCTAATTGGATTTTTAGTATTTGCCTAACTTCTGCAATATAGGTTAAAGAAATCATTAATTTCAATCCTAAGTTATAGTGATGTAAAAGTGTTGCGTTCTTTCGTAAAGACCCTGTATAGAGTAGTCTATGGTGCATGTGATTCGTTTCCAATCCCTCTATATATGACCTCTGATGAGGTCGAGCTGTTCATCTGGGGTTGACAGGAGCCTCCACTTCAGTTAGACCCTCTTCTGCCTGCACCATAGGTAAGTTTTGTGGTGCAATCTGCAGTTCTTGAGAAGCATCTGTTTCACCTAGGACTCCAGGCACAGCAGGTATACAGGTAATTCAGGGCCATCATCGTCTGAGTAATCATCTCCTTCATCTAGGACTCCAGGCATAGCAGGTAAGATGGGATCCTTAACAGTGCCATCAAGGGTTGGGTCAGCAGGGATGTCAGGTCCATTTGGTAGAATGGTTTTAGCTGGTTCATGCTGCCTCTCTTGCATGTTTGAAGGTTGGCTCACGCATGGCTTTAGCCAGTCAAAGCGAACCACTTGATGTTTACGAGGACGATCCCGCCAGGGAAATATAATACAAAACATCACTAACCACTTTGTGTATCCTGTAAGGTCCCTGCCAGAAGCAATGAAGCTTTGGGGATTTGCCACGAGGAACTGCTGGGCAGTGCAGCCACACCATATCCCCTACTTTGAATGGATCACCATTGGAGGATTTGTTATACAGCTCCTTCTGACGTTGATGCTGTAGCCCCATATGCTCTCAAACCTGTCGGTATGCCTTCTCTATGCGAAGTCTCAAATCCAAATAAAAGCATATTGATTCACCTCTTTTGGGGGAGTCTGATGGGGTAAACCATACATAACATCCACAGGTAACCGAAGCTTCTCTTCCAAATACAAGTTCAAAGGGAGTTCACCCTGTGGATTCCTGTACACTAGTGCGGTAAGCTAGCATCACTAAAGGCAGATGTGCAAGTCCCAGTTTTTTTCATCTTGTCTAGCTGCCATACTCAGTAAACTCAACAATGTACAGTTAAACCACTCAATTAGACCATCTGACTGAGGATAGTATACTCCTAACAATTCTTCTAAGATATGGTACTCATAGAGCGAGGTTGAGAGATGGTGTAGCAGCATTATCTAGACGGCTGGCCAATATGAATTCCTGTATAGCAGAGAGGAGTTACGCAAGGTGATCCAATGTCAATGTTGATGTATTCCATTGCATTTATGCCACTGATAGAGTCAATCAGATGCAATAAAAAGTATTTCTAGTGTTGATATGCTGATGACTCGGCCTGTGCTGGGAAGCTGTCCCACATTCACTCATGGCTTAATCATCTTCTTCAGCTCGGTCCTGCATATGGCTACTTTGCTGAACCCACTAAGAGTTTTTTGGTTGTAGCTAAACAATATGAAGAAGAAGCAAAAGGCTCTTTAAAGATCATGGTGTGATTGTTGTATCAGGCCATCGCTTCCTCGGTGGGGTGATTGGGGATAAGGACAGTCAAAAGTCATATATCCATGGGAAGGTGGATGGCTGGGTGAAGTGTGTGCAACACAGGGCTTCATACAAAGGGTAGTACCAGATTGCAGTGATGAATTCATAGCACTACAAGACACAATCAAGAGTTTTTTTTGCCTGCCTTGTTTGATGGAAGCCTATCTGATGCTGAACTGCAGCTGTTTGCGCTGTCAACACACCTAGCAGATCTAGGAGTACATCTATGCCAACAGAGATCTTCAAAACATCTAAACAAGGCACAGTTGTTGTTGCCAATGCCTTAATAGGTAAGGATACATTAGTCATCTGGATGCACTCAATAAAGCCAGACAGATGCACTGTAAAGTTCAAGAGAATTTACGCCAGTCCAGCTTGGAGTCCATTCACACATGAGCGACAGAGATCAATACGAAGGGCAATAAAAGGTAAGACTTCAGCATGGCTGAATGTGGTCCCATTAGAGAGTTGTCACTTTGACCGAGCACCCTCTCAGTTTAGGGATGGTTTGGTAATTCGATATCAACGGCAACCTTCCTGTATACCTATCAAGTGTGATGGATGTAACATTCATTAGACTGTAAGACAGGTGGTCTTGTCATCCAACGACATAACGAAGTTTGGGACTGTCTTGGGGATATGGCTGCTCAAGTATGGGGAGTCAGGTTGTACGTGAACCAATAGTCAAAGAGGCTGACTCCAAAGCAGATGGTCCAGGATTGAGGGCTGATCTAGGCATTCAAGGTGTTTGGATTCCCCAGGTGGAAGCGTTGTTTGAAATAAAAGGCATTGATACAGACCCACCATCACACCTGCATCGAACACCAGAATCAATTTTGGACTCAGGGGCTCTAGAAAAGAATAAGCTATATAAAAAGGTAGTGGAAGATAGGTGAGGTACATTTGCTCCTTTTGTAACATCCGTTGATGGGCTTCTCCACAGAGAGGCAGAACATTTTTTGAAGGACATAGCTACCAGCATAGCAGCAAAATGGGAAAAATCATATGCAGAAACGTGTGCATTTGTCAGAGCTCGACTTTTTATTTGCCCTGGTTCGAGCATCAGGCTTGTGTCTAAGAGGATCTAGGGTAAAGTGTAGGAGTGGACTAGGCTTTGACGATGGGGCATCTCTTCCTACAATTATGCAATAGGCTTTAGCATTTTTTAGCATTCTTTTTTGTGTCTTTCTTTGAATGTTATACTTGTTTTGTTATGTATGTTATAATAAATTGTGTATTCATTGTTTGCAATGTTTACTAATATTGCCAAGTGTTTGCACAAAGTACTTTCAAATGGTTGATAGGTGCCCTCGATGCAAATGAGCTCCATGGTATCATTGAGTTCGGTGCGTGCTTTTTTTTTAACGGCATTACACCTTGGAAGCTCTGAGAAAAGCATGGAAAGTTCTTGGTAAAACTTGTCGCTTACTCCGAATCTATCTAGCAGATACAAAACCCTTAGCATATTTTTCCAGTGGGGCATGGTATGACATGTGAGTCAGGAGTAATCCCGTATGACCATCAGATCCTGAAGAAGGTAAGTTAGAATTAAATGCTGAAAGTGGTACATTCTATATGCAAATTATAATATAGTAAGTTCAGGAGCACATAAACGTACAACTCTGGCCTAAGGAACTGCACAATACTAGTGGCACACTGCGCATGCGCGCAGGCACTAAATAGGAATATACACAACTATACTACACTCCCTCACACTAAAATGTCTGATTACAGTTCATCAATAGCGGTCTGGTGGTCTACGTTGACGTTGAGGGTATCGATGAATCCCAGTTTCAGGTGCAGGTAGATGTTCATTTACTACAGGAGGCTCAGCCACTGGTTCAGGTAACTCGGTGTTCTCCACTGCTGGATGTTCAGCCACTCTTCCAGGATACTGGTCATTCATATGGGGTTCATTTGTATCTTGCTCTGGAATATCCATTGCTGAGTCTGCCTGAATTGGTCCATCAGGTATTCCAAAGCTTTTCCCTTCCTCAGTGCCCTCTCGTAAGGTAGAATCCCCCTTATCCCTTATGTGGTGAACATGTCGCCGCCAATACTGGTTGGGTCCTACCTCCACCAGGTAGGTTAGTGGTCCTCTCCGTTCTGAAATCACTCCTGAAACCCACTTAGGACCGTTGAGTAGATTCCGAACCATTACATTTTGATGAGATAAGACAGATGACACAGATCAGTGCAATGGGACATATCCCTTCCTCTATTCCTCCTCCTCCTCCTTCCCTTGTTAAGCTATAGTCAATAATGTATTTCTTGAATAGATCCTGAATGAAATTACCAACAAACTTCATATGACAAATTACAAATAGATTGCCACTATCACACTAAATCACCATTATTTTCAGAATTGCTTTGTAATTGTGGCAACATAAACTTGCATTCTATTCATTAATAAGGTGCTGCAATATACCTAGTGTCCCGTTGCTATTAAACAAATACAACTGCTTAATAAGAATAAAGATGGGCTCACTTTTGTCAGTGTTGGCTGTATTCTGAAGGGATTGGTGTAGCCAGGCTCTTCAGGAATAAGACCTAACTCCTGGGCCATCTAGTGAAGAAAGGTTGAGAAATAGTATACCTTGAGTACATAGGTTATCATTGCAGAACATTTTCATACAAACACATTATTAATAGAGCTTTGCATGGGCATGAAATACATATTAAAGTGTGAGTTTAGTGCTCAAACAAAATTATTACATGTATGGTAGACGTGTGAGCTGATGTATGTATGTCTTTGTATGTTCTCAATGTCCTCTGTTCTTTGTATGTTCTCAATGCACCTTGTATGTCTCAGGGAGGGTGTCCCTCCCACCTAGGGGGATGGGGATATGCTGTTAGTTCCCCAGCTTAACACTTTTTGCAGTTTACTCCAAAACTGCACTTAAGGTCCCATTAATATAAATAACAATGCAACATATATGTATTCATCCAATGGCATAGGAAAGAGGCATGTGTGTGTGTGTGTGTGTATGTGTGTGTGTGTGTGTGTGTGTGTGTGTGTGTGTGTGTGTGTGTGTGTGTGTGTGTGTGTGTGTGTGTGCAAAAAACATATTCACTACAATTATCACCATATACGGGTACAATTATCACCCAATAATTCCGGTATGGTGAAAATTGTATGATTTCCCCCCCCCCCCCCCCCCCCACGCCATATCCTAGATGTACTATTCCCAAACTATTGAGGCACTGGCCAGGAGTATGTGTACAATTCAAAGATGTATTATTACAACATTAGTTGGTGGTGAGTGATGCCCAGTCCTGATAACTGCTAGGAAATGTCACTGTTGACTAATCACAGCACTGTCCTGTGTCTCAGGTGGTTATAATTGCACTAGTATGCACCATTCATATTCTGTTGAATATTTTAACGCATTGTCCTGAGCAACTGTGGGCCTGTGTCGCCTCCCACCCCCCGGATCTACCTCTGCATGTCCCATCTCAAGTACATGTGCATTGTGTAACTTATCACACTCCCTTTTGACAAATTAAGAATCATTCTATCTGGAGACATACTCCGGAGTAGGAGCTTATTTTAAATTTTATAGCAAGAGTTTAACTTGATTGGGTGCTACACTTAATTGTTCCTTTGCATTCTCTGCTAAACATTCCCTTCCATCACAGCTTACACTCATGTCCATCACACTCCCTCGACTGTTGCACTCGTCTCATCCCCAGACCACTACACTCACACATACATGTGTACCTTTTTTGGTGATGTCAGGCAGTTGAAGTAGCACATTTCCAAACAAGATAACATTCTCATACACATGTCCAAGAGCTGGAATTAGAAATGGTTGATCATTAGTTACAATTCCAATAGGCTCAATATTACATTACCTAGTTAACAATATTGTATGTATGCATCATTTTTTCACTCACTTGTAGTATCATTCTAAAGACACCTCTAATGTTTATATGTTGCGACCACACCCACACCAAAATCTACATCTTGCAGGTCCTTATCAGTAGGAAACGGAGAGGAAGGGGTGTGGTTAATGTTCGTCAGTATCGTCATGGAACAATTCATCAGCTGGAAGAGGAATACTGACCTTACTGTAAGGCAAGGTTACATACACATAACTGTACTATAATATTGTACATATGTTTTGCACTACCCCATCCCCCCCCGTCCTTCAAAAATAATTACGACATCTCTACTACCACAACTGCCTACATTTTTTTTCACTTCATTGTTTGGAAACCGAGTAAAGTAAATGAACCCGATTTAACCGTACCATAAAATCGTGTACGTCTGGGCACGAGACTAGTGCTGAAATGTTTCCCCGGACGCCTAGGATAAAACTGATGTCTTCCCGCGATGCTTGGGTGGTCAAATAAACGGACATATAGACAAGACCTTAATAGGCTTTGATCATAATGCATGAATAATTTAATATGCGGAAGTGTGTATTTAAGCAATGGCCACTAATTACTGTGTACTGTAGAAAGCAAAGGAGAATAACATACCACTGAAAGAAGCGAAACAAAGGAGCAGAGCACAGAGCTATATAGGTACGTTTGTTTCATGGGTATAATGTGTACAATTGAGAGCCTGCCCCTATAGAAAACTGATTGCTCCGCACATACACGAGCCGGGTATTAAGTTTTGAACAGATTTTTTTTTTTTTCTAAAATCACGCATGCGTTTTAAGTATAAATAAAGATTTTTGGATTGTACCCACATGTCTTCACAATGTGTGGAAAGAAAAGTGACTTCGATTGGACCTTCCGTTGGGAAGTTACGAGTCGATATGTCGTACCCACTTGAATTGGGGAAAGGTAAACCGTTGTGGGAGGGCGGATTGTCCCCCCGTGCAGAATGTCCCCCCGGACATTCTGCACTAGGGCACAATGTCCCCCCGGACATTCTGCACTAGGGCAAACTGTCCCCCACTAGGGTAAAATGTCCCCCCCCCCCCCCCCCCGGACACTCCACATTAGGGCGCAATGTCCTACCTATAGGATAACAAAGGCAGTTATATAAACGTCCAACAGGCTGGTTTTTAACAAAGACCCGTCCTTATATAGCGTAAATACCATCCTGCCCGCGGCCGGATTGTGCGTCCAGGATGGGAATACATGTGGTTCTACCCTAGTTCTGTCGAATGTTGCAGCAATAATTCAATTCATACATCAACATTCGACAAAACCCCTCCAAGTAAGGTTTTTACACTATTCCCACCCTGGACGCAGGATGCATGGTTTTACGCTATGTACGATGGGCTTTAGTCTGCATGGGTACCCGACTGATCTGTTGTACTATCACATAACAGATGAACTGACGATGAGAATAGCCTTTCCTGAGATAAGCCTTTCCTGAGATATGTCAGGCGGTTTGTTTATGTGACATTACTTTTCAGGCTATGATCCTATTGATCTCAATATATTTCAATCTCTCGTACTGATGAGATTTCAGCCATGAAGTATATCAATCACCACTCCTTAAGAAATTTTTAATAATGAATGTGTTCGTGTATATATGTGTGTGCTTTGACGAAAAGCACACACGGATAAGCACGGAAAGGATAAGATCGAGCTGTGTATTCGTTAAGGAATTTAATACTAAAATTCTAAATGTTCGTGTATGTGTGTCAGTATTGGTTACAATGAGCATTTCAAGCGGCGGAACGACATGCAGTGCAGCTTTGGTGACGGTTAGGAGCTACTGAGTAATGGCGTCAACACAGTCACGATCCCGTGTACTGCCGTAAACGTTTCCCAGCCTTGTCATAGATGAAATAAAATGTTTTGAGGGGGGACATTTTACCCTGGAGGGGGACAGTTTGCCCTAGTGTAGATTGTCCGGGGGGACATTGTATACTAGTGCAGAATGTCCGGGGGGACATTGTGCACTAGTGCAAAACGTCCGGGGGGACAAATTTTAGGGGGGACATTGTGCACTACGACACCGTCACGTTCGCTCACGTATTGCAGAAACTACACATCGCTTCCAAAAATGCAGGGCATTTTAGTCCCCTATAGTGTCTGCTACTCGATTAATATCAAAAACCTGCGATGCTGATCGTTCTGGAGCTCACGGTACTCGAAAGATCACTACAACCGCTCATGCAATTCGTTACGATCGATTTGCGTAACATTTTAGAGCAAACTGCGTTTATATCAAAGCTTCGTGGTATATTAATAAGCATGCCCATGAGTGTGGATTCTATTCTTGTCACTTTCAGCCTGGATGCGCGAAAGTCCAGGTAGCTGTATACCAAAATATACCACCCGGTAGAGACGCACTTCATTATAGAGCGATATAACAATCGACCACAACAGAATCCGTACAATACTATAATTATCCTGGGCTGGCGATGTAGCCTATCACTTTCTGTGACAAGAGCATGTAATTCCAAACAGGCAGTCTGCAATCACATGCTTGTATCACAGAAATTGTCATCGCTGCTATAGGGCCGTAGGTTAAAACGAAATTCAGCATCGATAATTCCTTTAAAAGAAAGAAGAACGCTGCATCTACCTTTTCAAAATTGCATGATGAACAGGTCATAGACAGAGGACTCGTTTTCTTGAATGCCTAAAGTCTCTAATTCCCTCAGCTTCTGACCTAGGGCACAGTTACTGCATTCAACTGCACTTGCTTCAACTTCCAAGGCAACTCTTGAGCTGCGAATAAGGGCACCATTTTGTGCCGAGAGCATGTATAGTAAATAACATGCAGATCTCGATTTTGTCATTTTAGTTGTCTTCATGCAATCCATAATTCTGATTCTATTAGGCGCGGAACTACTTGCGTAAACAAAAGCTGCACGATTGGGAAAATTCCAACAGAAATGCATCAATTTTTATACGTATAGCCCTGCCGTTTACTTGTGCAGTAAAAAATATTCATAACCAATCGTGATTTTTATGAACTTCCTTTAAAAACTTTATTCCTACTACAACATGAAGATAGTAGTAGCCCCCATTCAGCGGTAATGAATTCTATACTGCGTTACTATCATACATGTATATGCTAAGCAATGCAGCAGAAAACATTGCCGCTGCATGGGGTCGGCAGAGATCATATATAGAGGGATTGGAAACGAATCACGTGCACCATAGACTTTAGCAATTTTAGCGCGCCCATCCTTGCACGCGTGAATCGCATCTCCGTTGACCAAGAAAGGGGGCGGAAATGTAGGTTTGAATTGAAGTCTTGAATGTTACAAGGTAATGAAACATGCCTTCTCAAGTTTAAATAAAGTAGTCGATAGACGATCCACTAGAGATTCATTGAATACTTATAGATTAGATTTTGCGCCATTAAAATTGGCCATTTTTTGTAACTTTTGGGGGAAAATCGTCGATCTAGAAAAACTGTCCACGTCATTATTTGTGTGTTTACTGCTCATAGTCTAGTATGTGCCCATCGCCATGTTGTTTGCGTATAGCATCTTCAGAAACCTCGCTGTGATGTTTTGGGTAACCTTACTGCCACGGCTTTTTGTTACGATGGTCTGGTCAGTTTTAACATATATTTTGGTGCAGCTATGTTGGTTGTGTGCCCAACACGTGTTTTTAAAGGTAAACCACGTCCAAATCGTACTGTAAATTTCTTCAAATGTGTTGGGCGGAAGAAAATTAAGAACGCGGAGAAAAGGCCCTTAGGGGGAGTTTGGTCGTGGCAATTCCTCGCGCTTAAATATATGTGCCTGTTACAGAAGGCCTAGCCTTGTCCTTGCCTGTTCCAGAGGTAATATCTGTACAACCTTTTAAAGCTCCTGACTATGGCCATGATCAAGCTTCAGATCATACAGTAGTGAAATCACTCTGTGTCTCCTTCCCCTTGTCCCATTTCACTGGTGGCTTGGTACAATCATTGAACCTGCTGAGTGAGAGAATATCAAGGGTCGCACTTCCTCCATCCTGGGTGCCTAGCATATTATGTGTCTGTTGTAAAAAAAAATCTAAGTATTCGAACCGCTTGTAAGGATTCGTTCGAGGATTGGGCACGTTAATTAGTGTTGATTAGCCCCGTTTTCCATAACCTGCTCTCTGCTCATCATTTTTTCTGGTGCAATGATTAATTGAAGTGGCGCTTGGTTGCTAATACACAACGGACCATGGAAGATACCCATACTGTAGCATGCAAAAAATTTGATACTCTATCAGTTGAAATTAATAGTTATAGTGCTGATGATTTGTCCATTGTGACATAGTATTTTAGTAATGGATGCATTGATATTGCATGTAGTTACTGTGTATAAACAATGATTGCAACCAAACACTGTGATATTTTGGGGTGCATTTTTAACATATTTGAGAAGCACTGTGCCTATATGCATTGTCATGTATGTGCAGACATACAATGGTGATCTAAATATGTGTTCAATTATAACTGTATAAACCTTCGGATCACCCTGTACACCTGTTTCATTCATAATATAGGCAAAATGGCTACCATAAAAATATGGGTTAAAAAAAGAGTCAATGGAGTTACAGATGACAACAAAGTTCGAATTCAAGTTGATGAAAGTGGAGAGGTTTTTGACATTATTGAAAAGGCATTGCCCCTGATCAGCAAAGATGTATTGCCTGGGCAAGTGTATGTTATGGTGGACAATATCAAAAAGAACAATGATGCACCACTTTCAGAAATTCAAGGTTTGAAAAATAAGGCCACAAATTTTGTCATATGTTGGGATGACAACAAGCAACAAGAGAGTAGAGACAGGGATAATAAAGGTATGCAATTTACTGATTGATGCTTTTATGGAGCCACCAATTCAGACCCCAAAGAAATTTTGTATCCCGCATATACATATACATTATAATATTATTTATAGATATAGAATTAACAATAATACACATGGGTACAATAACCATAACCCTAACTCTAACTTTAACCCTACATATATAATTATAATTATATTATTATGCCTACATGCAAGCCAATTTTTGTGAGATTTCAGGAAACAATTTGACCAATGGTGGCAATGAAGTGCAAATGGTAATTTGAAATGCTATTAAGAAAAGGAAAGTCTCAAATATTTGGCATTTTGCATATTGGAATGAGTTCAATTCATATTTACTACCAAAAAAAAATCAATGCATAGTAGGTCAAATTTTTTAAATATTTGTTTATTCTAATATACAGAACATGCATGAATTTGATGGGAATGCCTAGGACACTTAGTACCCAAGATATTTTTCTTGCATGGCTACCCAAACCAAATTTTGTATGTCAGTAATCCATAGTGCAAAATAATGCAATATACAACAATAGACATCTGGTGAAAAAGAAATACATTTTCAGCCAAAAAAATCTGTTATTTGTGACCAATTTCATTGTCTTGATGACAAATTCATGGAAAATGAATGTGTATTTGTGTAAATATTTATGCATTTAAATTGGTTATAAAAAATATCCCACGAATAGCATTCAAAACAAAATATTTGGGTCCACATTAGCACACATTGGCAGCAAATATGCTCTGTGTGGCATGACAGTTGTGTGTTGGAGTGGAAATTGAATATTAGCAACCATAAGGCCAACAAAGGATCTACAATACTACCAAGTTTCTATATTGAAGTGGCATGTATAAATCAAATCAACCTTTATTAATATATGACAAGTCACGAATACAATTATATTATCGATTACACAAGCTTGGTTCTATACTCTTCGGAGGTTGGCTCTGGCATTTGCTCTTATTAAGCAAATCTTAAGCTCAGAAACATCTCAAAAGATGCCTGAGACTTTGGCAGGGACTTACTTATTGCAAGCCTAGATGTGACCTGTGCCAGAAAAATTGATGCTTCTCTATTCCAAGCCCCATCAGAGTCAAATTCTAGAGCAAAGCATTTTTCATCGCTGGCCTGGTGTGTTATTAATCATGTTGGATAATAGAGAGATCTACTATGAGGAAGCTCATCAAGTTGTTAGACAATTATTGAAAATCATTCTGTACATGCAAGCATGTACTGCTGTTTGGGTATTCTTCTTGCTCACTCTGGTTGGGAAGGGAAACATTTAACTAGTACTGGTGATTTAGTTAGGTCTCTTAGTTTTTTTTTTCAAACCAATGAACTACACTTGCATTATGCTGTCATTCTCATGAGCAGTTAAAAAAAAGCCAAGCGTACGACCAAAGAGTCATGAAAAATTATATGTGTTACTTGCTAAGAACTCTCTTGTACTGATGCAAAAACACATTCATTTAACTATCTATTTGTAGGAACTGGAACTTCTGGAAATCGAACCAACAATGATGTAATTGGTGCCAATATGGTTGGTGGAGGTGGAGCTGGTGACAAAGTAGCCGATGACAATGTCGTTGAGGAAGGAGGAGTTGATGCCAATATAACTGGCAGAGATAAAGCTGATGCAGGTTGAGTTTAAATGGGTAGGATCAGATTTCATCTGCAACCTGTTTACCATATCTTAGTAGTGTGCATGGCAATTTACTCTGTAGATATGTAACATTTTCACTGCATTTCATTTTGATCCAAATGCCTTATTCTCCCAGACAATGTCTAGAGTGTGACCAAACATTTCTGATCTGGGTATTATTTGCTGCCACTTTATTTATTATTACAAGATTTACATTCCATATACTCATGTCATGTACACACAGTCCTTCAATGCTGATAATTAGGTAAGGCCCTGTAAGTGTACAATAATACAGCACTGTAGAATTATGTAAGCCTTTTAAATGAAGCTGATGAATGTTTTTGTTCAAATCCATGTAATTGTGTGTCATTTCTTTTTATTAATGCAAAGACAATTTATTGGGGAAAAAATTGAGACATGACAAACAGTTCCATTGTGTTGTTGCATTAACTCCAAAAGTGCCGAGGGGGCAATAAAACTTTGGGCCCCCTTCCTTGCCCCTCTATAAACAGAAACAAAAAAAGCTTTATAATGAAAGTGATTCGTGGTATGTAGGATTGGTGGTGCAAAAAGCAAGGAACAAGGTACAGTATGTTAAAGTGAGGTTTGGTAGGATCCTACAACTCACAGTCCTGAACTTTGCAAATGAAGAAGCCTATTTGCAAATGTACGACTGTTATATTTGTAGGATCCTACCAAACCTCACTTTAACATATTGTACCTTGTTTCCTTGCTTTTTGCACCACCAATCCTACATACCACGAATCACTTTCTCGATAGAGAAGTTGTTGATTTACTTGTTCCCCTGCACAGGGAAAAGTTATTAACGTCCAGCCTGGATTTTTAGGCTGGTTTTTAACAAAAACCCATCCTGGAATGGAGCAAATAGCGTAAAAACCATCCTGGGATTGAGTGGAAAAACCATCCTTGGATTGAGCGTCCAGGATGGGAATAGATATGGTTCTACCCTGGTTCTGTCGAACAAAAACCATGTTAAGGTAGTAATTGTATTCATATTTCAACATGGGTTTTGTTTGGCAAAACCAGGGTAGAACCATTTCTATTCCCATCTTGGACGCTCAATCCCAGGACGGTTTTTCTACTATTCCCACCCTGGACGTTCAATCCCAGGATGGTTTTTACACTATTAGGATGGGTTTTTGTTAAAAATCAGCCTTAAAAATCCAGGCTGGACGTTTATAACTATTTCCTGTGCTAATTTTTTTCTTTGCCAGGAGTGTTCAATATACAGCTTAGTGTATTTGCTGCAATGCACATCACACTTAGATTCGTCTTATTAGTATCAAGTAATCTGAGTAGGCCTCCTTCTTCGTACCTGCTGTGCTGCTCTTTTTAATTTTATTGATAGGCCTACTACCAGGCCCTTCCCTTTTGTTAGCAAAGAATTATTGTAAACAACTGCAGTGTGGCCCCTTTTAGTTTGAACAATTTTAATTAAGTGCTGTGCATCTACAAATGCTAGCTGCGCTATAGTGGTCGAAAACCAGACAGACCAGGCCGGCTCTGCAAACGACTTTACATGCAACGGAGTGCCAAAGAAGAGAAAAGCATCTGTGGTAATATAACTGGCAATAAAACTGTTTTATGCAGCACTTGTGTACCGCATACAGATTACCGCATACATGTACAGATTTTGAGCATGGAAAACTCCATTCAGTAGGATGGAGTCTCAGCAGACAGCCGCTCACTGAAGCAACAGTTTCCTAACTGCACAATCCTCCACATTATGACTGTGTGGCCTCTAATAAGTTGTGAGGCAGAGCGTTCCATCAGCGGTATCTGAAGACTAAAAACTTACCTCAGGTCTGCAATGAAAGAGGACAGGTTAAATGGATTAGCCTTGTTAATAGTGCACCGGTCGATCAGTATTTCTATCATGGAAATGATTGACGTGTTTGTAAGTACACAACAGTGTCGAATGAAGCTTGCATTCATCTTGGATGATGCAACAGAAGATGGTGATTAAAACAATATATGTATCTTAATCTTCATCCTTATAAATGCTATAGGATTTTAAATGCCAAGAAGGGTAAAGACTCTGTTACAAGCACTTACCTGGAGTACACTAAGTCTAAGAGATGCATGATGAGGCAGGCATACAATATGTTTTATGAAGTAGAAATGTTTGGTTAAGAAATTTCTAACATCATTGGATGGTTTTGAAAAAAATAAGCAAGATGTCATTGCTCAGATAGCTAACAATGATAGTACAATCTACTGGTCTATAATTGCTGTAGAACTGGATGATGTAGTCGGACAACAACCTTTGACAAAAATCATCGAATCGCGGGTTACAATCAGAGGGTTTTCAATTGCTGGAGCATTTGTGGAACAATACAAGCAGATAAAAAAAAATCATGTACAAAAAAGTCAACTGGGTTTCAAAAGCAGCTTAAACGTAGGAAGTTAGATATGAACAATGCTGCTGCTGATGACATTTAAGTTAAAATGCTTTGCTGTGTGTAATGTAATATAATGCAGTTATCTTTTCTTGCTTATCCTTTTCTGTTTTTGGAGTGGTCTATCATCAATAGAAACATAATCTATTACTCGAAGTCTGCAGTTCCCTCTAAGCGGTTGTATTGCTGTAGAACTCTGAACACATAATGACTGGGTCCCACTAATGAAAGAGGATACATTGGGTTTTCACAATACCCGCCTCTCATTCTTTGCTTGTCAAAGAATGATTCCACACAATCTGGCAGTCAGCACATATACCACGTAGGGTTGCTTTAGCAGACATCTCACTAGTTCAACGAATGCATGGACTGTAGTAGATTTGTTGCATTAATCCATGATATGCAATGTACCTGTTATGAGAAGCCCCTGCAATGAACTTAAATGCTCTTGAGCATGAGCATATGCTTCCCACTCATCAAGGTATGGAGGAAACACATTCTGCAGCCACTGTAGGGCAATAAATATAGCTACTAGATTGTATTTTTTCCCCTTCAACTTATGCATATAATTTACCTTCAGACGCTCTTCAGTTTCAAGATTATTAATGTAGGGGGCACGATTAGGTTTGTACAAACTCTTTGGTGTTTCTGGTATTCATCAAATCAAAAAATTTGTCAAAGATGCGAACAAATTTTTCTGTCTGTTTGGTATGCAGGCTGTTCTCATATGCAAATGCTTCAGCTACAGTAGTGCTAAGAACCTGTGGAAGTCATACTGGTCACATATATGCCATCCTCGTAAATATCATACTTGTGCTGCAAGATCTACTCTCATTTTAGAGTAAGAATTAAGTTCAATGTGTTCCCACTTCAGCTTAGGTAGAATGGACGGTCCGAGTGTAGCACAATCAGGTCCTCTGTGTGCTTTGTACAGGTCCAATAAATGTTACTAGCTTATGTCTTCACCATTAATCTAATGTGAGATTTATGAGAATAAACACTAAGATATATACCTTAAGCTTTCTTGTATAGCTGTGACCATATGAATTGGCCCAACAATTACGCACTGTCTTTATTAAGTGAGAAGGATCTGATATCGAAGAACTGGGGCTGATCCTCATTTGCATATGGGTTAATAGTCTTGTAGGTTTAATTATCACCACAGTATTATTATCAGTAGTTATGAGAATCTGGCCTATGAAGTATTTTAATGAAATTAATATAGCCAGATGTACATATTGCTTACTATGTTGCAACGCTAATGTATAACGGAGAAGAGACATGGTAAGCACTTCTGACAAGAGACAACAACTGTAGCACCTAATGCACTCAAAAGCCGTGATTTCAATTTCGAAGAAATATATACTAACGTCTATGACTACTCAAAGCACTTCATGTTCCCTGGACTGCTCACACCAGACTCAATCAGACATTACGTTACATCATACAGTATTATTACATCACTCACCTACTCTGCTATAGACAAGAGAGTTGACCAAGACTCTTGCACAGTCAACTGTTTTCGTTTTTTCCTTTCTTCAACTTCTTGCTGCTTGAAATGTATCATAATTCATTGTTCTGCACCAGGGGAAACAGCATTGACAGCGGCAAGCCTTCAGCTACCCCAACTGGCACCTCTTCATTTCCACAGTACACTGGAAGTGTTAGAGAGACTGGCACTATTGACAAGTTGATGCCTTCATTTGGTTTTATCACGTGCTGTGAACGGAATGAGTCAATGTTCTTCCACTTCTCTCAGTGCAGTGATGATCCCAGAGAACTGCAACCAGGGGATGAAGTGGAGTTTGAGGTGGGCAAAGACAGTCGCAACAGCATTGCCTGGCCCACCTTCCCTTGGGCACCATGCCATTTGAGAGCATGGGGGAGGAGAGGCTAATGGGGAAGGTACACTGCAAGCCACAGATCATGAGGATGGACCCCCCCCCCCCCCCAAAGTTAAGGGAGGTGGTGGTGTCAGGGTCCCAGGTGACCTCGGCATGGGCAGTATCATCTACGAGAGAAATGGGGAATGCTTCCTTGTTCCCTATGTGTTCACTGATGTAAATGACGACAGGGAGATCCACAAGGGCGATGAGGTCTCCTTCTACATGGCCAGGAAAAAAAGGACTACAGCACTCAGAGCTAGACTTGTGTGTCTTGTTCAGCCAGCAAAAGTGGAGAAAGTGCAGGGTGTGGTCAAGACTTTGAAGGAATCCTTTGGATTTATTGAACGACACCAGGCTGCGAGGCTGAGATATGTGTGGGTGTGTGTGTGGAGTTTGTGGTCCAAGACAGACAGGACAAGGAGGTGACCACTCAGCTCAAGGTTCTCCCTGCTGGGTCAGTCCGGTTTGATGGCATTGGCACTGATACGCTTCAGGGTGCTGTCAAGAAACCCGTCATCAGGTCATTCATCCATGAGAGGGGGAAGGAGGAAGAATCTATTCCAGGAGAGATAACATTGTAACTTGTAATTAATAATTGTAAAAAGGTGCAAAATCCTACAAATTCCTATCAAGTGATAGTTGGCATGACGATATATAGAAGGACTCTAATCCCCATAAAACTGAGTGCTGTTCAATTGGAATTTATGTAGCTATGCAGGAAATAAAATATGTAATGTACAAGTAACAACGCATAATAACATAAAGTACGAGATCCACTATATAAACTACATGCTACTTGTGGTGCCCAATACAGAGGCAACATTGCCGTGTTGGAGTACAATGGACACTTACAGAAGAAGGAATGAAAGGGACTGGTTGTCATGTGTGATGCTCTGCTGATGCCTGCTGATACCAATGAGCAAACTGAGAGCATCAGGGCCAAGGGCAGTGGAACGCCTGAAAGGCTGATCCAGGGTTGCCGAAGGCCAGGCCGACCTGCCAGGTCGGCCTGCCAGGCCGGAAATTTAGCTTGGCCTGGAAGGCCGGACCGTGACCTGACAGGCCAGCAGGCCGGGATCCACCCACTTATTATACTAAACCTGATTATTAATTCATTTTGCGATGTCTATAGCTATATATAGTAATAATAGTTATTACAATCAGCTGGTAATGGTACATAACATGCAGTGATGCAAACAGCGCGCTTGCTATCTAAATACTTGTAATTAACCATGTACTGTATTAACATATTGGGCCAAGGGTCTCAATTGCAATTGGGACAAAATGGTGGTAGATGTCTGGATAGCAGAGCATATTTCTCCCTCAGCAGCTGTGGCACTAGTGTAGAATTGAATAATAACAGAATGTGTTTGCGTAGATTTTTTGTTATATTTAAATTTTTATGGAAAATAGCATTGAATACAAAACAACAGACAATCTTCAGATGTAGCACATGTTTGCTTTAAAAAATAAAATAAAAAAAGTAGTTTGCATGACTGACGGTTGGCAGGTAGGAGTGGACAAAGAATATTAATGAATAAATAACTATAAAATCTAGTTCGGTGGTACATATAAAACAACCTGTATTCAATTTATGTGCACAAATTATACTGGACAATGCAGAGGTCCACATGGAGGGGTGGGGGAAGCTCATCAAGCTATCATCCACTTAATAAATATCTTCCTGTATGAACATGTACTGCTGTTTGTGTATTCTTTTTGCTCACTGAGTGGGGAGAGGGAAGGTTATTACTAGTACAGGTCATTTAGTCAAGTCTCTTCTTTTTATTTTTCAAACCGCTATAATTCCCATAAGTAGTTTTCAAAGAACCATACATAAGATGAAAGATTTGTGAAAATTAGATACTTGAAACCAGTAATTGCTAAGAGCACTTCTTTATATAGATTAACACACAGACACATTTATACCATAATCCTGGTTTGCACCTGCTGTTTAATATTTAACTCTCTGTTTGCAGGACCTGGAACTTTTAGAAATGGAACCAACAATGATACAGCTGGTGTTAATATGGTTGATGGAGATGGAACTAGTGATGATGGAGGTGAGAGCTGATGCAGGTGAAGCTAAACAAGGTTGGGATAGGATTTCCCCTGCAACCTTTTACCATACTTTAGTAAGATCCGTAAATTTATTTCATTTTTGTCCAAATGCCTTATTTACCCAGACCCGATGCTGCGTTCCAGACCACTCAGTTCTGTCCTTATCGGGGGTTTTTTCTTTCATTTTTCGATCTGTATGAGGCAAACCGGATTTTATCGCAATTCAATTTGCATTTTGCATGATAGGACAATGTGAAATTTGAAACAGCATACCCATAAATCGATCATTCTAATAATTTAGGAATTATATTCAAAAGCCTTGTGTTCTTTTAGATTAACACCCAGTCCCAAATGTATGTAACATTATCACAGAGTATACTGCTTATCATAGTCATAAAGTGCTACAAAACACTATTGTTCCACTTAGATTTCAGAGGACAATAGATTGAGGGCCATGACAAATATATTTTTTGGTCTACCATAGGAGGTCCTCAAGTCACTGATGCAAATTCAGTATTGCAAATTGCAGTGGGGAGAAACTCAAATTGCATTCTAGCCAGAATGGGGGGAAGCTTTATGGGCTACCTTTTTTTTTTTTTTTTGGCTATGAATGAAGATGAAGCCATTCTTGGCTATTGGACCATACCTCCTGAAATTGAGACACCTAAACTGGCATAAAAGTGTTGTGCCCCACTTCTCTCACCCACTCTGTACAGTGTTTCAGATGTGGAAAGATAATAATTACATGAGATCCTGTATGGGAAAGGAGAGGCTGGCCAATCTATCATTGCTGCACATTCACTACGAGCAGAAATTGATGTGGCAGAGTTGTGAACACTTCTGTCTGTCTGTGTCCAGAGTTGGAGTCATAAATTGTGCCTGCATAATCATCTCTGTTCTGATTTGCTTTGATACGCTATTTAGTAATCCATAGTTATGCAAAATAAATTACTAATCTATGTATAAGTATAATAATGGTTCCAATAATGGCTTATGAGCACCCCCCCCCCCCCCCAGAGAAAAGTCTGGCTACGGGCTTGCTGGTTTATTTCCTTTTGATGAATTTGAATTTGCATTAATTGGAATAATTGTTATGTATTGTAGCACCATTTGGTGACCCTAAAGACATCATGAATTCGTAGTAACAAGCAATTGAAATTCCAAGAGTTTGGGTATAAAAAAAGATGACCAATGATGTAAAAAGTCATAGCAATTGTAATGATGTGCTTATATTGATGGGATATAAACCCTACATTTAGCACATGACAATCTTTACCGTCAACTTTATACCTTACATTTTACATCACAGCATTATTATCTTCTACATACAGTTTCCTTCCTATTTCACATACACATTTGCACTCCTAAATCCAATTCACATTTACTAGGGACTTGAAGTATATGGCAAACTCACTTTCAATATAGCAACTGCAAATGTTTGAATGCATGGGCTATTCTCCCTGCATTTTGCCAAAGATGATCAAATTTAAGTACATGTTTGAGCCAGGCAAGGTGCATTCTGTTTCCTACAGATGTATATTTAAACGATCATAGCTTGGAGCCTTGGCTTTTTATGAAAACCACCTCTGTGACGTAGAGAACATAATAGACGCATTTGCGGCAATTTAAAGGGCATTCTCGAAAGATGAATCGGATCTTTTATTATAGCAAATGCATAGCACAATTGAAAGTTCATTGTTATGGATTTTACCGATATGATGCATTATTTTGTCGAAGTGATTTCATAAAAAAGTTGCAGAGCTCTGGAGTCCCGGCCGCCCCAATGTATTTTCTAAGCGGTGAGTTCAGTACTACTGACTTATATACGTTTGGAACATTATCGGCGATTTATCGGCGCTCTGAACATATCAGGACCCACGGTAGTGGGTCCTATGTAGGATTGCCTTCGTGGGCGTGATTTTCGATCGATCGTTTTAAAACGGTAACGAAGCGTTGCCTTTACTCGCCAGCTCGCATATAATCCATCACAAACATGACAGATATGCACATATAACGTGAGCTTCACTAAACAGTGCCGTTTACTTGGAGTGACAAGTCGGTACCAAAATTCCGCCATTTAATTTTTGTTCTCCTCCTCCGTCTTCCGTTCATCACGCGACAGGAACGTCGTAGTAAGACGAGATTAGCTTCAAAAGTAGCATTTTAACTTCAAACGTATCTTTTTATGCAGATAAGATGCACAATTGTAAGCTGGTGATAATATGCCGTGAAATAACTCGAGCAGGTGCAATTCATTATCGATACAAATTCTCGGTTGCCTAGCAGTATGCAACACACGCGTCTTAATTTACTGTTGCCAGGCTACACACGTAATACAAGCAGCTGCAGACACGTTTACAGCAGGCAGTTCTAATTCAGCAAAGGTGAACAAGCCAATAAAAACGGCTCGTTAACAAAGAGAACTCTGAGTTTAAGATATCAGAATAAAGGTAGGCCTATCAATAAAATTAAATAGAGGCCTGTATATTCAACGAGCGGGGGGGGGGGGGGGGGGGGGGGTGGGCTGTCCGCGTAAAACTGCGTGCAAAAAAAAAGTATTTTGGACAAAAGGGCCCCGGGGTTGCAACCCCCAACCCCCTGTATCCGCCCCTGGGAATCTAAGCATTGGAACGAATACACTAAGCAACATATTACTGAACACTCCTGGCAGAGAAAAAAAATTAGGGGAACAAGTAAATCAAAAGCTTCTCTATCGGAGAAAGTGATTGGTAGGATGTAGGATTGGTGGTGCAAAAAGCAAGGAAACAAGGTACAGTATGTTAAAGTGAGGTTTGGTTGGATCCTACAACTATAACAGTCTTACATTTGCAAATAGGCTTCTTCGTTTGCAAATTCAGGACTGTGAGTTGTAGGATCCAACCCAGGCCCGTAGGCTGGTCGGGAGACGGGGGGGTTCGGGAAAGCAATAAGGTGGAACTGATTAAGAGCGGGGGTGGGAGCAGGAGGGGGCGTAGCCCCCTCTCGCCCAGCTAGGGGGTATGGGGGAGCGCTGTAAGCTCCTCCATCGGGGTCTGGGGCTCCGCCCCAGCCGCTTTGCATCCACAAAACGTAGCATAATTGCATAGAAACATGGATATAGCCCAGTAGTCTCGTACCCAGACCCAGATTTTCACAGTTGCGCGGATGGATTACATCACCGCTACGTGAAACACGTAGCGGTGATGTAATCCATCCGCGCAACTGTGAAAATCTGGGTCTGGGTACGAGACTAATAGCCCAGTTTGTGTTCCCGTTCAATAATGAAGTACATGTAGGTCTGGCTTGCGAGTTGCAAGTCTAAAGGCTGGCATACACGGGGCAACTTCCGGGCGATTTGTCGTATGCAACTCAAATGACTACATGTAACAGTATATGCTAGTTGGGCGTAGCCCGACCTTCGCGTATCCGCCAATACGCGAAGGTCGGGCTACGCCCAACTAACAGTATGCATGGGTAAAAGTTCCGCAATTCTTGATCGTATGCGGAACTTTTACCCATAGTTGCACGGAACCGTAATTTGGACCCTCCCCCTGTTCCGCCGCTGCTGTTTGTTGTGAGCAGGACGTGGGCGCCCCATTTAGAATGGATGTCCCGCGGTTGCTAAGCCTGCATGTATTGTTATCTCATTCTCGCGGGCTATAGCTATACATGTATAGAAGTTATGAATAAATTATTTTGATGGCAAGCGGAACTAGTTCTGACGAGCGGGGGGGGGGGGGGGGGGGGGGTCGACCGAACCCACCGACCCCCCCCCAGCCTACGGGCCTGCAACCAAACCTCACTTTAACATACTGTACCTTGTTTCCTTGCTTTTTGCACCACTAATCCTACATCCTACCAATCACTTTCTCGATAGAGAAGTTTTTGATTTACTTGTATACATAATAGGCTGAGCTCTTGATCTGTGGCTCCCCAGCCTCGACCTGTTTTTAGTGCAGCCGGTTTTTGCGTACTTTTGGAGGGGTTTTCGTTGCGTTGGCTTAACTCAAATTTCAATACAGCAAGTGCAAATGTTTTGAATGCATGGGCTATTCTTCCTGCATTTGCCAAAGATGAAATGCATGTTTGGCAGCTTTGTGGCATCATGTTAAATGACATTTATGTGTAAGTCTTGTGTATGCACATGGGCCTTCCGCACAGGGGCAAACTAGAATACCAATGTGTGATTCTGCTTACCATTGGATTAGCTCCTGACCAAAATACTCGGAACATTTGACAGGATGCTCAAAGTGCATATTTATTGTACTTTTATTTCAATAGAAAAGTGCATGTGAACACATCAATTTTACACCAAAACGAAGTTTTTAACTGCCATTTTCAAACATTTCCCTCTTTAGGATCTGGTACCAATGGAACTGGTATAAATGGAACTGACAACAGTGTCATGGGTGACAGTATAACAGGGGGAGGTGGAGGTGGAAATAGGGGCACTGTAGCCAGTGGCAATTCAGCTGGTGGCAATGCAACTGGTAGCAATGCAAGTGATAGTACAGAAGGTGAGAAATGTATTTCACCTAACCTGTTACTATGAATAATGATTTATGTGAAAAGAATTATTCATTTTTGAGCAGATGGTTTTGTTCTTCTTTTAGAAAGCATTGCTTTCCGAACGAACATGTACATTTCAATCTGTAATACGATTCTACGCAACTGACAATCTCTTTATTTCCACTCTAACATATACATGCATACATATAGGAATACACACTAGCTTTTAATACATGTAGTGTTTCTTAAACATCCCTTTGCATGTTCATCCCATTCGTTTGCCGCTGAGCAAATCTCAAAACGCTGAATCCACTCACTGAAGTCTCCTCCAGTAAAACGACCAGGAACACTTATGTGACAATCAACCATTCTCTGCTACCAATGTAATACAATTCTACGCAACTGACAATCTCTTTATTTCCACTCCAACAAATACGTACATATAGGAATACACACTAGCTTTAAATATTGTTTCTTAAACATCCCTTCACCCCATATCCTACGGGTGCTGTACTATGACAGGAAGTTCAGTTAAGGAATTAGTATTCACCCTCCACAAAGGGTTTAAGGGTCTATTCAGAACACTTGCTGTCTATCACATTACAAATCATGCAATCATGTTAAATGTGTTTGCAAAGTACACATTAATCTGTACATATTAAACTTACAAGTAACTAGAATTCTTTACCTCAATACACTGGTGCTTAATAAATAAAGAAAAGAGGTCATGCATATTAATTAATTAAGTCTACATGTCTGTGTCTTATCTAGTAACACTTTGATGTGTATTATGTTCCCTCTCCTCTCCTCTCCTCTCCTGGTGTGCTATTTTTTTGTGTGCTGGCACAATGCTTTACAGCCTAAATCAACTGTATGTTTATAATGCTGCACACATTTTTGTATGCATATTATCTGTTGGTGAACATACTGTTTTCAAGCCCCTCAGCATTCATGTGTTGGCTGTGTGTTAATTCATTCAGAAGATGATAAAACATGTACCAGTAATGTGCCTAAGGGATTTTTTTACAATGTTTACCAAATGGATGTGCTTGAGAATCACTCATTATCACTGTCCCACACAACCAGCACTAAATACAATACCTAAAGGAAATGAACCAGATTGCACAAGTGCAGTGCACATGGATGTATTTATTTTATTTGTGTCCCAATAAGATACGTCATTGTAATACTATTCAGTAGGCCTGCCGTGGTCTAACCCACCATCCACCACTCACCCACCCACCCACCCATCCCCCCATTTGTCCATCCATCCATCCACCTACCCACTCATACATCCTTCCATCCAGGCTACTTCACACTTTGTAAATAGTGCACTTTGATTAGAAGTGAC
>OX442429.1:5739046-5782552 GCA_949361645.1 Spongilla lacustris | reverse complement strand
TTGCTCCTGAACTTGAAAGAGGTTGTCGGCTCACCTCAACAAAGAACAGATCACGCCTAACTGGTCTCTCACGTTCAGCAGCATTTGACCTGAAGGTCATCGATCCACTAAATTCGAATTGTTTATTGGGACCTCAGGTTAAACTGCTGAGCTGGGAGAGCAGGACAAACATTCCCTGTACAGTGAGAGGGTGGGTATGTGTCCCATTGGTCGTGGAGCCCGAGGTATTTTTTGGTTGGGGAAATGAGGCACAAGAAGGTCTCTCAAGTGTTGCCAAGAAACTAGCTGTCAGAACAAGTCGTTTCTCAAGCCTGAGGTGTTAGCCTCAATATATACTGCCACACCTGGGCATTACCCTGATGCACCAGAATGCTAGGGCTTTGCTGGGAAGAAGCAAAGTGAAGTAGATATTAGTTTAGTGTAGCTCAGTATCCTGTAAAAAATAAAAAAAATAAAAACAATACCAGCACACTATGAAAACCGTTGGTGTTCATTTGTGGATTTATTAACCATTTATATTCCAACCTTTGTGACATGACTTGACTATGTGAATTTCAATCGCTTGGGAGAAGCATCTACAACCACCAAAAAGTATTGGAAACAAGGGATAAACAAATTGCCAAGTGTCTATAAAAGCATATGTACATATAGGCAGTGCAGGTCTTGGAAGATTGAAACATTCATAATAACTGGCATTAACTGCCCACAAATGTAAAATTTGCTGGCCATTGTTATAACTATTATAATACTTTATTCAAACATCTAGCTTGCAACAATTGGCATGTGGATTGGTTGTGTGCATGCATGATATAATCCTTAATGAGTGAGTATACCTGATCAAACCTGGAAACCAGGTTTGATCAGGTGTACTCACTCATTAAGGATTATATCATGCACGCATCGCGCGAGCGAGCACGTTCTGGAATCTGTCAATATCGTACGTTGTCTTTTAGCAGTCCGTTCCTTTTCAGGCACTGCCGGCTAGCAAAGATATTAGAGTAATATTACTCTAATATCTATCAGTGTTGTGTAACGCTGTGGTTGAAACCACGTACATGTACACCAATACTGTAGTCGCCCGAGGAGCGCAACGCAACACTCACGCAGAAGAATCAACAATCTAATCTCCATCTCATACGCATGCACGCGCACATACATGCTATATCAGAGTTTATAGAAATGTTACATCACTCTCCCCTTTTCAGGACAGAAGATTCGTCCCGAATCCTTCCAGTCAACTGTCTCAGCCTTTGAGGGAGCTTGATCCTTGATCGGTCCCTCAGGGAATATCGTGTTGGGGCTGTGTGAATAGTAGTAGGCTCTTCACTAGGCGCAGTGGCGGCCTGGCCGGGGGGGCCAGGGGGGGCACCAACCCACCTGCCGCTTTATGACGTGGGGCGCCACGGGCACCGAAGGGCGCCAGGCGTCAGGTCAATGTATTATCAAGCGCTAGCGCTCGATCAATCGTCCGATGTAATCGTTATAAATCTTGATTAAATTAACAAATTAACTCGCCTGTATTGCGCATGTGCATGTGCACGGTCAATCACTGTCACCTCCCCCCCCCCCCCCGCTCGTTGAATCGGCCGAAGGCGGACAGCACCCCCCCCCCCCGCTCGTTGAATCGGCCGAAGGCGGACAGCACCCCCCCCGCTCGTTGAATCGGCCGAAGGCAGACAGCACACACCCCCCCCGCTCGTTGAATCGGCCGAAGGCAGACAGCACCCCCCCCCCCCCCCCATCCCCCCGCTCGTTGAATCGGCCGAAGGCAGACAGCACCCCCCCCCCCCCCCGCTCGTTGAATCGGCCGAAGGCGGACAGCTATTCATTAACAACGCCTCTGGTTTGTGGGTACGAGACAAGGGGGGGGGGGGGGGGGGGGGGGGGGGCGCCGTTCTCATGTGTGCCCCCCCTGCCATAAAGTAGCCAGGCCGCCACTGACTAGGCGGGGTTGAAACTGCTGCACCACTTGAATCCAAAACGTGTGATTCATCTGGGGCATCAGATGGGGTGGCCTCATGCACTAAGGTTAGTGTTATCTTCATTTACCGCATCAGGGTTGTCAGCTGAATCAGCTAGTTCGAGGAAACTGCATGACATCACCCTGAGATAACAGCCTCTCCACCCATCTGGGTACTTTACCAGCACTCTTTCGATTGCCACCATACCAGTAGAATCTGGCAGGTAACTGCTCTGGACATGGACACACTCTAGTTCGGTGTACTTGGATCAGACCGTCATCAGGAAAGAACACCTTCATGACGGTGATGTCAGGGTCATTGATTTGAGTGACTCGATCTGTATGGCCCATGCCACGGTCGTGACAGCTTCCTCTGTTTGCCGGTTTCATCTTGAGGAAACCTCACTAAGACCCAATGACCTAACTTTAAAGCTAGAGGTCTTGATTACTTGTCATACTGCCGTTTGTACCGTGTGTTGATATTACTAACCGCAAGCTCTCGTGCTGACGAAAGGGACAGGATGAGCTCTTCCCGATAATCACTTATCTTAGTTGTTCGAGTTGCTCAGTTGGTAGTAGCGCTGCTTCAGTGGGGGATCTACAGTCAACACTGTAAAGGAGGAAAGATGGTTTTCCTTCGTAGACTCATGTGGTGTATTCCTATATGCCCATAAAATGCCAGGTAAATACAGATCCCACTGGCTACCAAATTTCGCAACGTGCTTCCATAACATTGTCTTGAGCGTCCAGTTCATGCGTTCCACCATGCCATCGCACTGAGGGTGATAAGCAGTGGTGTTGAGTTTAGTGTGCCTAAAAGTTGACACACATCTTGCATGAATAAAGCCAGCAAGTTGGTTCCCCGGTCCGATAAGAGACTCTCAGGGCAACCAAACAAGGGTAGGACTTCTTCAGCCAAGAGTCTTGCAATCCTGATGGCCTTCTGGTCAGGCGCGGGAAACACCAAGGGCCACTGTGTTAGAAAGTGCTGGAACACAATAATGTAACGGTTTCCTTTTTCAGTAACTGGTAGCTCCATTATATCAACTCCCAGGATCTGGAATGGTCGTTGTACCAGGATAGGATGCAGGGGTGGTCGGTTCATCCTTCGATAACCTGACACAACTGCACATTCTGCACAATTCTTACTGAATTCAAGAGAATCACAGTACATTGTGTCCCACCACCAACGACGACTAACAGCATTGTAAAGTCTTTGCCCAGAGAAATGACCAGCCATGATACAACCATGATTCTCTAGCATATAAAAATTTAATTTAAAAAAAAATTGGTGATGTAGGATTTTGTAGACAGCAATTGAGGAAAAAGTAAGGAAACAAGAAATTACAGATATTATGCATTAATTATTTTATAAATAATACGTACCTACATTATTTAGCAAATCTACCTGCCTGAAATTCTGTGCCAGCTAAATGTAGGTATGTAATATTTATAAAATAATTAATGCATAATATCTTTAATTCCTTGTTTCCTTACTTTTTACTCAATTGCTGTCTACAAAATCCTACATCACCAATTAAATTTTTATATCTTGTAAATGTACAGATTTAGATGAATTTACTATGCTTATATACATTTGCAAGGCCGCAGAACTTACAGACAATGTGAGGAGAAATAGATGCTTACTCTGCGATTCTGGAACTCATCATTCGTTCCAGTGTATAGTCAGCTTGTTCCACCAGGTCTTGCAATTGAGAATGTCACGGCCGACCACTCACTAGCTCTACAGCTCCTGGCCAAGTGGCTAGAATGTCCTCAATCAAATGACCACACAAATTCTCTCCCATTGCATTGACACTATGCAGGATAGAGGGGAGACCAAATATAGGGAAAACCCACTTCTCAAGAGCATCAGTTTATCACAGTCTTCTGTGGTAGTGGATATGATAAAATGAACTTCAACAATATGCAAGATCCGCGTATTGCCATCATGGGGCAAATGCCTCATGTCAATCAGATCAATCTGTAAAGTGCCGGGATAATAAATATAATTGATACTGACCTGTACACGTGAAAAGAATCCATTTGCAACTATAGGCCGCAGTGGAGGTTTGGTTTTTTGAGGCACACGAAGACTGCAAGTTTCTCAGAGCTTAATGAAATGCTCTACCACACTTCTAGGAACATGCGAGTACAAAGATTAAACCTAGACAATTAGAATCACCTGCATGCAAGTACGCTTAAAAGGAACATTTAAAACGTGCAAACCTTGGCAAATGTCTTTTTTCAGCCCGCATGTAGACAGTCTTTAGAGTGAACCTGCTACAATATGCTATAAATTTCTTCAGTCCACTGTTGCAACTCTTTCATCATAGTGCGATCATTTAAATCAGTTCTGAACAGCGAGGGGTAAAATATATGACTTCATGCTACGCCGTAAATCTTACCTGCTATTCTTCCTTCAAAGAGACAACTAGTACATCAGAATGCCTCAGATGGCATATCCATTTGAGCAAAGCCACCCTTTTTGACGAAATGTAGAAATGAGGCATCTGGATCTTGTTTTCCTTTCATGTGATCTACGATTCGCCTTGGCAAAGTCCTGCCATCACAGCACTCCTGGAACGCTTCCCTCCAATAGGAAACAAGGAATCTACATACTCTTCAAAGATCTTGCAGCTGGCGCTCTTATCCATGATCGGCGTGTTCACGACTGAGCATGCGCAATACTTTTTATTATTATTATTAATCCGGTTCATCAACCGGATAATTGTATTGCATCCGGACAGAACATATCCCATACAGGCTTCTACATTAATCTATCCGCTTGCTAGTTATCGATATTTAATAAACCATCAACGTTTATTTTAATTCTAAATGAACGCAAAATTTTAAAAAGCGGCTCAATGGGGGCTGTTACGGGAGGAAGCACGCCTCCTCCCGTACCCACGCCTCCTCCCGTACCCACCCCCGGTTGTGAATACTGACACGTATAGTCCCCCTTCTTCCCCCCTAGATTCGACCCCTGATGCAGCGCTTTGTCAGCAAAAAAAAACTTCGTGTCACAACAGTTGGTTAGGCGGAACCGAAGTTATGTCCGTGCAAGAGGATTCTGGGTCCCTGCATTTGAAAGAGGTGAGCTAGAGACTCATGGCGAGGTGACGAAGCAAGGCTCAATGCACTAGGGTAGTGGCGGAGATTATATTATGCATGGTAGCTAGCCCATGAGTCTGCATTATCTATAAATACCGCTATACGACTACGTGTATACCCACATACGTAGTGGGGTATACCGTATACGTCTAACAGCTGTGTTAATTGACAGTATCGCATGCAGCTGCTTTGCTTTTGGCTTGTGTGTGGGTTAGTGCTCCGGTTTCCTACGAGCTGAGGTGGACTGGTGCATGGGAGTGAGCGAATAATGCAACGCACCTAACACTGGTCGGTTGGTCCGCGAACTTCCATATAGCGCTATGCTTTTGCAGGTGGAGGACTGGATGGTGGTTGTCCACGAGACGCAGTTCAAGGTCATACTCCTCGGCGATAGCGGTGTCGGTAAGACGTCCCTGGCCCAGCTGTACCAGACCGGTCAGGTGCAAGACAACCCGAGGGCCACCGTTGGTTTCGACTGCTACACCAAGAACTTGCAGACTAAGTCGGGCGCTTTAGTTAAGGTGAGACCTGGGATAAGTGAGGGGGAGCGGTTTTGGTGATCTGCATGGGATAAAGTGAGGGGGAGTGGCTTTCAATCCCTTCGTCCAATCACTGCAGGTGCAAATATGGGATACTGCTGGTATGGAGCGATACAAGCTGCAGTCTTTAACCCCCAAATACTACGAGCTTCTCAATGGAGTGGTGATGGTATATGACATCACCAACGATGAGAGCTTTGAGCACCTCGAGCTGTGGATGAAAGAAATTGAAACGTACTGCAAACAGCCGCAGTCCATTTGTATGGCACTTGTGGGCAACAAGGCAGACAACGAGATAAAGAGGAAGGTGGCGAATCTAAAGGGGAGTACGTTTGCGCAGACGAACGGCATGCTTTTTGAGGAACTTTCAGCCAAAGAAATGTCTAGTGTGGGCAAGCTGAACTCCCTGATACACTCCCTGATGGAACAAATGTACGGGGAGATGGAGAAGAAAAAGGAACAAATAATATCTTCTAACACTTACACAAAATCTGTCATTGAACTAGACAATCCATCATCATATGCTGGGCCTTCTGATAGTACTCCGCCCGCGCCATCGTCATCGCGGTGTTGGTGCTAACACACGGCTGTTTCATTCCATTGAAAAGTTGGACATTAGGTCTCGTCCCCAACCCCTTCTTGGAGACACGCAACTGAACCCTAGTTACCGCATGGCACTGGAATGTGGCTTATCCTTCTTTATCCGTACAACGTAAGCTCACTTTGAATCGATATATCAGTCAGGCGTCCTTCGAGGACTAAAACAATATAACTTTGTTGTATTTACATACGCGCGAAGAGAGGGCCGAGCGTGTCATTAGGCTTTTTTGAGAAATCCGCCCGGCCAAATGAAAAAACTCTTTTAGAAACGTGTACTCAAGAGACGGCTGTATTTGGTTCTGTTTAGGGTGTAATGGGGCTTATTTTCTGCGCGCCGTGCCAACGCTTTGAAAAGGGCAGATTTTTTTACGTAGCGAAATGGTCCTCTCATATCGTATATCAGTGTGCGAAACACACATAGGCCCTACCAGTATGCTTGGAAAACAAAAATCACACACTATTCTTTGCATTTCGACTTAGCTTTTCTGGCCTCAAAGACTCCAGTTTGGAAACACACTCACACTCAGGCGTACTAGCCCGACCTTTGCGTATATTCGGGCTACGCCTAATAAATTTAAAAGTGTCCTTGGGCAGTTGGCCATACTCATATGTCCTGTACGACTGCTTGAATGGTTGTGTGCTTCGTTCCCCCATCAGCCCAAAGCCTGCATGCATTCATGATTGCACATGTCCACCCATGGTGTTCGAGTAGGTGCATGAGCCTGTTCTATGGCTTTACCATACACGGTGATACACCTCGTCCTGTATACAATTTCTTTACTGCTGCTTCTTGTACTTGCATGCTCTGGAGGGATATCAAACAGTGTCATTGCGTATGTCTGCATGTCAAATAAGAGCTACATTGAAAAGGCAGCACGGGTACGTATATTTTGTTTGAAGCTCTCGTTTTCCACCCTTATATAGTTCAGTTATGACCAAATACTCCCTGACAGAACTTCTGGACATGACGTCCATTGCGTGTTTACCATTTTCGTCGTATGTCAAATTTATACAGATGGGTGTAGCGACGTGCATTATTCATTAGTTGCATGGTCCCGAGTAACCGTGTCGTTCTCTCACCAGAAAATAAGCCCCAGCATGCACTAAACGCAAAGGTGAAGTACAATGATCGCTCTTTGAGTAGGAGAAGTTTTTAAAACCATCTGCCGGGCGGGTTTCGAGAAAAATCGGTTGCCGCCTGAGCACTTCATGAAGACAATAAAAGGCGTGCCTTCAGTAGTCACATGCGCGGCAATTATGGGCCAAAGAAGAGCGTACTTAAACTGTGCGTATCATTCTTTCTAAGTACGAAATTGGTTGTGGAATAGCTCAAAAGCATAATGGTTGTTAGCCTCGTCCCCAGGCCCTGTTTTATTAAAGTTACGGGGGGAAAAACTGGGCCTGGTAGACACTGCCAGGGTCGAAGCGCGCATGCGCTAGTTTGTCCCAGAATACCTGGGGTAACCGTAATTTCCTTTTGGAAACTATTCCGTATACTCGTCTGATTTCGCGATGGCGTATGCTGCTCGCCTGATTTCGTTAGTTAAGACACGATAAAGAATAAGCCACCGCTTCTCGGAACTCAACAGAATACGCCATCGCGAAATCAGACGAGTATACGGAATGGTTTCCAAAAGGAAATTACGGTTACCCCAGGTATTCTGGGACAAACTAGCGCATGCGCGCTTCGACCCTGGCAGTGTCTACCAGGCCCTGTTTCCCCCCCCCCCCCCCCCCCCCCCCCCCCCCCCCCCCCGGTAACTTTAATAAAACAGGGCCTGGGGACGAGGCTAAATGGTTGTGTATATTGAATTGGTAGTGGCAAGCAGCGCCTCTGAACGTAAACCACAAAATAATTAGCTTCTCTAGGATCCCAAATACCAAAATACCGTAATGTTCGAATGTGTTCTAATTAGCAACCTAATGTCCAGCTCGAAACAGCCGTGAACATAGATTAATAACCTTACGGAACGTTAACATAGATTAATAACCTTACGGAACGTTCCGTAAGGTTATTAATCTATGGTGCTAAGTAGGCCTATAGGGTTTTTTTTAAAGCCCCTTCTCGACAAGTCAGTGAGACCTAGGGCGACTATGTATCTACACAAGCATAACGGGATTGGCAACGCGCTAGTATTGATAGGTTTTTCACTATCATCGTTTCGCATGAATATAAACGCCTGTATGACGTACGTTTATCCGTTATACTGAGCAAACTCATATTCTAACGCGCAGCCTATAATGACGTCATGTACGGCGAAACGATTACGTTAAGTTCGATGTTTAGCGTCATCAATCTATAGTAGGTACTTGACAAAAAAAAATTCAAACTTACGTTCACGCGTAACTACATGAACCGGTGTAAAGAGCATATTTTATGATTTACAAAACTGCTTTTATGTTTTCTGTAGCTTTTTCCTATCTGGAGAAACGGATCGTTAAGTACCAAAAAGTGAATGTATAGCGACCAATGCGGTAAAATCAGAAAAACTGTGATCGCTATGACGCCGATCTTCAAATTATCATATCTTTATAGTCTTTTAACATTTTAATTCGAAACTTTCAAATCAGAACATTAAATTATAGACTTATACACAGAATACACATTTGTGAAATGAAAATAAATACTTACTGGAATTTCCGCTACACTTGTATAACTAGGTCATCATGCTTGCACAATATCAGCTAACACTTTATCTAATGTTCACTACTTCTGCTATCCCAGGCTCAAGGTCAAGAAAAGTTTCATTTACATTACATTTTTTAAACATTACATCTCTAAAGTTCTTTTCAGGCTATGATGTTTTATCACGCTTCTGTTACTTATGCATAAGCCTTGCATGTTCTATTTCTAACCTTAGATTATCATTACTGTAGCTTTCTGCTGCTGTCGAGCATATCTAGCTCTTCCTATCGCAAATGAGACCAGTTTTTCTTGACTATGTTTATCCTTTTCTTCTAACCACTGTAGAGTTCTGTTTCTTTTAGATTTTACTTTGCTGTCAACAAAACCAATGGTTGCATTTCTCGCACGTCGTATTTGATGGTCAGTTAGAGCAAGGGTTTACTCTGAATGCATGTTGTGGATTGGAGCACCTTGACTTCTGGATAGATTTCTTGAGAAGGGTTTGATAATGCACCAGTTTGTCTTTGCAGAACATCAAGAACACATTGTAATGCCATAGTCATTAAGATGTTGAATTGCTCCTTTTCAAGAGGTGGAATCTCACTCTGCAAGCACTTCAGAGTTTCATCATTCTCATTCAGTTTCTCTGCAAACAAATCCTCAGATGTGGTTAAAAATATTTACAAGGTATTGCAATCTATTGACACTTTCCTTAAGGCTGGAAACAACTTCTAAATTACTTTTACCTTCATTATTGCAATAAAATATCTTCATCCAAGGTCCTGTTATTACCTTTCCAATTAATCCAAGTACTCTAAGCTGAATAAGTATGCCATTATATTGTAAGTCCTTTACAAGAGATGTTCTCAGAGTGGTATTATTGAGGCACATCAGTATTTTGCAGGTAATATAATAATTTATCTTTCAATTAGAAAAATATTCCAACAGAATATGAAATCTATTGCCTATACATATCGCACAATCACACCAGGCTTTATATTTTCTTGGTGAAGAAAATGCTTGAATCCTGCAGGATCACCCTTGCCTTGCTTATATCGCATCTTTGTATAGACCATATATTAAGTTACCAACCCTACAATCACTACCAAATGTGCTGCTTTCTATGTTGTGTTCTTTATCATATTTTTTAAACGCACCTCTGATATCAGTTGATATACTATCTAGAGGATGAACATTGCATCTAAGTTCAAGAGATAGGAAAAGGAATTGAATATATCATGACTAATCATAATTCATAAAGCTACTGATGTTAGAAGTCTAGCAAAATCAGCATCTGCGATGTATTCCCAACTAGACGCTAGTACTTAACACCATTACGTTGGCATGCACACGCAATGATGTCCCGCTATTCACTAACGTAACCTCCAGCAAACAATAAAATATTGAGCACAGTCCAAAAATTCTGAAAATTGCATATTATTACACCAATAGATCAATGAAACGATGCAAGTTGTTTAAAAGGTGGTACGGATAAAATGTCATCAAAAACAGGCATGATTATATTACCGGAAGGTAGAATAGATTAAATAATTTCACACAAAACAGTGTTTTAAATAAAGCAACCACATCTTCTAACAGAGGATTGGTTACACACTAAGAAAACCAAATTCTAGCTTAATGTGACATGTAATACCATAGTTGTTACACATTCAATGGCGTGCTGGAAACGGACCTTTGCGCATCGTTAGATCGTCCTGAAAGTTTCATGGTACATAGCAATGGCATGTCTACAACCTTTTTTGACGTTTTCAAGAAGGTACAATCATGGGAAGAAAAAATATGGCAACGTTTATTGTATACTCTAATTAGAAAGCAGTACACCTTAACATTCGTATTGCGCATGGTTATATACATAACACTTTGTGAAAGAGCGTACAAACCTCTACGATTGGAGCAAATTTGAAGTTTTATCATCCTTAAACTATCGAGAACAACATTTTCAAAAAGACCTATCTCTCGTAACCTTCCCAAAAACCAGTCACAATTTTTGACGTAATTTTTGGGTACGCAGATTTAACGTTACGTGCAATGATTTCCAAGTACCTATCTATAGCTATATATGTATGCTTTGACTGTGTGTCCAGGTCCGTTTTATATTCATTGTTTGTGTATTCATCTCTCCACCCACATGCACTGCTGATTAAGTTTACCTTGCTAACGTATGCACATTACTGCTGCTAGACAGACGAGCACCTTTTTTTTGCCCCGTGAAAAGGTGTCATGCCGGTTTTGTAAAGGAGCCATTTAAATACATGTACTCAATTCTGGGTGCTTGTCAAAGGTGACAATTACCTCGATGTATTATTATAATCTATGTAGGTTATTAAATTTTAATTTTGTGCGATACTCGCGAGCTAGTACTCCAGTGCAGCACCTACGGCACTGATTATAATTTTGCATCAGTATCCCAACAGATCAGACCATGCATGAGGAGATCCATCCACAATTTGTGCCATAGGGCAATGTTGAGAGTGCAGGTGGCAATCAACTAGTGTAACAAGTGCAGCCATATAACTGGTCCACACACAACACAGGTTATATTCATGGATTACAGGTACACTGATGTGCTTAATATGATGTCATGCTTTAGGCATGTAAACCATATCACGATCATCAGTGGTATACACACCAAAACTGAGGCATGATGGCGGCCGCGACAGATGCACTTGCTCCACCTGCTGTTCACACCAAAATACCTATGCCTTCTGACAGTGCCAGCAAAACAGATATTGTCAATGGCGGGTAGTGTGTGTAACCTTTTTCATAAATCAAAATCAATTATTTCGACTATGAAAAAATGTCCAATCGATGTTTCAGGTTCATAGCAACTTGAAAACCAGTTATTAGAAACGTTAAATAGCGATTTATACACTATCAGTTACTTTGCCAACGTTTTCCGGCCAGGTTTTTCCCATTTATTAATACTAATTAACATTATACATAGAGGTGCACTATTTCTCTAATAATATAATACCGGTATTGGCATGTCCGCCCCACAGCTAGCGCTCGAAAGAACTAAAATATTCCTTTCAGGTACAAAATGCCTAAAACACGTATAATTCCCATCCGGTATCCACTGCCATTGACACAGTGAGTTATAATCCATTCTTAGAACAGCATGTCCCTCAATAATGCACTTATCAATGCTGCAGACTATCAAAAAAGATAAGTGGGCTGTTAAACCGATCCCAACTACAAGCAGGTGACTTTTTATATATTTAATAGTAACTAGTCTCCAATGTCAGTCAGGACACCACCACATAATATTGGGAACTAAATTGCACAACTGAACATGTGCAGTGTTCTACTCCTCCTTTAAGCACTTCATTGCAGATGGTGTTTTGAAGCCAAATGGTTTAGCTATCTGACATTTAACTGAATTCAAGATGATCCCTACTGTAGTGTTTTGTACATGCGTGCATACATTAAAACCCACCCTGCTTGTGACTGCATGGTACAACTATTTCAACTGAGTTACATAGCTACCGGCAGCTTCTTCAAATCAGACATACATAAAAGCACAGTTGTCTGTTTGTGAGATGAAAAACTACTGTTTGGCAACATAAAAGACCACAATGACTTTATTATGAACATCTGCATTTGCTAAACTGAAATGACATATTATGGAGGACAAATTGAATGAATGCGCTAATATTTATTCTAACTTTTGTCATACTGTGTGTGGGATTGAACGTTTTGATCATACCGGGCTTGGATAAAATGAAAACCTTTTATAACACTAAAGCACAAAATAAAGGCAAACAAAAAAAATTGGCTACTCAGTTCCAAAAATAGAACTTTGTAGTCTTTAATTGGGGAAATGTAGTAGAATATTATTATATAACAACCCCCTGGTCACAACTTCACTTACCAAACTGAGTAGGAGAATTAAAGGCTTCGAAAAATGTGTTAGAACAATGAACTGCTGCATGCATCCATGACCATTTGCAGTAACATCTTTCCATTATACATTACTTCTCCTACTATTAGATCACTTTTTTTAAATGCATTCACTCCCAAGTTCATATGCACAATAACTAACTGTGGAAATAAAAATGAATGATCAAATTTTCCTCCCAACACCCATAATCACCCGGTCATTGTAAAATGCACAGAAAATGACCAATGACCGCAAATTATTTCTGACTCTGCATTATCTGAAGTCTAAGTCAGAATTTTATAGCCCCTGAGCTGTTCATAATTTTGAACGATGTTCCAACTAAAATTCAGGTTGTGGGGCAAACATTCCATAGTTGACGTAATGCCTTAAAGTTAGCCACACCTAAACTTCAGGAAATAAATAAATTGATTAAAATCTGGATAAATGATTGAGCAGAGGTCATATGTGTGATTGCTGATAGGTGTCCATGCATGTACATTTACATGTACAGTACGCATTGTCACTAAAAAAACAGTTTTGGTGGGCGGGCACAAGCATTGTAGCTGCTTGTGAAGGACCCTGCATGTTAAGTACATTTAAGCATGTTGAATGTATCATCTGCATGGTCTATGGAGTGAGTTGAGTTGACACAGATCATTTTAATTTGCAGATGAAGGAAGAGATGATGGACACACCTGTTGCTGTCATATCTAGAAGTAAACAGACTTGTAGATAAAGTTTCGCTGGTATCACCACTTTTATATTAAAACTTGCAAGGTGTCACGAAGGTGGTTATGGCGTGCAATTACATCACTATACCCCTCTTGAAACGTAGTAACATTGTTTATCGACTGCGTGACTGAACAATATTTATCATACATGGCTCAGTTAGTACTATATAAATGATATTCTATATACCAAGTTTAGATACTGATTAGCATATGTGATCATTATAAAAATGTCTTTTGCAACATGTTATAAATACATTTTAATTATATCATTACTTTTTGAGAGCATATACTGTATATGCATCCATTATGAATAAAAAGCAATTAATGAAACAAGTATATAAAAATATCTCTATATGAGAAAGTTGGTGGAATATAGGATTTGAAGGCAATAGTGGTGCAAAAAGCATGGAAACAAGGGTTGAATGATAAGAGGAAAACGAAATAGTCCTATTAGTACAGCATGCACAACACAATGTGCATGTGCCGGCTAAATATTTCGTTTTTCCTTATCATTCAACCCTTGTTTCCATCCTTTTTATACATGTATACTTGTTAAAGTAGAGGGAAACGGGTCAATGAACTGATCTAATTTGGTCCGCGTTTCGCCGGAAGTGACTCGTGAGTGCCTATTAGTCTATGACCGGTGTCACAGGAAAATCTGTCGCCCGGAAATTGTGTCGCGGCTCAGGAAATTATGTCACTCACAATTAACGTAGCGACCGTATATCCTAAGGAAATTCTGTCGTCAGGAAATACTGTCGCTCGACATGGATCGGTCCGAATATGACGCACACTACTGCTAGCTTTCTGCTTTAACCAAACCTATATCCTCCTCTTTGTAATCAGAACGAAACATTGAGCATCAGTGTACATAAATGGTTGTATTCAGCAAAGAGAGTTGCTGCAATTGTTTGGCCCAAACACCCTGCAGACTCTATGGTATCTTAGATCGCTTCATGCATACTTTTCCATATACTCTCATCAAAGGAGGAAAACACACGCAGGATTCATAGATTTATGTGCATGAACCGTTCTTGATGAAACTCTTGACTCAGATCCTGTTGCAATAAGTGAGATATACGCAGTTTCCATCAGCTGCAATTCTCTTTATTGCATGCTGCAGCATGCCGGCCCTTATCATTTTATTTCAAGATTGCTAGCTGCTCATGTCATAAAATTCTGGATATAGGCTTGAATTCATACTGAATTCAATGGACAAATGAACATGTTTGCCATATAAAGTATATTTGGATTGAATAGATAAACGAAATGAAAAGGTATGTATATATGTAACATCAAGATATTGATCAGTCTCAAATTCCTTTCCTGTAACTGATGCTGAAGTGTTTGGTTGAACCACTCATCCAAACCACTACTCTGCATGAGGTAACAAATACGTACATGTAAATGCTGCTGCTGTTAATAATATAGAGGTACATTAATAGCAAATTCTCGACCTTGATGTGTTATCTTAAAACCTTGCAACATCAAACAGTATAACAGAAACACATGCAGCAACTCTGATGGCAGGGGCTCGGGGCTGTTGTAGTAAAGGACCAATCAAATCAACATCTATACGCATGCATGGTGCGCCATTCTTCAGCCCTTACATGCAGGACTTGGGTGGAGCTCTGCTGATGTCTTTTCAAAATTCTACGCACATGTATACATATATGCATAGAATAGCATCACCACATAAATTAAATACCTTTGGCACTTATCACACATTTGCAGAATCCTTTCACGTCAGCTACCATTCCACGCCTAAAACCCCTCGGCTATTTGGTCTTATCTTGTTCAAAGTGATCACTATTAAGTTCAGCGCAATGATATCCTTCAAGAACGTTTATACCTTCTGTCACAACCTATATCATATCATCAGATATTCCGAAGTACGTGAAGTTTCACTCCACCTTCGTTATCGTGAACCGACGTGAAGTACTTCACTGACGACAAAATTATTTTGCTGTTCTTCGAAAACAGTCTCTTTCGTTCGAGGATATAAGTTTGGTTATACAGCAGAAAGCTAGCAGTAATGCATGTACGTCGTATTCGGACCGATCCATGTCGAGCGACAGTATTTCCTGACGACAGAATTTCCTTAGAATATACGGTCGCTACGTTAATTGTGAGCGACTTAATTTCCTGAGGAAAAACTGTCGCCGCGACACAATTTCCGGGCGACAGATTTTCCTGTGACACGTCGAATCAAGTTTTGATTTTATAATAGATTTAAAAATCCTCTGTAAAATCCTGCGTGACTGAACATTCAGTAAAACTTGATTTGTGTGTGATTTTAATGTTCAATCACGCTATGATTTCAAAATGATTTCACGCGTTTTTTCCCTGTGAATTTCTCCCCTTAGCTTGGCTTACCTCTCCTAAGGTAATACGGTGACTAGTAAAAGGACAGCCAGGGGGAACGTAGCACACTGTACACATCGAAAATATGCAACTTTTAGCGCGTCAGCATCTGTGCAGGCGTAGAAAAGGTACAGTGCCAAACTAACTCCAACTACGCCGCTTGTTACGTACTCGAAAGAAGGTTGCGAAGGAAAGAACTATCCTACATACATATATGTATATGACTTACCAACGGCTCAGTGGTAACATAATCGTGCTGGGATTCGAATTCACTGGTAACAAATAGGAGGTATACAGTCCGTATTAAACAGAGTCGCGAAATGTACTAGAAAACGCGTTCAGCACGCACAAAGTCAAAGAAGCGTAACACTTATAGTAATGTTTGCAGAGACGTAGGAAGATGACGATTTTGTTTGAAAAAAGCACGCTGCATGCATGCTGAGCTTGAACAGCTCAAGCCGGGATAGTTGACTTGAACACGAAATTTCTTAATTATTACCGACAGTAAAACTGCGTTCAATTAGTACGCTGCATCCACTTGAGACAAATACGACTGTATGAATTCCCTCCCAACATCATTGTCTCGTATGTTTTGCTAAATACAATTGTCACCTGACACTTGGTTAATCAGCTATCGGAACAAGCCCACGGGTGTTTCAGAGTGGACATTTACGGATATTTAGATGTCCAATTGCACATTTACGTAAAAATGATTTTGGTAGCTCATTAACGGGCTAACATGTTCAAGGCCTGTTTCCGCTACAACCCAGTTTCACTACGCCTCTCTATTGATAATTCCAAGCATAGTATTAGTCTAAGCACAAACCCAAATCAACTGCTCACATGTTTACAGCATTTCAACATACGGCGCAACGTTTCTAGTAATCACGTGCCCCTTAATTCGTTACGAGTGCATCTTTTGGTGGGCTATTTGTGAGGCTCTCGAACTTCCAGGTGAGTTGTGACGATAAAATACAGAATCTACGGGCATTGTAAAACAATTTAAGCTGGGACATATCTCGAGACGCGATATCTAGGGCATATAAAATCGCGGCTGAAATCTATGAATAATTATCAACAACTTGGTTTTTATATATGCTTTGCGATGGAATTCCATAACAGTTAGCTTACAAAACATTGCAGGGTGTGCGGTGGGAGGTTAGTGGTGGCAAATATGTCAAAAAGAAGCATATACAACTCCATATTTTACAAAAAGGAGAATAAACTAGCTTTTGGTATCAATGATCATATCGAGATCCACCCATAATCGTTCTGCAAACCGTGTAAGCTAAGGGGAGGGTGTTAAATGCTTTGAGGCAGAAAAAGCTAATACCATTTAAAAGTTTGGTCATGCCCTGCAAGTGGAAAGCCCATACTATAGACAAGTGTGAAATGAGTGAGGAGCAAATTATAATTGCATGATCACATTTAGGTTTGCCAGCATTTTGAGGTGCTGGTGAAAGGTAGTACGAAGAAAAAAAAGTGACAAAACAAACTGCCAAATGTCAAGTGCTTCACTACAGTCATTATTTACACATATTGGGTACATTGCACCAGTTTTGATTTCAACCAGTGTCCAGCCAGCTGCTACACAATCAGTTTCTGCCATCAACTATCTAAAGTGTCCACTCTGCCTTTGTATTCTGCACAGACCAGTAGAGCTACCGTGCCAAAGTCTTGTCTGTGCAGAATGACATTGTCGGCAAACAACATGTTCCTGTTGCCATGACAACTCACCTTTAACTGCTGCCAGCATAAATGCAGCTCCTGATGTCTTCTTGTCCCTCCTAAGTGATGTATTGCTTCAATGCAACTCATGTAAAACAGAGGAGCGTACCTCTCACATGTTTGCAACACCATCTCCTCCATGTGGTACTGAGGTAAACGTACCATCTGTAATTCAAAATTCAAAGAATGAAAGCCCAGAGCCCAAATGTTTTGCAGATTCCAACTGGGGGTGGGGCGGGGGGGGGGGGGGGGGGGGAGGGGGGAGAGTAAGTAAATTTGTACAGCAATAATAATTACATGAACTACTCACCATCATTCCAGCCAATAACTCTTGTAAGCATTACAAAAGGTCAAGGCTGAAGTTAAGCATCAAAGCCGGTGAACTTTGAGTTGTCACCTTCAACAAGTGAGGCACATACTGAATGATGATTGGTGTATGCAAAATGTGGCCCAGCAGTATCTTGTTCTCCTCATGGATGCTCAGCAGGTTGCAGACACATTTGAAGGGGCATTTGGAGCATGCCACTCCATCCATGACCAATGTTTTGTAACTGACAGATGAGAAATGTGGAGAGAGTTAGGATATAGCAACATGACGTCATAGCTGTGGATGGGTATTAACTATGTGATTATTTTTTGCTATTGTTTCCATTCTGAACTACTTTAGAACCAATTTCCCCATGGCCAATGAAAATATCTCACCCAAAATGCACCTATTAGAAGAGCACACAGTTGAGTGGGTGAGAAGATACAACTTATGATTTGGCATGCTGGGTGAACAAGGTGCTGAATCAATTCACCTGCGATTCAACGCACTGAACACCAACTACAGTTCAATTAGCATTTCAACGCACTGAACACAATCTACAGTACGGTGTATCGTCAAAGAGCGCTTGATAAGTATTGCTCCTGACTCAATCCGTGCTCAGCCACCACCCACAAAGAGAGCAAAACGTACGCCGGCCAAAACACGTTGCTGCTTCATAGCATAGTGGATTTATACCGGGCCGGTATTCACGTACATGTAGGCCTACACTCCCTCCATACATGCGCGCAGCACACACTTGACAATGTTTGCACGTTACTTTTTGAAGCATGCAAATCGCGTCTCAGAAAATAAATACCATAAAAAGAAAGCTCGATCTATGTACAATACCTTTGTAAAAGTCGTTTCTCAACTGGAAGTGCGCACGTTGGGGACTAACCAGTTTTGAAAACCTACCTCCGCGTAAGTAGGCCGCTTTTGAACGACACTTCTCCAGAGCGTAACATTTTTTGATGCCCAAACACACCTTGTTCAGTAGAGCACAGTTTCATCTTCAACAATACTTCGTCTAAAAGGTCACCACGTGTTCCATTCAGTAACTGTACAGCGAATTCCAACGGGTACAAATCATTACAACCGTTGCTAGGTGAGATAATTGCCATTTCAAAATTTCGGGGCGTAGGTCTGAATGTCCACCAATTCAATGGATTGAAACACCCGTGAGCCTAGGCATATCCTCTCACGATAACTGATTGAAATCACTGCATGAATGCATGCTGGTGATAAATTACATCACACCGGCCTGCAACGTACGTCCTTCGTTCCCAGTCCAGTTGAAGTTCGATGTATGTCGGGCTAGCGAGGCTAATATGCATGTAGTTGATAGCGTACCGTGTGCGTAGTCTGCTTGTAGGCAGTACCGGATTTAGGGCGGGGGGGGGGGGGGGGGGGGGGGGGGGGGGGGCGACCGGGGCGGCGGGCCCACTGCTCTTTGAGGGGCCCCCACCGTGCTCATAATGATATTCATATTTTATGGCGCGGCATAGAATCGCAGTCGCGCGAAGTGGAGCATCAAAACTGAAAGCAGAAAGAACGCCTTGATGAATGGAATACGTTACAAATCAGGCTGCCAAGGTTTCGTCGAAAAGGTTTGTATTAATTGCAAGAGAGAGGGAGAGACCACCCCCACCCCACATGCATTTGGACTGGGAGCCCACGAAGGCTGATGGCGTTAAAAAAAAAAAGAATGATTGGTAAAGATATGAATGTGCATAATTACATGTTACATGTTCCCACCTCCCATGGCCATAGGAATGCCAAAAAATTGATGCGGCGCCCGGCGGTGTGCATGTGCTGCAGCAAAGTGACGTCAGTAGTGCAAACACTGTACATGTACATGTACATGTACATACAGGTACACTTACCAAAGAACGGCCTGGCGCGGCATACAATGCAACCACAAATGCAATTAAATAATCGTTTTGTGGTGCGGTGTCGGCCTAAAAGGTATCAGTTGTAGAGATAAACAGGAATGGGAAACACAGCTTCTAAGCGCGAGGACAGTAGTCGAGGTGAAGTTCGCCCGCACCACATGCTGTTGATTGGTGAAACGGGTTCTGGCAAAACATCCTTCCTAAATCTTGTGTGCAACTTTCAGCTTGTTCACAGACTCGGTTTTGATACGGACGTCACTCAGTTCCGCAAATACAATCACATCCACTTGGAGAATCAAGTAGCGCGAACCATGGAGAGCAAGACGACGGGATCTGCTTTGTACGAAGTACAGTTTGACGATGTGAGGATAGGCATCGTTGACACCCCGGGCTTTGGAGACACCCGGGGACTCGACCTTGATAAGAAGAATGTCAAGAACATCGTGGATAAGGTGAAGGACACTTCTTATATGCACTGCATCTGCTTTGTGATCAACGGACGCAATGCGCGCGCAACGCCTCAGTTCAACTACGTTGTTTCGGAGGTTTCGGCTGTGCTGCCAAAAATGTCAGTTCAGAATATGATCGTGGTGGTTACCAATACGAAAGACGAATTTGAATCCAACGTTGATCTGAGAGAATTAACTCGCTTTCTAGGACTAGAAATTCCTCGAGATCACATTTTCTACTTAGAAAATCCATATTGCAAGTTGGAAAAGCTGAAATTGAAAGGTCAGATAGCTAGCGATGTCGTTGCACAAGATTTGAAAAGAGCATTTACGGATGCGAGTATAACCTTGGAGGCAATATTAAAAACCATGATGAGATTCAACTCAATGAATACCTGTGATTTTATGACCCTATTTTTAATGAAAGAGGCGGTGGAGAGGACCACCCTAGAGTTGATGGTAGCTTGTCAGAACCAAACCGCACTATGCAATGTAATTAGACAAAAGAAACAGGAAATAGATGACGCTGTAAAGTTGAAACAGCTCAACCAAAGCTTCGTGAATACATACGTCGTACCAAAAGTGGTCATTGTTTATACAGAAGATCGCAATACGTTGTGTGGTGCAGAAGGATGTTTTTCTAACTGCCATCTCTCCTGTATGCTCCCCAAGCAAGGCGACCATAAGGTCACGATGTGTGATAAAGATATTATCAAATTGTGTCACTGCATGGACAAGGACACTGGTATGTGTTCAGAATGTGGCCATTCATATGAGTTCCACTACAACACTCAACAAATGCTTGAAAAGAAAGAAGAAACTGTTGAATACTTTGATGAACCAATGAAACAGAAGTATGAGATGGCAGACAAAAGTATCGAAGCACTCAGTGTTCTGTTGAAAGAGAAGCTGGATAATGAGTTTACGAGCACAGAAGAAGCAATAAAGGAACTTTCGACAGTTCTGTTGCTTAAAGTTACCCATTTTGAAGAGCTCGCTTGTGCTCCAAGTTACACGAAACTGATCGAGCATCAGCTGGTGGTAGTCCAGCAACGGATATTAACCAGTTCACCCAACAGCAGCACCATGAGTGAGCTACAAAAGACAAAAGAACAGTTGGAACGCAAGATAGAGTTAGTGAGTAGAGCCTATACATCTGAGACAGACATATATTTTTCGAAATGATTTGTAGTAGCAAAGTACTGAAATATATTATAGCCAGCATGTTATGATTGGATCAGTATACGTACCAATTGTATATGTGCAGCTTAGATTTGTAATAGATCCACAGTTTTTCTAAATGAACTTGATTCACAAATAAAATGTTGCTCAGTTTCTCACTCTTGATCAAAATAAGGTGGACATGGTTGTATACTGGATTTAGAACAATGATGTCATAGGGCATAACTAAGGGAAGCTGAATATATGCATTCCCATAATTTGCATCATGCAGTAACACAGTTTCAGCATAGTTTTTCCATGGAGGCAGTTAAACTTATTGCAGTGAAAGCGTTCAAAGACAAATTTAATCAGTCACTATGTAATGTTAAACTGGCGGTCATAGTCAGTATTGATAATGCTAATGCAAACAAAAAAAAAAAAACAAAAAAAAAAAAACAAAAAAAAAAAACAAAAAAAAAAAAAAACTACCGTGAGTTGTCAGTTCAATCACTGCGATCATAAAGTAAATTAACATATTGTCGGTTTTGTATATGTTTAGGTGCATGCATGTCAAACTGGGGAGAGGGGGAGGAGTGGTACTATATAGTCTCATTTGATTGTGGCATCATGGTGACCCGTACATTTGTTTTTAGTCTTTAGATGAAAAAAAAAAAACTACATCGAAGAACATTTCTTATATAGCAGAATGTCATACATGTAGTGTCCTGAAAGTTCTCATTTTAATCATAGATTGACCAAGAAATCACAATTCTATAATGAAATTTAAACACTTTATATAAACAGATTCCAGTAATGTGGCTGATTGTTTACATAGGAGCAAAGCTACAGCGATTGCAGACATGCATTTATGCAGCTACTTTTCAATCTTTGACTTTAGACCACACAATGCAATAATATGTCCCATTGGATGATGTGTGTCTGAACTGATTTGACAAAGGTACTTGCAAGGACTTTTGCAAACAGTGCATAATCTATTAGATATATATGTAGCAATACCTCAATGCATTATAGTATGTAAGAGAAGAAAGAGGGATGATGTCTTGTGTCAATGGCCCTGAGCTGCCTGTACTTGTAGCAGGTACTCTGTGAATCAAGAGGCCTTTTCTACTATGTACACAAGGCATACAAGCCTAACATAAAGGTTCTGTTTCTGCCCACCACCCTCCCCCTCCCCCCTCCCATTAGTGAAAGCCACCCACTAATGACATTATATTACATGGTTGCAGGGATATTTTTAAAAACCCATTAAAGGCATTCCATGCACTGCTTGTTGTGGGATGGTGCATGACTATATATTTTATACTCCCCAAACCTATTTATTCAGTCTTTTGTTTTCCACATGTGCATGTACTGAGCGTATCAGCATTCCCTTTTATCTCAGTTTTTTTATGCTTTCCCATTTTGGGAGTCAGAATGGCAGTTGTTGGACCAATAGTGCTCTTGATTAAGCATGATGATGCACTCGCTAAACTGTTATATGGCATAGTTAAAGTATGTGTAGGATAGTTATCAAGGTATGGTTTAGCTATCCATATAATAGGTCACTGAGCTGGCCACCTACTTTTTATTTGGAGGTCGTATTCATCAAACCATGCAACCTGTCTTGTCTCCTCTGCTTGGCTGGAAGAATTGTCCTGGGACATAATACATGGCTTTATGGTAAGGAAGGTTTTGTGTGAGTGTTCTTTGATGCTGAATATTTATGTTGTATAGATCGTAGCATAATAGTAGTACCCTTGGTCCCTCTGGTCCCCATGCCATCACCTGGAAGCATGTGGTGACCAAACATAGGATGCTTGCGCAAGAAAGAACATGAGCTAAAGATCAGATGAACAACACATTGTTATTATTATACAATTTATTATCCTGAAAAAAAAACAGCACACTATACATTAATAACCATTTGTTGTTTATGTGTGGCAAATTAAAAATTCAGTGCCTGTGCAACATGACTTGACTATGAACTTCCAACCACTTGGAAGAAGTATCTACAACCACCAAGAAATAATTTCCCAAGAAAGCAGGGAGTTACACCTACCCACCCCCTGGTTTGCCCCTAATTTGACAAACCCACCCCCTTGTACAGGTGTCATGTCAGAATAAAACTAAATAGCATGCCATTTAACAGTATGGAGGGAAAACTTCTTTTTGCACATATATTTTTATATATTCCAAAACCCACCCTCTGTTGCAAACTTCCTGGAAAAGGAACAAGGGATAGGCAAATTATTGAGTGTGTATAGAGCATATGAGAGTACATGTAGGCATGTACAGGTGTTGAAAGATTGAAACGTTCATAATAATTCCCCACAAATGTGGCTTGCAACAATGGGCTTGGTTGCATTAACCATATTACCTGGATCAAAAGGTCATTTATCATTCAGACATCCAGGAGTTGTATAATACTCTTGGTCGTGATGAAAAGGTAACACTGATGCCTGCTTGGTGCTGAGGCTGTGGGAGTGGTAATATCCTGTTGTTGTGTGAAATCACAGCTGAGTTGCTAGTAGCCACAGCAGAGGTGGTATCATTATCAGGCTTCAGTTGCCACCTGAGCCTTTATCCTCATTCTGAATTTTTTATTTACCACTATTATCACCATGGGACTTGCAGTGGGCACTAAATAGAAAAGCACACTAGCAAGTTGTACAAGGGGCACATTAGCCTCTGCAAAGGTTATGTTCTTAGCAATAGCCACTGATGCCTCTGCTGTGCCATACAAAGTCGCAGTGAAAAAGGGCACATCTGTCATGATGAATACACAAGCCATTGAATTGAGTGCTCTCAGTTCTGACTTCCACTGAATTGGAACATCTTGATCAATGCTCCTCAGTGGTTGGGTGTTTCCATACGCATGGTTCGTTTTAGCTTTGTACAGCTCTCTGAAGATGTAAACATAGTGGACCACACTGAAGAGAAGTGCAGCTGGGCCAGCAATACATGACACTACTAAATACACAATGTATAATGGAGAGAGTGACTTCCTGAGCCATCCATTTGGTGCATAGCAGGAAATGACATTATCTGTCTCTCCAAATATTTGACCTCCTTGCAACAGACCTACCATTCCACCACACCACCCCTACCTCAAGATATGTTTGCCTTGTGAGTGGTTTCCACTCCATGAAGTGAAGCACTGCTCTGTATCTCTCTCGACTGATGAAAACTGGTAAGAGGAGGTTTACCATGTATAGAATGACCTGGTTGATTGTGCACACAGTCTGCCCCAAGACCCACTGTTTGGTCACTGTGGACACCACTAGAGTTAGTAATGGGAACAGGGACAGCAGGTTATTGGCTGCTATGGAGCAGAGGTAGACATTGATGTTGTTCTTGACACTGGTTGCCTTGACAAGCAGGGTGAGCAGGAGGAGATTGGAGACCAGTCCAACCAACAGCTGCACAAGGAAAATTGGAGTGTAGATCACTGCCAAGGTTGGAAATGAAAGTACTGCCAAAATATTAGAACGATTTGTTTCTTGACTTGTGTTTAAAATATTAACTGAATTTTCCATGTTAAATTAAATGTGGAGCAGAATAAAGTGTGGGCTAATATACTGACATACAGATTTTTATTATTGTGTTTTGCACATGCTTTTGCATCATTTCCTAAAATGTTGTGTTAAATACCATTATGAATGTGCAATCTCCTTTGGCCTTTTCCTATTGTGTTGCTATGTGAGCATGAATGATGTTATGTAGATGGTCACATATAGCTGCATGTAAACCTTGATTTGATTTTCAGCAATACACTTGAAAGTTAGTCTATCTCACTTAATGGTCTGGGGACTTACGTCATTGAAATGAGAAGATTGGAAGTCCTGAGAAACACTTCATTCTCCCACCACTCTACGTGTTTGACACATTGAGGGTAGCATCTTAACAGGTAGTCTGGCTAGCTTGGATCCAACTTTGATCACTGTTGATGTGAATATTCCCATCAATTAATCATCATACTGCTGGAGAATTTCAGGGTTATGATGTACGCAGTATAGATTCAACAACTTTGGAATCAAAAATACGATTTTTCCGTGTCCAAGCATACAATGAACAATCTTTGCTCCTGCACTGCTGCAGACACAGTTGAAGTATTCTCATCATTCGTAGTACCTGTGTCAACTGCATTCAGTTAATGAATTGGACCTGTACTAATAATATGACCATGTACAGCTGGAGTGGATTGTTCAAAATGTGTACAGCTAATGGTGTAGACCTCTGTGCCTGGTGCTAAAGGTGTAGACCTTTGTGCCTGGTGGTAAAGGTGTAGACCTCTGTGCCTGGTGCTAAAGGTGTAGACCTCTGTGCCTGGTGCTAAAGGTGTAGACCTCTGTGCCTGGTGCTAAAGGTGTAGACCTCTGTGCCTGGTGCTAAAGGTGTAGTAGACCTCTGTGGGGGCACTAATATCTTTTTGCAGACACACTAACCACATGTTATCCCGCAGTAGCAATGCACCCAGGCTGTGGGGCCCCCTCCCAAGTTTTTACGCAGGGATTGAAATTTCCAAGTTAATTTTTTTTTTTCACATCTACATGTATGTGGAGGGGGGGGGTGACCTATAATAATAATTTGTTCATCCGACTTTGGATCTCAATCAGTCCACCACCTGTCTCCAGCTATAGAGGTCTTTAACAACTTGGTTTTTCCAGGGGATGCCATCACTGCCGAGACTGTTCTCCTTTCCCCTCCTACTAAAAAAAACGCTGTCTTCCAAAGCTTGATGACTATCTTTTCAACCATTTGCTAAACCTGTCTTCATTGGCAGACAAGGCCCATCTATTAACCATTTCTTCACCCCATGCTTCGGCTTGGATGTCTGTGGCTTGGCTTCAACATGCCCCAGTAGTGCACTCTACCATGCAGTCACCTGCAAGTATGGTGGAGATGTGGTCTCCCACCACAACAGGATTAGGGACATTCTGGTGGAAACCTGCCATCGAGCACACATAGAGGTCCAGGTGGAAGTGGGCAACAACCTGACTTGTGACCACAGCAAGTCTTGCCCAGCTGACATCTTGCTACCTAACTGGTTCTTGGGCAAAACAACAGCACTTTTTGTCTCAATCACCTCACCTCTAAGCCCTCTAACCCTTTTAGAAGTGGGAGTGTTGGCCAAGGCTGCTGCTCAGGTCACAGAGGCAAGGAAACACCAGCTGAACTTGGGTGGGTGGGTGTTCCCATGGTGGCTGAATCATATGGAACCTGGGGTGAAGAGGCCTCTGCCATCATCTCTTCAATCACCTCAAGACCTGCCACCTCCATGTGCAAGCCAAAGTCGGTGGTGTTCAATGACATCTATGGCCAGTTGGAATGTTCACCTGGTTCGTGCCAATGCCATGGCTAGAATAGTACCACAAACATAGAGCAGGTACTTGTGTCCTTGTGCTGTGTATATCTAAGCAGTCTTTTTAACTATAGGCTATATTACGATTCACTGATAAACTAGGAAGCGTAGCAGGCTGCCAATGACCCAAAGTGTCGTGAATTGGGATGGATTTGTATACCAATGGCAGTTGAGATATACCGGTACGGTAACTGGGGGAACGAGGCCCAACACATGTTCTCAAGACTGGCCACCTATTTAGCTATCCATCTCTCCTGCCCCAAGTCCAGAGTTCTGGCTGACATATATGGCCACCTAAACATCTGCTTGGTGAGAGCTGTGGCAAGAGTCATCCTGGCAAGAGGCCTTAGCCCAATCCATCTCTAGTGTATTGTTTTCCTTACAGCTACAGTGTTAATAGTTAGGTTGTACATGGAGTTTAACTTTTTCAGGTGTATGTTGTAGTATCATTAAAATAATAATAATAATAATAATAATAATAATAATAATAATAATAACAAGGCCAGCTGACGTGCTTGTTCCTAATTGGGTTCTGGGAAAACCTGCAGCTTTTGACATAACTGTCACATCACCGCTTACTCCAATTACTCTACACGAAGCGAGTGTGACAAGTGGGTCAACTGCTCAGGTGGCTGAAAACAGGAAACATGCCAGCAATGACGCAAAGTGCTCAGAGCTTGGGTGGGTGGGTGTACCTTTGGCAGTTGAGGTTTATGGTTGTTGGGGTCCTGAAGCACAGACAAACCTTTCTCGACTTGCGGCGCGCCTTGCAATTAGATCAAATTGTTGCAAGTCCCAGGCCACTTCGGCTCTCTATGGCAGGTTAAACCTGGTCCTAGTTAGAGCAAATGCCAGAGCTCTGCTGTCCCGTTCGATGGCAACTGAATGTTAGTCTCCTCACCATCTACGTTCCAGTGTATTGTTTTTTGTTTAGTAACTGTGTAGCTTAAACTGTAATAATGTTGTAAATGTACAAGGTATTTTACATGTATTAAATTATTAATAATAATAATAATAATAATAATAATAATAATGATGCCTGGAGCCAGGCACAGCTAGGACTAAAATTTGGGGGTCTGGGTCTTCGCTCCCTCTCTCACCATGCTGCTGCAGCGTTCATTGCCTCCCTGTCATTCTCCGGCTTTGGCAAGGCTGATAACATCCACCTACAACAGGCAGTGGCAATGTTTAATGCTCAGGTCTCCCCCTCTAATGTCATTACAGTCAATTCTGCTCTGGAGTCTCCTATTCACCAGAAGGTCTTGTCAGGAATGATCCAAGCCCAACATTTCCACATCTTGTTGGAATCCTCCTCTCCAGCTAACAGAGCTCGCCTTCTGTCAGTGGCTGCTCCTCATGCTTCCTCTTGGCTATCAGTGGTCCCTTCCCCTGGTTTGGGCTTGCACCTGGAGTCAAATGAGTTCCAGATGGCTATTAGGTGGTGGCTGGGGTTAGATACTTCTGGTCGGTCCATGTGCCCATTCTGCCCCGATACTGCTCTTGATCCTCTTGGTCACCATGCTGTGACTTGCAGGCATGGGGGGGATGTGGTCACACGCCATAATCGTCTACGAGATGAGGTATTTGACCTTTGTCGTCGTGCCCACCTAAGTGTGAATGTGGAGAGAGGTCATGGCCTTACCAGAGACCTTGCCCACACCAGACCTGCTGACATCCTCATTGCTGGCTGGGACAGAGGTAAACCTGCGGCACTAGACCTGACCATTACCTCACCACTCTGCTCTGTCATCTTGGGTGAATCATGTCACCAGGCTGGTGCGGCAGCCCTGGCAGCAGAGACCCGCAAGCTCCACTCCAATGGTCCCAAGTGCCAAGAGTTGGGCTGGTCCTGCATCCCATTGGCAGTGGAGACTTATGGCAATTGGGGCAAGCTGGCACATGATACTTTCTCCAGGCTGGCATCCTTCCTGGCCATTCACCAGTCCTCCCCCAAGGCAGTAGTTGTGGCTGAAATTTATGGCCGGTTGAATGTGGTCCTGGTTCGGTCCATCGCTAGAGCCATCCTGGCCAGGGAGCTTCCACCCTCCTAACTTACTATTAGTAGTTTAGTTGTAATTAGTAATATGTATTGTAGTTATTGTTGTTATTTTAATATTTTGTGAATAATCAATAATAATAATAATAAATAATAATAATAATAATAATAAATAAAAAAATAATAATAATAATAATAATAATAATAATAATAACAAACACATGGAAAATGACCCCAAATGCAATGCCTTGGGGTGGTGTTGTATACCTCTGGTTGCAGAGTCGTATGGTGCTTGGGGAAAAGAAGCCATAGATTCATTTAAAATGCTTGCCTCCCGTCTTGCCATAACATCGGGCAAAACAAAATCAGCTGTGCTGTCTGAGCTGTACAGTAGGCTCAACCTGCACTTGGTGAGAGCGAATGCAACAGCGATCCTCTCCAGGTGGCTCCCATCTTAAAGTTTAATTAACTGTAGTGTGATTTAAGTGTTGTGTTTATTACATATTCTGTCTATTATTATTAATATTCATATATAAAAATAAAAATAATAATAATAATAAAAGATGATGATGTTGTGGCTGGTCCCATCTCTGCTGTTTTACGTGTGCTTTCTATCATAAAAGACTTGGGACCTCCTCTCAGTCTTCATATCAATTTGTCCAAATGGGAATTATTCAGCGTCAATGACCTAAGTAGGTTCCCTGATGAAATGAAAAAATCCAATGTGCCTCATTTCGATATACTTGGGGCTCCAATAGGAGATTTTTTGTTTTGTGCCAAGTATATTGCTCAAAAGCATACAGACGCTTCCAAGCTGCTCCAGCAGTTAGCCGAGGTAGGTTCTTCAGATCCTCATGTACATGTAGCCATACTTCTACTCCATCAATGTGGAGGGTTTTGTAGGATGATACATCTAGCCAGAACATCCCACCTTCTATAGCTGGTGATGCCCTCAGTCTGTTTGATGATGAGATGCGGCAGTGTTTTGCAGAGTGTACTGCAGTAGACACTCCTGACTTCACATGGCAGCAGGCACAACTTAGTCTAAGTCAGGGTGGTCTAGGCTTGCGTCGTGTCTCCTACCACTCTCCTGCTGCATATTTAGCCTCAGCAGTCAGTTCAGGCTTATCTTATGAGGTTTGTAGGTACTTGCACCACTCTATAGACCTTTATAACAACCTTGTTGATCCACCTGACTCACTTACTCCTGATTCTATTGACAACAGCTGTTCCACACTACTCACTCAGAAGTTCCTGTCAAACAAAATTGAGGATTGTCAGTTCAAGACACTTTTTGATAACTCCACTCCAATCGACAGGGCTCGTCTATTATCCATTTCATCACCCCATGCCTCAGCTTGGCTATCAGTTACTCCATCCCCTAGCATGGGCCTTCACTTGGAGCCTTCTGAATTTGAGGTGGCAATAAAATGGTGGCTCGGTATCCCAGTTGCTCAAGGTCAAAGTTGCTCTCAATGTAATGCTGCCTTGGATGCTTATGGCCATCATGCTCTGTGTTGCAAGTTGGAAGGTGATGTTGTCTCTCGCCATAACAGGTTGAGAGACATCTTCAATGATTTTTGTCACTCTGCGTGTCTTGCTCCACAACTAGAGATGGGTGAGTGGTCTAGGGATCGTACTCGTCCAGCTGATGTTCTTGTTCCAAACTGGGTCTTGGGTAAGCCAGCAGCTTTTGACCTGTCTGTCTCATCAACGCTAAATGCACAAACTTTTCAAGAAGCGTGTGTGACAACAGGTTCAGCTGCCTTGGCTGCCCAGATCCGCAAGCATCGAGTAAATGATGAAAGGTGCAGGGAACTAGGCTGGGCATGTATCCCTCTTGTGGTGGAGATGTATGGATGTTGGGGTACTGAGGCTATTCAAGCACTATCAAGACTTGCTACTCGTTTGTCCACTAGGCAGGGACCTCCCAAGTCACTTGTGTGCAATGAAATCTTTGGAAGACTCAGTTTGGCCCTTGTAAGAGCAAATTCCCGAGCCATCCTATCCCGCTCTCTGTAAACTGTTCGTGTTAGGTAAAGTACAGTAGGTAGTAGCATATTAATAATAATTTCCATTCGTGTATTCTCATTAATAAATTGAACTGTAGGTTTATAGACTTTGCTTGTCTGTAGTATTGCTTGTAGTGCATTTCCTGTACTGCTTTTGCCATACTAATTATAATACAATAATAATAATAATCATTGTTATTATTTACATCACACGATGGGGCTGGACTACCCACATCAGCTTATGAATAGAATTTGTATGTGCTATTATGTGTGTGCATGTGCCTAAGTATGTTATTTATTCCTTTGTATTTTATGATTATTCTGTATTTATTTTATTTTTATTTTTATTTTTATGTAAGTATATTACTATGTATATTGTTTACTAGTAATGGATTTTAATTATTTTACATCACACTAAATAATAACTACCGGTCCTTATTATTATTATGGACACCTCTAATGGCTCCCAGCTCAGTTTCTCCTGTGTCCAGCGAGCTCACTAGATCCCCTTGGTCACCATGTTAGACGTGGTCACCCACCACAACCAACTACGCAATGTGTTGCCCACTTTAGTGTGAAGGTGGAGATGGGTAGCAACCTCACACATGATCATGATCACTCAAGCCCTGCAGACATTTTGCTACCCAACTGGGCCCTTGGTAAGCAGGTATTTAATTATATATGTATATATCTTTCTTCAGAGGATGGCTCTGGCTTTATATAATATTAAACGCAACACATGATGACACACAACATGGAACACTTAAAAGCAGGTTCAATTTGCTGTGCTAGCACCCCTGACCTTGGTCTATAATCATATACATGTATAAATATTACAATAATTATAATCAGAATGTATTAAGATTATACTGTCTACAAATACATAGGTTTGGTTGCGTGCATGATATATAAGTACATTTCTTGATGGCTGAGTACAACTGATTTAACCTGAACAAATTTAAAAGTTGGTTTATAATTCAGACATCCAGGAGTTGTATAATACTCTTGGTCGTGATGAAAAGGTAACACTGATGCCTGCTTGGTGCTGAGGCTGTGGGAGTGGTAATATCCTGCTGTTGTTGTGTGAAATCACAGCTGTGCCGCCAGCAGAGGTGGTATCATTATCAGGCTTCAGTTGCCACCTGAGAAGGTCCTTTATCCTCATTCTGAATCGTTTGTTTACCACTATTATCACCATGGGACTTGCAGTGGGCACTAAATAGAAAAACAGACAAAAAAGATGTACTAGGGGCACATTAACCTCTGCAAAGGTTGTGTTCTTAGCAATAGCCACTGATGCCACAACTATGCCGTACAAGCAACTTACAATAAAGGGCACAGCTGTCATGATGAATACACAAGCCATTGAATTGAGTGCTCTCAGTTCTGACTTCCACTGAATCGGAACATCTTGATAAATGCTCCTAAGTGGTTGGGTGTTTCCATACGCATGGTTCCTTTTAGCTTTGTACAGCTCTCTGAAGATGTAAACATAGTGGACCACACTGAAGTGAAGTGCAGCTGTGCTAGCAATACATGACACTGCTAAGTACACAATGTACAATGGAGAGAGTGACTTCCTGAGCCATCCATTTGGTGCATAGCAGGAAATGACATTATCTGTCTCTCCAAATATTTGACCTCCTTGCAACAGACCTACCATTCCACCACCTATTGCACAAATCCACACCACAGCTACCTCAAGATATGTTCGCCTTGTGAGTGGTTTCCACTCCATGAAGTGAAGCACTGCTCTGTATCTCTCTCGACTGATGAAAACTGGTAAGAGGAGGTTTGGCATACTAACCATGTAAAGAATGACCTGGTTGATGGTGCACACAGTCTGCCCCAAGACCCACTGTTTAGTCACTGTGGACACCACTAGAGTTAGTAATAGGAACAGGGACAGCAGGTTATTGGCTGCCATGGAACAGAGGTAGACATTGATGTTGTTCTTGACACTGGTTGCCTTGACAAGCAGGGTGAGCAGGAGGATATTGGAGACCAGTCCAACCAACAGCTGCACAAGGAAAATTGGAGTGTAGATCACTGCCAGAGCTGGAAATGAAAGTACTGACGAAATATTAGATAGATTTGTTTCTTGACTTGTGTTAAAAATGCTGACTGCATTTTCCATTGTTAGGTCAAATATGGAGCAGAATAATGTGTGGGCTTATATACTAACATACAGATTTGTGTTTTGCACATGCTTTCACGTCATTTCCAAAAATGCTGTGTTAAATACCATTATGAATGTGTAATATTCTTTGACCTTTTCATATTGTGTTGCTATGTTAAGTGTGATGCGTAGATGGTCACATAGCTGCATATAAACTTTGATTTGATTTTCGGCAATACACTTGAAATGTTTTCAATCTCACTTACATGTACTGGTCTGGGGACTTACACCATAGAACTGATAAGATTGGAAACACTTCATTCTCCCACCACCAATATAGGAAGATGTTACCATCTACGTATTTGAATGTAGAGTCAGCCTGCCTGTTGCGGACTGCGGGTAGAACTTGCTGACCAGTTCTTGGTCATCTGTGTTGTCATCTGCAGCAGGTTTCAAAGTGCCTCTTCCATCTGCTGTTTCCAAGGATCCATGCTTCAGTGGCAAGCATGATACCATCAATCCACTGAGGATATTGCCTTTGGCTGCTCTGTTTCTTGCCATACCTCTCGGTGGGACCACCACTGTAATGTATCTGACCGCCCTTATCGATTATTCATACATTACAACACATCACAATTAACTAGCAATGTTACAACTGGATAAAGATCAACCCTGAACTTAATCTTCCTAAGCTTAGGTGTCCGAATTTGTCTGTTGTGCTATTGTACTAAGTCAAAGGGTCAAGACAAAGATTGGCAGAGCAAAAGTAACTTCACCAAATGGTCTGGGAATTTGAGCCACTTGTCTACAATTGACCATATCATGGTCATTGTTTACACTGTGTAGTGTATACTGTGCCCACTATTAACTATTTATTTATGCCATGCTGTGCCCATATTGTACGACACACATGTATTTTTAAAAAGTGCTGGATACTTTTCAAACTTACTACTTATCATCTGTCTCATCAACGCTAAATGCACAAACTTTTCAAGAAGCGTGTGTGACAACAGGTTCAGCTGCCTTGGCTGCCCAGATCCGCAAGCATCGAGTAAATGATGAAAGGTGCAGGGAACTAGGCTGGGCATGTATCCCTCTTGTGGTGGAGATGTATGGATGTTGGGGTACTGAGGCTATTCAAGCACTATCAAGACTTGCTACTCGTTTGTCCACTAGGCAGGGACCTCCCAAGTCACTTGTGTGCAATGAAATCTTTGGAAGACTCAGTTTGGCCCTTGTAAGAGCAAATTCTCGAGCCATCCTATCCCGCTCTCTCTAAACTGTTTGTGTTAGGTAAAGTACAGTAGGTAGTAGCATTTTAATAATAATTTCCATTCGTGTATTCTCATTAATAAATTGAACTGTAGGTTTATAGACTTTGCCTGTCTGTAGTATTGCTTGTAGTGCATTTCCTGTACTGCTTTTGCCATACAAATTATTATACAATAATAATGATAATCATTGTTATTATTTACATCACACGATGGGGCTGGACTACCCACATCAGCTTATGAATAGAATTTGTATGTGCTATTATGTGTGTGCATGTGCCTGAGTATGTTATTTATTCCTTTGTATTTTATGATTATCCTGTATTTATTTTATTTTTATTTTTATTTTTATTTTTGTAAGTATATTACTATGTATATTGTTTACTAGTAATGGATTTTAATTATTTTACATCACACTAAATAATAACTACCGGTCCTTATTATTATTATGGACACCTCTAATGGCTCCCAGCTCAGTGTTTCCTGTGCCCAGCGAGCTCACTAGATCCCCTTGGTCACCATGTTAGACGTGGTCACCCACCACAACCAACTACGCAATGTGTTGCCCACTTTAGTGTGAAGGTGGAGATGGGTAGCAACCTCACACCTGATCATGATCACTCACACCCTGCAGACATTTTGCTACCCAACTGGGCCCTTGCTAAGCAGGTATTTATTTACATATGTATATATCTTTCTTCAGAGGATGGCTCTGGCTTTATATAATATTAAACGCAACACATGATGACACACAACATGGAACACTTAAAAGCAGGTTCAATTTGCTGTGCTAGCACCCCTGACCTTGGTCTATAATCATATACATGTATAAATATTACAATAATTATAATTAGAATGTATTAAGATTATACTGTCTACAAATACATTGGTTTGGTTGCGTGCATAATATATAAGTACATTTCTTGATGGCTGAGTACAACTGATTTAACCTGAACAAATTAAAAGTTGGTTTATAATTCAGACATCCAGGAGTTGTATAATACTCTTGGTCGTGATGAAAAGGTAACACTGATGCCTGCTTGGTGCTGAGGCTGTGAGAGTGGTAATATCCTGCTGTTGTGTGAAATCACAGCTGAGTTGCTAGTAGCCACAGCAGAGGTGGTATCATTATCAGGCTTCAGTTGCCACCTGAGAAGGTCCTTTATCCGCATTCTAAATCGTTTGTTTACCACTATTATCACCATGGGACTTGCAGTGGGCACTAAATAGAAAAACAGACAAAAAAGATGTACTAGGGGCTCATTAACCTCTGCAAAGGTTGTGTTCTTAGCAATAGCCACTGATGCCACAACTATGCCGTACAAGCAACTTACAATAAAGGGCACAGCTGTCATGATGAATACACAAGCCATTGAATTGAGTGCCCTCAGTTCTGACTTCCACTGAATCGGAACATCTTGATAAATGCTCCTCAGTGGTTGGGTGTTTCCATACGCATGGTTCCTTTTAGCTTTGTACAGCACTCTGAAGATGTAAACATAGTGGACCGCACTGAAGAGAAGTGCAGCTGTGCTAGCAATACATGCCACTACTAAGCCCACAATGTACAATGGAAGGAGTGACTTCTTGAGCCATCCATTTGGTGCATAGCAGGAAATGACATTATTTGTCTCTCCAAATATTTGACCTCCTTGCAACAGACCTACCATTCCACCACCTATTGCACAAATCCACACCACAGCTACCTCAAGATATGTTCGCCTTGTGAGTGGTTTCCACTCCATGAAGTGAAGCACTGCTCGATATCTCTCTCGGCTGGTGAAAACTGGTAAGAGGAGGTTTGGCATACTAACCATGTAAAGAATGACCTGGTTGATGGTGCACACAGTCTGCCCCAAGACCCACTGTTTGGTCACTGTGGACACCACTAGAGTTAGTAATAGGAACAGGGACAGCAGGTTATTGGCTGCCATGGAGCAGAGGTAGACATTGATGTTGTTCTTGACACTGGTTGCCTTGACAAGCAGGGTGAGCAGGAGGAGATTGGAGACCAGTCCAACCAACAGCTGCACAAGGAAAATTGGAGTGTAGATCACTGCCAGAGATGGAAACGAAACATTAGAATGATTTGTTTCTTGACTTGTGTTTAAAATGCTGACTGCATTTTCCATTGTTAGGTCAAATATGGAGCAGAATAATGTGTGGGCTTATATACTAACATACAGATTTGTGTTTTGCACATGCTTTCGCGTCATTTCCAAAAATGCTGTGTTAAATACCATTATGAATGTGTAATATTCTTTGACCGTTTCATATTGTGTTGCTATGTTAAGTGTGATGCGTAGATGGTCACGTAGCTGCATATAAACCTCGATTTGATTTTCGGCAATACACTTGAAATGTTTTCAATCTCACTTACATGTACTGGTCTGGGGACTTACACCATAGAACTGATAAGATTGGAAACACTTCATTCTCCCACCACCAATATAGGAAGATGTTACCATCTACGTATTTGAATGTAGAGTCAGCCTGCCTGTTGCGGACTGCGGGTAGAACTTGCTGACCAGTTCTTGGTCATCTGTGTTGTCATCTGCAGCAGATTTCAAAGTGCCCTCTCCATCTGCTGTTTCCAAGGATCCATGCTTCAGTGGCAGGCATGATATCATCATCCACTGAGGGTATTGCCCTTGGCTGCTCTGTTTCTTGCCATACCTCTCGGTGGGACCTCCACTGTAATGTATCTGACCGCCCTTATCGATTATTCATACATTACAACACATCACAATTAACTAGCAATGTTACAACTGGATAAAGATCAACCCTGAACTTAATCTTCCTAAGCTTAGGTGTCCGAATTTGTCTGTTGTGCTACTGTACTAAGTCAAAGGGTCAAGACAAAGATTGGCAGAGCAAAAGTAACTTCACCAAATGGTCTGGGAATTTGAGCCACTTGTCTACAATTGACCATATCATGGTCATTGTTTACACTGTGTAGTGTATACTGTGCCCACTATTAACTATTTATTTATGCCATGCTGTGCCCATATTGTACGACACACATGTATTTAAAAAGTGCTGGATACTTTTCAAACTTACTACTTATCACTTTTCGGCACATAGGACAGCTGCCGAGCTGAGCTGCACACCTCTTGCACACACAGAAGTGGCCACAAGGCACCAAGATGGTGTCCTTTTCCTTGTCCAGGCAGACAACACACAATCTTTGCTCCTCCACTGCTACAGACACAGTTGAAGTATTCTCATCATTTTTACATGTGTCTGTGTCAACTGGTGTACTCGTAATATGATCATGTACAGTTGGATTGGTTTGTTGCCATTTCCATATCAACCACTAGCTTATCAAACAGTCTCGTATGCATATGGGAACAACACCTTCACATTAGCCAAATGTAAAATCAAAACTGCTTGGGACCCCTACTGGTGTCTGGAGACTGCTCTGTAGTGGATGTTCTCCACTGAAAGAAATGCAGAATGTCGTTTGCATATTACTTACTATTATGACCATATATAAGTAGCTAAATGCTGAATGCCTAAGTGTACCATGGTGCAGCAGGAAATGTGCATGGATGAGGGCACTTGATAGTACTTATATATTTAATGATATTCATGATATGGCACAAATTCTATATGAGAGTTACTGCCGTAACTCTCGATAGGCAGAGATCATTAATACCGGTATAATTCATCTCTGTTATAGGTAATGACCCTCATATACTGTATATCATGTAATAGCTCATGCTTAATTTCGCAGCAGCAGCAGCAGCAGCAACAACAACAACAACAACAACAACAACAACAACAACAACAACAACAACAACAACAACAAAAGAAATGCAGAAACTCACTGCCAGTTAATAGTTCCCTTTGAAGCAACTTAGATATTTACCGTGTTCTGCCCTAGCTTACTGTTTACAGATGAGGAAAAGAAAAAAATCTCATCGATCCCACTAAGGGGGCTTGTCCAAACTATTTTTGGAAAAATTAGCGTCATTGTGATATTAACATATTAACCCCCCTTAACGTTGTTGAGTTTTTGTATGGAACATTACTCAATGTGCAGTGTAGTCTTAATAGACATAACTGCAATTCGCGCTGCCACTGGAGTCAACGCTGCAGCTAGCTAGATGTTCCGTATTATAAAAACAATACTTGCGGACAATAAAATTTTTCTTAGCATCAGAGCATCCCCCCCCCCCCCCCCCAACATCACAATGATGCTAATTTTTCCTAAAATCGTTTGGACAATCCCCCTAAGACAAGCTTTGATCAAAACTTTTCCGGTGCACTACGATGAATCACTTCTTTATGCACAAAGTCATGATTCTGAATCTGGGTCTGGGGCAGAACTATTACATTAAGAAGCCCGGCAGAACCTACCCGACTGATCAATTGCACTACATGTATCAGTGATAGCAACAGTTAATAATGCTTGGTGCAACCATAGATTAATAACCTTACGGAACTATCCCCACCTCATCTGGCTACCCTCACCTCACCTGACTGCCTTCACCTCTGATGACCCCACTTTGAATCACCTTATCTGTGATTAACAGGACCATGACAGAGCTCCGGTGTAAAGAGAATTTTGCTCCATTTTTATATCAAATCTCTGATCTTAGCTCGTTCTGAGGTCATCAGTAAACATGATATATCCAAAGGTCATTAGCGAACCTGTTCAAGAAAGGTCCATTTTGATATCTGATCCAAAATATTCTATCCAATACTACGTAATGTGACAATTTATGTGTTGTACTCTTGAAGTCCTATATGCTAAACCACTGTACTATGCAGCCACCACTACACCTCCCTCCTTGTACATATACACCACGCTTACCCCATGCATATTGGCAACTCTTGGTGCAGCGACGCCTGTGCACGACTGCCAACTTCATATAAACAACAACATACAACATCCACCGCCAAACACATACTGACAACACCAACCACGTATATCCACAAACACAATCACCACACAAACCACACTCAGAGCAGGGACCAACATACAACAGCTACTTTGGATTTTTAACCTAATTTATTTAGAGGTGGTGGGCCCACACCACCTCAAGGGAAAAACACCTCACTGTGTGAGGGAAAAACCTTTTTTCACACTGCTCTGGAAACCACAACATACATGTATCACAACATAACACAAGTTTCTCAGAGGATCTTCAGCTTTCATCTGAATGTGAGGGCCATGGGTTAATGACAATCATAAGTGCTTCAAACCGCAACTACGAAAAATAAGGTTGTGATCTTCACAAAATGTGTGCTCTAAACTAGCCATTTGAATACAACATGTAACACACTGTATCATGTCAGATGAAAACATACTCTATGGTGATATTAATCGTTGTAAATAAACATGATTCACCTTGGTCCCTAATCAACACTTCTATATGATGATATGGTGCATGAAATCAATTGGGGGGGACACCTGTTACTTAGAACAGATATGCCCAGTGCTAATGACGTAGACCTCTGTGCCTGGTGCTAAAGGTGTAGACCTCTGTGCCTGGTGCTAAAGGTGTAGACCTCTGTGCCCGGTGCTAAAGGTGTAGACCTCTGTGCTAAAAGTGTACACCTCTGTGCCTGGTGTAGACCTCTGTGCCTGGTGCTAAAGGTGTAGACCTCTGTGTCTGGTGCTAAAGGTGTAGACTTCTATGCTAAAGGTGTAGACCACTGTGCCTGGTGTAGACCTCTGTGCCTGATGTAGACCTCTGTGCCTGGTGCTAAAGGTGTAGACCTCTGTGTCTGGTGCTAAAGGTGTAGACTTCTGTGCTAAAGGTGTAGACCACTGTGCCTGGTGTAGACCTCTGTGCCTGGTAGCATGCTAAAGGGTGCAAACTAATAATTTGTAGTTGGATTGAAATATTCATGCACTACAATGCTAGCTCTGTACACACATGCATGTTAATGTTACATTCTTAAAGAAATTCATAACATTGTGGCAATGCACAAACGTTAAACATAGAAATGTATTAAGTATTAAACTTAAATACTGGAGTCTACATGTAATATGTAGTGGGTTGTGGCTGATTTGATTTACAGTGAAAAAACATGTGCATTACCTGCTAAATAGATTAGAAGGCAGCTGCTCTTGGTGTCTGAAGATACCCTTTGTTGTGGGTCCTTCTATCCTTTGTCATGTGATCAGATGAAGGGGCCGTATATTGGAGGGTAGGGCAGGGGCACCAATATCTTTTTGCAGACACACTAAATCCTCGTTATCCTGCAGTAGCAATGCACCCAGGCTGTGGGACCCCCTCTCAAGTTTTTACGCAGGAATTGAAATTTCTAAGTTAATTTTTTTTTTCACATCTACATGTATGTGGAGAGGGGGGGGGGGGGGGTGACGTATAATAATAATTTGTTTATCCGCCTTTGGATCTCAATCAGTCCACCACCTGTCTCCAGCTATAGAGGTCTTTAACAACTTGGTTTCTCCAGGGGATGCCATCACTGCCGAGACTGTTCTCCTTTCCCCTCCTACTAAAAAAAAAGCTGTCTTCCAAAGATTGATTACTATCTTTTCAACCATTTGCTAAACCTGTCTTCATTGGCAGACAAGGCGCATCTATTAACCATTTTTTCACCCCATGCTTCAGTGGGAGTGTTGGCCAAGGCTGCTGCTCAGGTCACAGAGGCAAGGAAACACCAGATGAACGTGGGTGGGTGGGTGGGTGTCCCCATGGTGGCTGAATCGTATGGAGCCTGGGGTGAAGAGGCCTCTCTGCCATCATCTCTTCAATCACCTCAAAACTTGCCACCTCCACGTGCAAGCCAAAGTCAGTGGTGTTCAATGACATCTATGGCCAGTTGGAATGTTCACCTGGTTCGTGCCAATGCCATGGCTAGAATAGTACCACAAACATAGAGCAGGTACTTGTGTCTTTATGCTATTAACAATAGGCGATTCACTAATAATAATAATAATCATTGTTATTATATTACATCACACTAAATAATATAATAATAATAATAATAAATACATACATACAATACAGGTTCTTGCATAAGTATAGAATCCATAATTCAAGAGAGATAGAAATGATTTATCCACATGTGAAATATTATAAAAGGACCAACTATTCTACTATATAGGGAAGTCCCATCCCATCAGCCATATCCATCGCACTCCTCCATCTGATACAAGATCCCCGGAGACACAAATCAGTGGCTCTTATGATTGCAAACGACAAACTGGCCCTCAGCCATCCCATCACTTCTCCATAGGACTTTCCCCATTTCATGCAGATGTACTCAGAGAGGTGTTTAAGATAGTTGGTTGCTTCACATCCCAAGGCACCATCAACTGACACCACAAATGGTGTAAATGAGGCTCGTCTAGCAATAGCTGCATTGTTGTATTTTTTCTTTTTTTCTGTTTCAGCTGATGCTAGGACTGCTGCCACACTTCTTTGAACATGAGAGGGTGCATCGGTGTCTATCACACGTACATCAAAAAGTGCTTGAGCCTGAGGCTGCCAGACCCCTCGTACACCAAGATCAGCTATTAAGGAGGGTTCACCTGTTAGTTCACATGCCTCTTGTATCACTGGTTCCCTGATAATGTCCTTATAAACAATAGATGACAGGTCACCAAGAGTGTCTCTTACTTCATTGTGGCGTCTGGTTATGAGACCTCCTTTCTTACAATCCAGGGCATGTTCATAGCTAAAGGCTGCACCACATCCATCACATATTGCTGGCATCTTCAAAAAAGGTCTATGATATCTGACTGTTAAAGCATCACGAAACTCGGTAGCAGAAAGATCAAAATGATGATCTGTGGTTGGTATCACTGTTAACCATGTAGATGTTTTAAATGTGATTGCTCTTTGTATAGCTCGTACTTGTTTTGTATCAAGAGTGAGAAGCACTGAATCTAATTTGATTTGATCTTGCTGCTGAAGTTCATGATGCATAGTTGATATTGCCTCTGCCATCTTAGCATTGTGATCCATTAATGAAAAAGGTTTTCTTTCTTTTATGGCATCTGAAATATGCTTTGTGCCTGAAAACGAAGTGTTGTAAGCAATGCTGGCCATTTCAGCAGGATTACGAATGCCCATACCACCCATTTTGACAGGAATGGAGAATAGTAATTGGTCTTGTTGGGATACTGTACTGTCAAAAATAGCAGGCCAAAAAGAAGCATTAATAGCATTCCATATAGGGATAAAGGCGTTGCCAATGTTTGGTATTAGTCTTTGCAAGTGCAACCATTCAAATTGAAGAGATTTGGATAATGCTACAAAGGCAGCTTGTGGATATGATTGTGCAGCTTCAGATAGAATGGTAATAAAGTTTGTCCACTCCTTCACTTTGCCTTGAACAAACAGATTGATTGCTTCCAGGTCTCCAATAAAACCACCCAAAAAACGATGGCCTCTAACTACTTTGACACCAAGGTGATCAAATTTTTCATGTGCTTCTGAATCAAATTCTTTATCCACTATCAGCACGGTCTTCTTTGGTTCTGGGTAGTAACCATACCTAGGTCCCATTGAACGAAGCTTTTCAAACCACTCAATCAGATGGCTGAGGTCAGCAGTACAAGCAGAGTCATCAGCATACCAATTTTGATTACAGTTTGGAGTTGATAGGGACTGAATGAGAGGCATTAGGGCAGCTGCATACATCAGCATTGAGAGTGGATCTCCTTGAGCAACACCCTCTTTGCTAAATATGAATTCAGCATTGTGCTCTGTTTGTACCACAAGAGGAGCATAGCCACGATACGTGTTGAACACAAACCTTGCACAACGTGGCCACTGAATGCGTATGTTCCAAATTGCTGCAACCCTAATAACTACCGGTCCTTATTATTATTATTATGGACACCTCTAATGGCTCCCAGCTCAGTGTCTCCTGTGCCCAGCGAGCTCACTAGATCCCCTTGGTCACCATGTTAGACGTGGTCACCCACCACAACCAACTAAGCAATGTGTTGCCCACTTGAGTGTGAAGATGGAGATGGGGAGCAACCTCACACCTGACCGACTACGTCGGTCCCATCCACCACCCAGGTAGCTGTAGGTGCAGCGCTGGGGACCCACACACGAGGATGCAATAAAGGGAAAATATGGGAATAATAATTCTTAAAATCTTAGCTATTTTAGTGCCATTACTAATTTCTATTGCATATTAAACATTAGCAGAACGAAAAGTTTTAGGTTACATTCAATGCAGGAAGGGGCCTAATGTAGTAGGTGTTACAACCTTTAGCAGATGGGTTAAAGTTATTCACTAAAGAAATAATCATTCCTAATCATGCTAATATCTTTATATATATAATAATTATATATATAATGGCTCCAATTTTATCATTAACTTTGGCTTTTATGGCTTGAGGTGTAATAGCTTATGGTCAGGGAATTGTATTTAGT
>OX442429.1:5627853-5738846 GCA_949361645.1 Spongilla lacustris | reverse complement strand
TACTTTGGATTTTTAACCTAATTTATTTAGAGGTGGTGGGCCCACACCACCTCAAGGGAAAAACACCTCACTGTGTGAGGGAAAAACCTTTTTTCACACTGCTCTGGAAACCACAACATACATGTATCACAACATAACACAAGTTTCTCAGAGGATCTTCAGCTTTCATCTGAATGTGAGGGCCATGGGTTAATGACAATCACAAGTGCTTCAAACCGCAACTACGAAAAATAAGGTTGTGATCTTCACAAAATGTGTGCTCTAAACTAGCCATTTGAATACAACATGTAACACACTGTATCATGTCAGATGAAAACATACTCTATGGTGATATTAATCGTTGTAAATAAACATGATTCACCTTGGTCCCTAATCAACACTTCTATATGATGATATGGTGCATGAAATCAATTGGGGGGGACACCTGTTACTTAGAACAGATATGCCCAGTGCTAATGACGTAGACCTCTGTGCCTGGTGCTAAAGGTGTAGACCTCTGTGCCTGGTGCTAAAGGTGTAGACCTCTGTGCCCGGTGCTAAAGGTGTAGACCTCTGTGCTAAAAGTGTACACCTCTGTGCCTGGTGTAGACCTCTGTGCCTGGTGCTAAAGGTGTAGACCTCTGTGTCTGGTGCTAAAGGTGTAGACTTCTATGCTAAAGGTGTAGACCACTGTGCCTGGTGTAGACCTCTGTGCCTGATGTAGACCTCTGTGCCTGGTGCTAAAGGTGTAGACCTCTGTGTCTGGTGCTAAAGGTGTAGACTTCTGTGCTAAAGGTGTAGACCACTGTGCCTGGTGTAGACCTCTGTGCCTGGTAGCATGCTAAAGGGTGCAAACTAATAATTTGTAGTTGGATTGAAATATTCATGCACTACAATGCTAGCTCTGTACACACATGCATGTTAATGTTACATTCTTAAAGAAATTCATAACATTGTGGCAATGCACAAACGTTAAACATAGAAATGTATTAAGTATTAAACTTAAATACTGGAGTCTACATGTAATATGTAGTGGGTTGTGGCTGATTTGATTTACAGTGAAAAAACATGTGCATTACCTGCTAAATAGATTAGAAGGCAGCTGCTCTTGGTGTCTGAAGATACCCTTTGTTGTGGGTCCTTCTATCCTTTGTCATGTGATCAGATGAAGGGGCCGTATATTGGAGGGTAGGGCAGGGGCACCAATATCTTTTTGCAGACACACTAAATCCTCGTTATCCTGCAGTAGCAATGCACCCAGGCTGTGGGACCCCCTCTCAAGTTTTTACGCAGGAATTGAAATTTCTAAGTTAATTTTTTTTTTCACATCTACATGTATGTGGAGAGGGGGGGGGGGGGGGTGACGTATAATAATAATTTGTTTATCCGCCTTTGGATCTCAATCAGTCCACCACCTGTCTCCAGCTATAGAGGTCTTTAACAACTTGGTTTCTCCAGGGGATGCCATCACTGCCGAGACTGTTCTCCTTTCCCCTCCTACTAAAAAAAAAGCTGTCTTCCAAAGATTGATTACTATCTTTTCAACCATTTGCTAAACCTGTCTTCATTGGCAGACAAGGCGCATCTATTAACCATTTTTTCACCCCATGCTTCAGTGGGAGTGTTGGCCAAGGCTGCTGCTCAGGTCACAGAGGCAAGGAAACACCAGATGAACGTGGGTGGGTGGGTGGGTGTCCCCATGGTGGCTGAATCGTATGGAGCCTGGGGTGAAGAGGCCTCTCTGCCATCATCTCTTCAATCACCTCAAAACTTGCCACCTCCACGTGCAAGCCAAAGTCAGTGGTGTTCAATGACATCTATGGCCAGTTGGAATGTTCACCTGGTTCGTGCCAATGCCATGGCTAGAATAGTACCACAAACATAGAGCAGGTACTTGTGTCTTTATGCTATTAACAATAGGCGATTCACTAATAATAATAATAATCATTGTTATTATATTACATCACACTAAATAATATAATAATAATAATAATAAATACATACATACAATACAGGTTCTTGCATAAGTATAGAATCCATAATTCAAGAGAGATAGAAATGATTTATCCACATGTGAAATATTATAAAAGGACCAACTATTCTACTATATAGGGAAGTCCCATCCCATCAGCCATATCCATCGCACTCCTCCATCTGATACAAGATCCCCGGAGACACAAATCAGTGGCTCTTATGATTGCAAACGACAAACTGGCCCTCAGCCATCCCATCACTTCTCCATAGGACTTTCCCCATTTCATGCAGATGTACTCAGAGAGGTGTTTAAGATAGTTGGTTGCTTCACATCCCAAGGCACCATCAACTGACACCACAAATGGTGTAAATGAGGCTCGTCTAGCAATAGCTGCATTGTTGTATTTTTTCTTTTTTTCTGTTTCAGCTGATGCTAGGACTGCTGCCACACTTCTTTGAACATGAGAGGGTGCATCGGTGTCTATCACACGTACATCAAAAAGTGCTTGAGCCTGAGGCTGCCAGACCCCTCGTACACCAAGATCAGCTATTAAGGAGGGTTCACCTGTTAGTTCACATGCCTCTTGTATCACTGGTTCCCTGATAATGTCCTTATAAACAATAGATGACAGGTCACCAAGAGTGTCTCTTACTTCATTGTGGCGTCTGGTTATGAGACCTCCTTTCTTACAATCCAGGGCATGTTCATAGCTAAAGGCTGCACCACATCCATCACATATTGCTGGCATCTTCAAAAAAGGTCTATGATATCTGACTGTTAAAGCATCACGAAACTCGGTAGCAGAAAGATCAAAATGATGATCTGTGGTTGGTATCACTGTTAACCATGTAGATGTTTTAAATGTGATTGCTCTTTGTATAGCTCGTACTTGTTTTGTATCAAGAGTGAGAAGCACTGAATCTAATTTGATTTGATCTTGCTGCTGAAGTTCATGATGCATAGTTGATATTGCCTCTGCCATCTTAGCATTGTGATCCATTAATGAAAAAGGTTTTCTTTCTTTTATGGCATCTGAAATATGCTTTGTGCCTGAAAACGAAGTGTTGTAAGCAATGCTGGCCATTTCAGCAGGATTACGAATGCCCATACCACCCATTTTGACAGGAATGGAGAATAGTAATTGGTCTTGTTGGGATACTGTACTGTCAAAAATAGCAGGCCAAAAAGAAGCATTAATAGCATTCCATATAGGGATAAAGGCGTTGCCAATGTTTGGTATTAGTCTTTGCAAGTGCAACCATTCAAATTGAAGAGATTTGGATAATGCTACAAAGGCAGCTTGTGGATATGATTGTGCAGCTTCAGATAGAATGGTAATAAAGTTTGTCCACTCCTTCACTTTGCCTTGAACAAACAGATTGATTGCTTCCAGGTCTCCAATAAAACCACCCAAAAAACGATGGCCTCTAACTACTTTGACACCAAGGTGATCAAATTTTTCATGTGCTTCTGAATCAAATTCTTTATCCACTATCAGCACGGTCTTCTTTGGTTCTGGGTAGTAACCATACCTAGGTCCCATTGAACGAAGCTTTTCAAACCACTCAATCAGATGGCTGAGGTCAGCAGTACAAGCAGAGTCATCAGCATACCAATTTTGATTACAGTTTGGAGTTGATAGGGACTGAATGAGAGGCATTAGGGCAGCTGCATACATCAGCATTGAGAGTGGATCTCCTTGAGCAACACCCTCTTTGCTAAATATGAATTCAGCATTGTGCTCTGTTTGTACCACAAGAGGAGCATAGCCACGATACGTGTTGAACACAAACCTTGCACAACGTGGCCACTGAATGCGTATGTTCCAAATTGCTGCAACCCTAATAACTACCGGTCCTTATTATTATTATTATGGACACCTCTAATGGCTCCCAGCTCAGTGTCTCCTGTGCCCAGCGAGCTCACTAGATCCCCTTGGTCACCATGTTAGACGTGGTCACCCACCACAACCAACTAAGCAATGTGTTGCCCACTTGAGTGTGAAGATGGAGATGGGGAGCAACCTCACACCTGACCGACTACGTCGGTCCCATCCACCACCCAGGTAGCTGTAGGTGCAGCGCTGGGGACCCACACACGAGGATGCAATAAAGGGAAAATATGGGAATAATAATTCTTAAAATCTTAGCTATTTTAGTGCCATTACTAATTTCTATTGCATATTAAACATTAGCAGAACGAAAAGTTTTAGGTTACATTCAATGCAGGAAGGGGCCTAATGTAGTAGGTGTTACAACCTTTAGCAGATGGGTTAAAGTTATTCACTAAAGAAATAATCATTCCTAATCATGCTAATATCTTTATATATATAATAATTATATATATAATGGCTCCAATTTTATCATTAACTTTGGCTTTTATGGCTTGAGGTGTAATAGCTTATGGTCAGGGAATTGTATTTAGTGATTTAGGGATTGGCATACTTTATTTATTTGCAGTTTCCTCAATTAGTGTATATGCTATATTAATGTCTGGATGATCAAGTAATTCTAAATATGCGTTTTTAGGGGCAATAAGGGCAGCTGCTCAAATGATAAGTTACGAGGTATCTATTGGATTAATAATTATTTCTGTTGTTTTATGTGTCGGATCTTTAAATTTAACTGAAATAGTATTAACTCAAAAACCAATAGGATTTATTATACCATTATTTCCAGCCGCGATAATGTTTTTTGTGTCTGCTTTGGCAGAAACTAATAGAGTACCGTTTGATTTAACAGAAGGGGAATCCGAATTAGTGTCTGGATATAATGTCGTAAGACATTTTAATACCCAACTGGGCCCTTGGTAAGTCGGTATTTATTTATATATGCATATAATTTTCTTTATATTCTTCGGAGGATTGCTCTGGCTTTATGTAATAATTATAATTATTGCATTAAACACAACACATAATGACACACAACATGGAACACCTAAAAGCAGGTTCAAACTCATCAAGTTTGCTCTGCTAGTACCCCTGTGGTCTATATACTAGTATAATTATATACATTATAATAATTATAATTATACAATAAGATGGCTGGGTCTGCTGCGTCGGCTGCTGAAATTCGCAAACATGTCGCCAACGACGAAAAATGCAGTCGTCTGGGCTGGGTCTGTATCCCCTTATCAGTGGAGACTTATGGTTGTTGGGGAGAAGAAGCTGGTAGATGTCTTGACAGACTCGCCACGCGGATTGCCACTCGAACAGGCTGTTCCAAGTCTTCTGCGGTGTCTGGGCTTTATGGAAGACTAAGTATTGTCCTGGTCAGGGCCAACGCTAGGGCATTACTGGCTAGGTCGTCTTCACTTTCGTAAAGACTTTATGTACATATAGGTGTATGTATTAACGTTGATCTTTGCCTATATAATTATAATTATAATTATATATAATTATAAATATAATAATTATAATTTGGATGTATTAAGATTTTAATTCCACTGTCTACAAATACATAGGTTTGGTTGCATGCATGATATATAAGTACATTTCTTGATGGCTGAGTACAATTGATGTAACCATAACAAATAAAAGTTGGTTTATCATTCAGACATCCAGGAGTTGTATAATACTCTTGGTCGTGATGAAAAGGTAACACTGATGCCTGCTTGGTGCTGAGGCTGTGGGAGTGGTAATATCCTGTTGTTGTGTGAAATCACAGCTGAGTTGCTAGTAGCCACAGCAGAGGTGGTATCATTATCAGGCTTCAGTTGCCACCCGAAAAGGTCCTTTATCCGCATTCTGAATCGTTTGTTTATCACTAATATCACCAGGGGACTTGAAGTGGGTACTAAATAGAAAAACACACAAGCAAGTTGTACAAGGGGCACGTTAGCCTCTGCAACGGTTATGTTCTTAGCAATAGCCACTGATGCCATAACTGTGGCATACAAGGAACCTGCAGTGAAGGGCACAGCTGTCATGATGAATACACAAGCCATTGAATTGAGTGCCCTCAGTTCTGACTTCCACTGAATTGGAGCATCTTGATAAATGCTCCTAAGTGGTTGGGTGTTTCCATACGCATGGTTTGTTATAGCTTTGTACAGCTCTCTGAAGATGTAAACATAGTGGACCGCACTGAAGAGAAGTGCAGCTGGGCCCACAACACATGCCACTACTAAGTACACAATGTACAATGGAGAGAGCGACTTCGTGAGCCATCCATTTGGTGCATAGCAGGAAATGATATCATCTGTCTCTCCAAATATTTGACCTCCTTGCAACAGACCTACCATTCCACTGCCTACTGCACAAATCCACACCACAGCTACCTCAAGATATGTTCTCCTTGTAAATGGTTTCCACTCCATGAAGTGAAGCACTGCTCTGTATCTCTCTCGACTGATGAAAACTGGTAAGAGGAGATTTGGCATACTAACCATGTAAATAATGACCTGGTTGATTGTGCACATGGTCTGCCCCAAGACCCACTGTTTGGTCACTGTGGACACCACTAGAGTTAGTAATGGGAACAGGGACAGCAGGTTATTGGCTGCCATGGAGCAGAGGTAGACATTGATGTTGTTCTTGACACTGGTTGCCTTGACAAGCAGGGTGAGCAGGAGGAGATTGGAGACCAGTCCAACCAACAGCTGCACAAGGAAAATTGGAGTGTAGATCACTGCCAGAGCTGGGTATGAAATTACTGACGAAACATTAGAAAGATTTGCTTCTTGACTTGTGTTAAAAATACTGACTGCATTTTCCATTATTCAGCAGATCAAATGTGGAGAAGAATAAAGTGTGGGCTTTTATACTAACATACAGATTTTTATTATTGTGTTTTGCACATGCTTTCGCGTCATTTCCAAAAATGTTGTGTTAAATACCATTATGAATGTGCAATATCCTTTGACCTTTTCATATTGTGTTGCTATGTGAATTGTGATGCGTAGATGGTCACGTATCTGCGTGTAAACCTTGATTTGATTTTCAGCAATCCACTTGAAATGTTTTTAAATCCCACTTAAAGGTCTGGGGACTTACGTCATAGACTGCACTGAAACACTTCATTCTCCCACCACTCCAATAGGAAGATGTTATCCTCTTCATATTTGAAAATCTGTTGTGTTATTGCACTAAACAAAATGGTCAAGACAAAGATTGGCAGAGCAAATACAACTTCACCAAATGGTCTGAGAATTTGAGTTTCTCATCAATAACTGACCATATGTATTATGGTTATTACTTACACTGATACAGTTCCCACTATTAATACCTAACTATTTGTTTATGCCATGTTGTGTCCATATTGACAAGATGAAACTGCAAAATAATTGCCAGTACATTCAATGTATGATACACATCTATTAAAAAAAAAAACTGCCAGATACTTTTCAAACTTACTACTTATCACTTTTCGGCACATAGGACAGCTGCTGAGCTGTCAACTGGTGTACTCGTAATCATGTTGGATTGGATTGTTCATTCTCCCCTTTAATCACATTTTCACCGACCTATAGTGGTGTTGCAGGAACGTGCACAGTTGGATTGGATTGTGGCCATTTCCATATCAACTACTACCTTATTACGATCCAAACGAATCTCGTATTTTATTGTAAGAACCACGGCATAAAAGCACCCTGTCTGACTTTAGCCAAATGTAAAATCGAAACTGCTTGTGTCCCCTACTGGTGTCTCATCTGTAAAGTACGGGAGACCTCTCATTTTAGTCTGTAGTTGCTGTTCTCCAGTGCAAGAAATGCAGGATGTTGTTTGCATATTATGATCATATAACAGCGTAGCTAAATGCTGAATGCCTAAGTGTACCAAGGTGCAGCAGGAAATGTGCATGAATGGGGGCTCTTGCATGGCCATGATAGAAAGATTGTTCTTATTAGGTAAATGACTCACATAATAACTCGTGCTTGCAACCAGTTGAACTTCGCGGAATTTCGCAACAACAACAACAAAAGAAAGAAATGCAGAAACTACGCTGCCAGTCAATAATCTCCGTTGAAGCAACATATTTATAGTCTTCTGCCCTAGCTTACTGATTAAAAATGAGGAAAAGTACAAAATCTCATCGAGACATGCTACCAGTGCCATCATCCCACAAAAACATGCATGAGCTTTGATCAAAACTCCGCTTCGTGTACAAAGACATGATATGGGTATGTTCCTAATTCAGAGGCGGGGTCTGGGGCAGAACTATACTACATTAAGAGACCCGGCAGAATATAGGTGCCCGACTGATCGATTGCACTACCCTACAGAAAAATCTTGGCATGACATGCCATGATTTGTTCCAAATTCATGCGTGATATGTTTTCGCATGTGCATGTGCTTCACTTTTTTCTAGAGCACTGTTGATCATGCTTATGTCATCAAAATGGTAGGCATATCACTTGTACAGGTTGTAGAGTTTTTAAAACGCTTCCCCCGAGCCGGAAGTTATAAAGCGGCACGCCCCTTAGCGTATTAGCGCGCACGCCTCGTCGGGGAATCGATCCTGTACTGTCACAAGTTGAGTGATATGCCTGCAATTTAATGACATAAGCATGTTCAACAGTGCTCTAGAAAAACTGGAACACTTGCAAAAACATATCACGCATGGATTTGGAACATGTCATGCGAAGATTTTTTCGTAGGGTAGGCCTAGTGCAACCGATCAGTCGGGCACCTAGATCTAGACTTGATCTGGCTAGGTCGAGGTCGTTCATATATACACACAAATCATAATTGCGATAGATCGACGACCTACATGTATTGTTGTGACGTTCTAGCTCGCACTCAGTGAGCCATATAATTAAAACTTTGACCTCCATACTGGCTTCATTTTTTTAAGTAAACAACACACGTGAGCTTGAATGCAGCCAGCCGTGCACTCACTTGAACATAGTTTCTGTACGTTAGATTCGGTTAGAATATGGCCGCAAGATGGTCAGTCTTAGACAAAGCTTCTAAAGCCAATCCATTTACCAAGGTAAGGACTAAGGAGCTGGCTGACCAGGCGTGGCACGCAATGTTTATTTTATTTTATTTATAGAAGAAGAGCTCTCACATATTTAAGGTAGTGTTTCTTGGTGACAGCGGAGTCGGAAAGACGTGTCTCGCAAAGCTTTACTTGGACGGCAAGGTACAGCTGGATTCGTTTTCTACGGTGGGATTCGACTACTACACGAAAGAAGTTGCACTGGAAGACAGGACGCGAGTCACCGTAAGCTACAAGTAATAACGAAACAATATTTACAACGGCGCAGGTGTGTGTGTGTGTGTGTGTGTGTGTGTGTGTGTGTGTGTGTGTGTGTGTGTGTGTGTGTGTGTGTGTGTGTGTGTGTGTGTGTGTGTGTGTGTGTGTGTGTGTGTGTGTGTGTGTGTGTGTGTGTGTGTGTGTGTGTGTGTGTGTGTGTGTGTGTGTGTGTGTGTGTGTGTGTGTGTGTGTGTGTGTGTGTGTGTGTGTGTGTGTGTGTGTGTGTGTGTGTGTGTGTGTGTGTGTGTGTGTGTGTGTGTGTGTGTGTGTGTGTGTGTGTGTGTGTGTGTGTGTGTGTGTGTGTGTGTGTGTGTGTGTGTGTGTGTGTGTGTGTGTGTGTGTGTGTGTGTGTGTGTGTGTGTGTGTGTGTGTGTGTGTGTGTGTGTGTGTGTGTGTGTGTGTGTGTGTGTGTGTGTGTGTGTGTGTGTGTGTGTGTGTGTGTGTGTGTGTGTGTGTGTGTGTGTGTGTGTGTGTGTGTGTGTGTGTGTGTGTGTGTGTGTGTGTGTGTGTGTGTGTGTGTGTGTGTGTGTGTGTGTGTGTGTGTGTGTGTGTGTGTGTGTGTGTGTGTGTGTGTGTGTGTGTGTGTGTGTGTGTGTGTGTGTGTGTGTGTGTGTGTGTGTGTGTGTGTGTGTGTGTGTGTGTGTGTGTGTGTGTGTGTGTGTGTGTGTGTGTGTGTGTGTGTGTGTGTGTGTGTGTGTGTGTGTGTGTGTGTGTGTGTGTGTGTGTGTGTGTGTGTGTGTGTGTGTGTGTGTGTGTGTGTGTGTGTGTGTGTGTGTGTGTGTGTGTGTGTGTGTGTGTGTGTGTGTGTGTGTGTGTGTGTGTGTGTGTGTGTGTGTGTGTGTGTGTGTGTGTGTGTGTGTGTGTGTGTGTGTGTGTGTGTGTGTGTGTGTGTGTGTGTGTGTGTGTGTGTGTGTGTGTGTGTGTGTGTGTGTGTGTGTGTGTGTGTGTGTGTGTGTGTGTGTGTGTGTGTGTGTGTGTGTGTGTGTGTGTGTGTGTGTGTGTGTGTGTGTGTGTGTGTGTGTGTGTGTGTGTGTGTGTGTGTGTGTGTGTGTGTGTGTGTGTGTGTGTGTGTGTGTGTGTGTGTGTGTGTGTGTGTGTGTGTGTGTGTGTGTGTGTGTGTGTGTGTGTGTGTGTGTGTGTGTGTGTGTGTGTGTGTGTGTGTGTGTGTGTGTGTGTGTGTGTGTGTGTGTGTGTGTGTGTGTGTGTGTGTGTGTGTGTGTGTGTGTGTGTGTGTGTGTGTGTGTGTGTGTGTGTGTGTGTGTGTGTGTGTGTGTGTGTGTGTGTGTGTGTGTGTGTGTGTGTGTGTGTGTGTGTGTGTGTGTGTGTGTGTTGTGTGTGTGTGTGTGTGGTGTGCGTGTGCATGTGTGTGTGTGTGTGTGTGAAAAGCTGGTAGGAGCCAAAGCCTTGGGTGCCATTGTAGCAGTTTGACCCCTTAAATGGCCATCTTTGGTCTTAATGAATTCTGTACTTACTTTTGCCTACCCATCCTGACCCTTTCCTCACCGCTGCACTGATGACCACCCACACCTGTAGCTACCCTTAATTGCCGTCACTTCCAACTACCCTCACCTCACCTGAGACTACCTCACCTCACATTCAGGACTATCCACACCCCACATGACTATCCACCTCACCTGAATATCCCCACCTCACCTGACTATCCCCACCTCACCTGACTATCCCCACCTCAACTGACTATCCCCACCTCATCTGACTACCCTCACCTCACCTGACTATCCCCACCTCACCTGACTATCCCTGACTGCCTTCACCTCTGATGACCCCACTTTGCATCACCTTATCTGTGATTAACAGGACCATGACAGAGCTCCGGTGTAAAGAGAATTTTCTCCATTTTTAATATCAAATCTCTGATCGTAGCTCGTTCTGAGGTCATCAGTAAACATGATATATCCAAAGGTCATTAGCGAACCTGTTCAAGAAAGGTCCGTTTTGATATCATAATCCAAATTATATTACGTAATGTGACTGTGTGTTGTACAATGTACTCTTAAAGTCCTATGTACCAAAACCACTGTACTATGCAGCCACCACTACTCTATGTTGCATCATAACCCCTTTGAGCAAATACATTGCACATACATGTACATTGTATTTGGCGTGGGGCCGTTCATAAATTATGTCACACAAATTAAGGACCCATCACGGACCATCACAGTAACCCCTCCCCCCTCCCCCCTCCTCCCCTCTCAATACATCACAAAGGTCCCACCTCACCCATGAATAATCTAAAATTGTTGAGCTTGCAAGTTTTCATGCCGTTAATGCAACCAAAGTTCAAAGAAGCAGTTATCGCATGTGTGCAACTCCCTTGAAGTCAACCTCACTACTGTAACTGCATCTAATCATCTTCTACCCATGAACACAGTAGGGTACCGGTACTCCTTCAAGGTGAAGATGATCTTCATCAGACTAGTCTTCCTGTTCGGGCGGTTCTCCTTATATGGTTTTATTGCAATCAATTCTCTCTGCCTCAGGGCACCAACTCTTATTAGCCTGTCCCACTTGGGGGTTTCAACTGTAGCTTGCTTATGAACCACCACGTATTTCTGCAGCATCACCTTTGATGCGAAGTAGACAGAGGAGATCTTGCACGACTGATCGAGCAATTACGAGTGAACTGATACCGTCATTGCGAGCATGTGGATCAATATTGCCCACGACATGAATCAGGTTTAGTAACCGTTAAATGCACTGTCACCATCAAAGAACAATATTGCTCAGACAATGAATTTTAATTCAAAACATGACACCATCTAACTCCCCCATCACAAACCCCCCCCACCCCCCCCCCCCCCCCCCCCCCCCTTGGCATGATGTAATTTATGAACCAATGCTCTCAATATTTTCCACACACAATTGTCTATTTTGATATGAACAGGCAGGTAGTTTTAAATATGCATGATTCAACATCATTTAGATTTGTCGTATTCTGGGCATTCCTTTGAACCAAAGGAGACAAACAGGTTGACTAATCTGACCTCAAATATGTATACTTTTGCTCATCGACCTAATTACAAGGCTCAGTGTTATACTTCATTGTCTTTTTTTTTTTTGGGGGGGGGGGGGGGGGGGGGGGTTGGTTTTATTTGCAATTAACAGGAATGGACTTTATATACATCATGAAAGGTGTTATTGATATCAAACGATACTTTGATATCAAACGATACTATGTGTCCTCAAAATGTGGGATGATGTGGTGGGAGGGGAGGGGTGATGTGGGGGGAGGGGAGGGAGGGGTGATGTCCTCCCTGCATGGATAGTGTTGTACATACAGGATATTGTGCAGTACAGATTGTTTCTCTCTGGCCGTGTAACGTTCATTGCTCAAAGCATTTCATGATTTCATGGAGGCAATAACAATATAGCCAGGTAATGGAGGACATCAGTGGCAAGGGGTCCACTGAATGAAAATGGTTTACTAAACTGTTTGCATTGCAGAATGCCATAATATTTTATACACCCTGGGTGTTTGAACTACAAAACTTGACACAAAAGTATGAGGGCCGTGAGTTAAGGACAATTATAATTGCTTCAAACCACAACTGCGAAAAATAAGTTTGTGATCTTCACAAAATGTGTGCTCTAAACTAGCCATTTGAATACAACATGTAACCCTGAATGAAAATGACTATTAATAAGCGTACACACACACACACACACACACACACACACACACAGAAATATGATTCAACTTGGTCCCTAATCAACACTTCTTTGTGATTTAATGATGCATGAAATCAATTGGGGACACCTGTTAGGTGTAGACATCTGTGCCTGGTGCTAAAGGTGTACACCTCTGTGCCTGGTGCTAAAGGTGTACACCTCTGTGCCTGGTGCTAAAGGTGTACACCTCTGTGCCTGGTGCTAAAGGTGTACACCTCTGTGCCTGGTGCTAAAGGTGTACACCTCTATGCCTGGTGCTAAAGGTGTACACCTCTGTGCCTGGTGCTAAAGGTGTAGACCTCTGTGCCTGGTGCTAAAGGTGTAGACCTCTGTGCCTGGTGCTAAAGGTGTACACCTCTATGCCTGGTGCTAAAGGTGTACACCTCTGTGCCTGGTGCTAAAGGTGTAGACCTCGAGCTCTGTGCCTGGTGCAAAGGGTGCTAACTAATAGTTTGACATTAATGTGTTCATAACAATTGGATTGTTACACAGAAGCATGATATGTTTGCATGAAAATAGAGATATCTTTATTTTATATATTTCGTAATAAACTGAATTATATATATTTGCGAGTATGATAAATATACCATTAAATAACCTAATGTCAAGCTACAAAATCAACTTGGTTGAAAGATCTTGTGATGATTGCTTTTAAAAATTACATCTATTAGTATTAACATCAAAACTGTTTTCATTACATGTGTGTGGGATAGTTTGATTGTGGCATAGGTAGTCTGCCTTGTGGTACACATGCGGCTGCTACAGTGACGAAGTGTTTGTGTGTTTTAATTACCTGCTAAATAGATTAAAAGGCAGCTGCTCTTGGTGTCTGAAGATACCCTTTGTTGTGGGTCCTTCTATCCTTTGTCACGTGATCAGGAGGGGCTGTAATGGTCAGGGGCACCAATATGCAGACACACTATAATGTAATGCCATGGTACCAGCAGCAACCTATGGGCTTCAGACCACTACCCTTCTCCCTCCCCCCCCCCCCACCCCACCCCCACCCCCACCCCACTAGTATGCATGGATTGAAAAATTGGAGATTAAAAATAATTTCATTCCCACACCCACACATATGTTCCCCAGAGTTGTACATGGTGTATACGTCCAAGAATTCAGGGGGGGGGGAGGGGGGAGGATTTCTGGGTATTATGATTGATTTTAAGAAGAGAGCACATACATTAATATCTTCTTTGGTCCATCTGCCTGACGTACATACATGTGTATGTCTACAGTAGGTTGGCTTTGGGGGTGTATGTGTCGTGGTGACATCACATTGGTTATCTCACTGGGGGCACAGACCTGTGTACTGCATAATTATCGTGGGATCTAGACACCACAGCACGTGGGTCAGTGCTGCTGTGGGATATGGATGACATGTGCATTGCACTAAAATATACACATGTGTGACCAAGAGGTGTACCCATTGGATAAACATTGGATACTATTTGATGTAGCTGTGACAGATGTTCTTGAGGTCTTTGTATGTTCAATGTAGGGCTTGTTTTTGTTGCCATGTCAACTGTTGCACACACACACACACACACACACACACACACACACACACACACACACATCACATACACACACACATCACACACACACACACACACACACACACACACACAACACACACACACACACATACCCTTTGCCAGTTCACAATGCAATCAGTTATTAGCCTCTAGCCCACAAGCCCCGCCCCTGGCTTTGATGTTGATCAATCATTAATGACATGTATACCATTGGTTGAGCATGAATATTGTCCGTCTTTCCTGTTGATGCCCCACTGGACATAAACAAACTGTTGCTGCAGTAGAATAGGAATACCATGGCATCAGGCTCAAATGCTTACAGATACTCCACCCCATTGTCTTCCTTCCCTGCTTGTGCCTGGGTTGACATTCCCCATGTCTGAAGCTGCAGGGAGTGTACACTACAGCATGCAGTGGTGAACACCACGGGATTGTGCTTTGTTGACCTGTTCTTACTACAGTTGCACATGAAATGCACTGCATCTTGTGCAGTTTTGTAGCAATGGCGGTACTATGTGATTGTGTGAGTGTGTGTGTGTGTGTGTGTGTGTGTGTGTGTGTGTGTAGTTTATGTCACATGTGTATGACCAAGGACAAACACACCCTACCCACACCCTCCCCTCATATCCTCCCCTCACACCCTCCCCTCACCACCTTACAGCTTCAGGTGTGGGATACAGCAGGCATGGAGCAGTTCAGGAGTGCTCTGGTCACCAACTACTACCGGGACACTGATGGCGTCGTCTTCGTCTACGACATCAGCGATAGGGACAGCTTTTGTAGTGTAGCAGACACCTGGCTGAGAGAACTGAAGCAGTACAGAGGACTGGATAATGCGCAGATGGCCCTAGTGGGGAACAAGGGGGACAAGGGGAGCAAGAGTAAGGTCACCGTTGAGGAGGGAAGGGCCCTTGCAGAGAAGTACGGAATGATTTTTGAGGAGCTCTCTGCTGCCGAGAAGGGTAGTTACGACAGGCTTAGTGGGCTCATGAAGACCCTTTGCACCAGAATGGTGGGACATGAGCTGGAAGCTGGAACTGCCCGCATGCAGGCCAGTCAGGTGATCACCTTGGGAACCGTCCCTATCTCCGAGGATTGGCAGGCGATCGATACCCCGGCCGAGGCAGTACCAGCGGGGTTGTTTGCAAGGCAGGACATCATGGCTCGCAGAGTTACTAACAGAATGATTGCGAGGACGAATCACAATTGCTGGAAATTTGGTTGACCTTTTTGTGTACATAATGGTTTCTGTATGTAATGTATCACAACATATTAATTTATGTTTACATTTCCACGATGACTCTCCAATCATGTATCTACGTGTATGTCGTAATACAGGCCGGTAGTTTTTTTTGGGGGGTTTTTTTAAGTTAAGGGTTTGTGTCTCTATGGTAGTGGAAACCTATGGGGCTTGGGGAAAGGAAGCCACTACCATCATCTCCTCAGTAGCCTCCAGACTTGCCACCAAAATCCATCATACTCAACGAGATCTATGGTCGGCTGAATCTCAACCTGGTCTGTGCCAATGCCACAGCTGTCCTTTCTAGGATAGCTCCTCCGCCATAGACTTAACTTTCACATATAATGTGTTTATTGTCTTCCTTGTATTATCAAGTTAAGGCAGAGTTAAAAATATATTGTATAGAAGGATTCAAACCACACTAATTAACGCGTGCTGTGCTACATGTAGACCGAATCCTTACAAATGTCATAACAAGCATGTATCCTCAGATCTATAAGTGTGGCCCTTGCGCAGATGGCACTATTACAGTGTAAGCCATCAGTGAATATTAACAGACAATGAAAAGGAGACACAGCGATTTCACTACTTGATTATCGGGAGCTAGCTGGAGCATGCACGCAAGGACACGCGCAAGGCTAAGCCTAGCCTTAAACATCAATTCCCGCTTTTCCTCCGCATTCTTAATGTGTCGTATGTATATTAGATCATCCTTCACCTGGGAATTGATGAATAGCACAGATAAGAGCGTATTTAATCTTTTCAACACATTAACACTGCGGTGTACAACGGTCAACCAGCCACTATCTTTACATAACGGCACGCGGCTCTCCCATAGGCATACAGAAAGGGTATCGTAAATGTCGCTGGGAGGTTTCTCGAGATGACTATTAAACCAAACCTATAGCGATGGGCACACAATAGGTCATATGCATGACGACAATCGTTCTTACATACGTATATTCTCACCCAAAAGATATAAAAGGACCGATCTGCCTTCTCTAGTATTAAGGACTTACTAGTAACATCAATAATCTGACATTGGTATACACGCTGAATAAAAGAAAATCTACACGTGGTAAATGCCAAATTGACGGTTAATTAAAAATTCTTTACCTGGCATATAAAACCTGATGCAGCGCTTTGTCAACAAAAACTTCGTGTCGCAACAGCTGGTTAGGCAGAACCGAAGCTATGTCCGTGCACAATTCAGAGGATTCTGGGTCCCTGCATTTGAAAGAGGTGAGAGGCTCATGGCGAGGTGACGAAGCAAGGCTCAATGCATTAGGAGTGGTGGCGGAGAGATAGGCCTAATATTATTATTTTTAATATATATATATATAATATACATGTATATATCTGGTATGTGACCCATGCCTGTGCGTTTGTATCTTTTATAAATACCGCTACGCGGGTTTTGTTACTGTACCCACCTGCGTTAACTCTTGTCGGGAGTTGTAATAGGGTACGTCTGCGTAACAGCTGCATGCGTTGACAAGTATCGCAGCTGCTTTGCTGCTTTTGGTTTGTGTGGGAGTAAGCGCTCCGGGTTCCTGCAAGGGCGAATAACGTGCCATTGATGCTATGCACCCAACACGGTCGGGTCGGTTGGTCCGCGAACCTCCGTATAGCGCTATGCTCTTGCATTGTGCAGATGGATGACTGGATGGAGGTTGTCCACGAGACGCAGTTCAAGGTCATATTCCTCGGCGATAGCAGCGTCGGTAAGACGTCCCTGGCCCAGCTGCACCAGACCGGTCAGGTGCAAGACAACCCAAGGGCCACCATTGGTTTCGACTGCTACATCAAGAACTTACAGGCTAAGTCGGGCGCTTTAGTTAAGGTGAGAACATGGTTACCTGGGATACAGTGAGGAGGGGGGGAGTGGCTTTGGTTGCCTGGGATAAAGCGAGGGGGGAGTGGCTTTCAATTCTTTTGTCCAATCACTGCAGGTGCAAATATGGGATACTGCTGGTATGGAGCGATTCAGGCAGTCTATGACACCCAAATACTATGACCTCCTCAATGGTGTGGTGTTGGTGTACGACATCACCAACGATGAGAGCTTTGAGCACCTCGAGCTGTGGATGAAGGAAATTGAAACGTACTGCAGACGGCAGAACATTTGTATGGCACTTGTGGGCAATAAGGCAGACGACGAGGTAAAGAGGAAGGTCTCGACTCTAAAGGGGAGGACGTTTGCGCAGAAGTACGGCATGCTTTTTGAGGAACTTTCAGCCAGCGAAGTGTCTAGTCTGGGCAAGCTGAACTCGCTGGTACGTTCCCTGATGGAACAAATGTACGGGGAGATGGAGAAGAAAAAGGAACAAATAATATCTTCTAACATTTACACAAAATCTGTCATTGAACTAGACAATCCATCATCATATGCTGGGCCTTCTTCTGATAGTCCTCCGCCCACATACAATGCTGCTACGGGAAAGCTATTGTTGCAGAAGACACGGTGCTGCTGAGTACGATACAAAGCCCCCTTCTCGACAAGTCAGTGAGACCTGGGGCAATTACGTATAGCTCACTACACAAGTCTCTTGTTTTAGGTGTTCTTTGGCTGTGTGTCCATGTCTGTTTTATATTCATTGTTTGTGTATTCATCTCTCCACCCACATGAACTGCTGATTAAGTTTACCTGAAGTGGTTTTTTAATTATCTTGCTAACCTATGCACATTGCTGCTAATGTGCTGCTAGACGAGCACTTTTTTTTTTTTTGCACCTGAAAAGGTGTCATAAGTCCAAGCAAATTTCACGGTTTTGTAAAGGAACCATTTAAATACATGTACTCAAATGGTGCAAATTCTGGGTGCTTGTCAAAGTTGATAATTCGTACTAATTACCTCGATATACAATAAATTAATTATGCACTATGTACGTACAGTGCTATAATTTATGTAGTTTTAAAATGTAATTTCTTACGCGTATACGATACGATATATATGCGATAGCTATGTATAATTATGTAGCCATTGTAGGTACTGTACACGTAATAATAATTACTAAATACACTATCGCTGACGTGACATGTAATACTCGCACGCGTGAACACAACTATTCGCACCATTACGCATGGTTATCACACGCCTCTGGCAGGCATCCTCGGACCAATGGAGGCCGTTCGGTTCAAGGTGATCTTCCTCGGGGACAGAAATGTGGGGAAGACGTCGCTAGCTCTCTTGCACCGGTCTGGCACAGTAAGCGATAACCCAAGCGTCACGATCGGCTTCGAGACTTATAAGAAACGCTTATCGCTAACGTCGGGAGTGCACGCGACGGTAAGCGGCATCCGTATTGCGTCAAACCTCACCGATGATGTACTGCGTGTGTGTTTGTGTGTGTGTGTGCATGTGTGTGTGCGTGTGTGTGTGTGCGTGTGTGTGTGTGCGTGTGTGTGTGTGTGTGTGTGTGTGTGTGTGTGCGCGTGTGTGTGTGCGTGCGTGTTCGCACGCACGCTTTTACAGGTAGATGTTTGGGATACTGCAGGAATGGAAAGATTCCGGGAGTCCATTATGCCCAAGTACTTCGACGCCAACGGCGTCATACTAGTCTACGACATCACGAATGAGGATAGTTTTACCAACCTAGGATTGTGGATGCAGGACATAACGCAGAACTGCAAGGCGCACAAAGTCAAGTGTGCTCTCATAGGTAACAAAGCCGACGCGAAACACGAGAGGAGGGTCTCTTTGGAGCAAGGACTGGGATTTGCGCAACAGCACAGCATGCTGTTTGAGGAGCTGTCCGCAAAGAGCACGGCGGACATTAAGAAACTCAACCTGCTTGTCCAGTCGCTTGCGGATCAAATGTATGCGACGTGGGAGGGCGATAAGTCGATACTATGTGCGGAGGAGAATCATTTTGCACACACGTCTATCATTGAACCAAAACTAGAATCGAGTTCTAGCGCACAGACGGCACGGCGAAAGCGGTGCAACTGTTAGGAGAAAACTGTTATTTGTCACTGAGTCAGAAACTAGCATCATTGCAAGCATGGCGAATGTGGTGCAGCTGTTAGGAGGAAGCTGTGATTTGTTTTATTCTTCATGTCATTGTGTATTCTTTTGTTCACACTTATTTATTTTGCATCATCAAAGTATACCCGGGGAAAACCCCCACTTTGCAGCTGTCTAGAAATGACATCATAATTATCCAGCTCTATTTTAATAATAAACAATAAAAAATGTCTAGTTAAAGCGCATCAAGTATGTCTTCGCCCGCACTACAGGTACAGTGAGACAAATGACTTTTATGTTAATTCACATGTTGGTGATTAAAGGTCGGCGGGGATGGAGCGGAATGCCCTCCGCCGTACAATTCGCTAGTCAATACCTCCGACAACCCGACTCACTCCGACCAGCAGGATACAAATAACCCCCCTCCCTACTTTCAGTTGGAAAATGGTTGGTGTTTTCTCCCGCCAGTTTTGTTTTGTTGTTGTTGCTGGCATTTCGTTTCCTGTATTCATCTATGCACTATCAGGGCATTGAATATAGTTGTATCTGTTGTGTGGGTTGTTATTTATTATTGTAAAAAAAGAACGAGCGCGTTTACATAAATTATGTCCACGTACATGTTACATGTGTTGTTGTGTACTTAGACACGCAGTGACCGCCCCGCCCCTTACTCTCTTCTCCTGTACAGTGCTTGAGGCACCACCAGACTACTACTCCATCTTTATCAACAGGCTTGACTCGGAGGACCATCACGGTGTATGTTGGGCATGCTTCAGAAAGACCTTACATATTGTGCTGAGCACAGGTTAGGTTTTGGATGAGGTAGGAGGGGCGGGGGCGGGGGGTGGGGTGGCTCAGGTGAGTACCATGTGTGTGGAGAGGCACTGTTACAAGGTGTAACATTGCCCCTCCCTCCTTCCTCTCTCACTGCTGTAGTTGGTTTTTCCGTCCTCCTTGTGGTGTTCATGTCTGTGCCATTTGCAATGCTGGTCATTGGTAAGATATGTTGCATGCTGTTGAGTTCATAACCTGTACTATGCCAAACCACACACTTGTGCCCTGCATTTCACATACACACATGCCCTGTATTTCACATATACATGTGCCTGCATTTCACATATACACATGCCTGCATTTCACATATACATGTGCCTGCATTTCACATATATACACATGCCTACATTTCACATATATGCACATGCCTGCATTTCACACAACATATATACACACATACAAAACTCACCTACACATCACACATTGCACACAACACCACATTACACAGGATCTATCTTTGTTGGCAAATGTCCCATACAGCCAAACATACCCGTGTTCCTGGTGGTGGCCGGGATACTGGGCATCCTAAAGAACCTTTTCCTTATATGTGAGAGGCTTGCCGCCAAACACCACCAGCGGCAGACCCCTCAGTGGTGCCCAGGCCAGGTCAGCGCCAAGCATCTAAGGTGCGGCTGGAGACTCTTCAGCATAGCCTTCAACCTCTTCATGCTGGCCTGGATCATCTCCGGTAGCTACTGGATCTACCACGTGTACAAGGGGGTCAGCAGCGACGGCTTCAAGTTCTGCAATGAGGTGGTGTACAAGTTTGCCTTTGGAGCCATCACGTCCAGCTACATCATACTGGTGTTGGTCATCACATGCATGTGCTGCTGTGCACTGTGCCTCAAGCGGAACGTGCCCGAACACAGCGGGCAAGACCCGGACCAGAATCGGGACCGTGGTGAGGGTGCTGAAGAGGCAGAGGGGGATGGGGACGAGGAGGGGGATGGGGATGGGGAGGAAGGACAAACTGTTGACGAGGAGGGAGCAGCTCAGACTGATGAGAGTAATGATTTGGGAATGAGTTCAAGTGATCTCGACACCCAATTGCTCACTCAGCGAAACAGCATGCCTGAAACCCTGCCATCAACTCCAAGCTCACTAGGACGAACCTCCTACCTGTCTACAGTGGTGTAGAACACTCTATAGTACTTACTGGACTGTACATGTACACACCTGAAATTATATTCATAATTTTAATAACATGTAAACACATCAAAGAAAGAAACAAACGAATCAAAAAAGAGAACACTGAAACTAGTACATAAAAAGAAAACTGTTCAATGTGACAGGTACTTCAACAAGCACAAAAGACAGGACACAATTGGTGGTCAGTATTGGTGGTCAGTTCTTAGGAAGCAGTGCCTTCGCAGGATCCTTAACACAAGACCCTTCTTCCTCTAGCCGCTTAATAGTTCTTTTGAGGCGTGCTATCTCCGACTTCAATTCAGTTACCTCCTAAAAAAATGCAGACAGTGAAACCTTGCAAATTCATTACCACTGGTGGCCAAGCCAAGCAGACAATTATTTCTCTATAGTACTCTGGCGTACACATGTACACAGCCTGCTGCCATTCAAACCTCACTACACAACGTCAGGACCATACTATCAGTGATACCACCACTTTAGGGCCTACCCTAACCACTCAACAACTTTAAGGCCACACCATGCCAATTAACAATTTTAGGCCACACCCCTCACTTAACAACCTTAGGTCCATGCCCCCACCACTCACCAACTTAAGGGCTGCACCTTCCTCCTTCAGCTTCTTAACATGCATGATTTTCTGCTTGGAATTCTGATGACCCAGCAGCTTGGCGTACTGATCTGACATCTTTTCTGCCTGAGGGGACCACACATAGTGAGAAGTGTGTGTGTATATACAGTAGCGGCTCACTAATAAGACCACCCCGGGACAATCGGATCTTGTGGTAAAACTCGCCAATACGACCGTTTCGGTCTTACTGGCGAGTTTCCCGCCTTTCGAAATGCGCTTTGATTAGAATACCAGTAGCAGATAAACAAACGAATCGTAACAAAATACCAGTTGGAAGGATGAACAATTATGCCAAGGATTGTAAAGCAAGCTTAGAGCTGGCTCGTGTATGTCATAGACATTGCTAACTCCATTAGTACGGGATCGTCGATTTCCCCCGCAATCGAATGCATGGTGGGTACCAACTGTATTAGGAAACCACTTCATTGATCGCCTGTTCAGAGAAAGAAAGGTACACAAAACCGCACCCCCAATATTTATACACTAGCGGTCTTATTAGACGGTGGTCGGATTGGCGAAGTGGTCTTATAATCGGGCGGTTAAGTGGTCTTATTACCGCGTGGTCTGATTAGTGAGCCGCTACTGTATGTGTGTGCACACACCTCTGACTGGGCCAGTGCAGTCTGGCTCTTGAGCAGCTGGTTCAACTCTTCAAGTGCATCAAGTTTATCCTGCATATAACAACCATACCATATATGGGTACACATGGGCACTAATATGCCCTGTACCTACATGTACCCTATATGGCCTGTACATATCTATACTTACCCTATATGGCCTATACAGCCTATACTTACCCTATATTGGCCTATACTTACCCTATATGGCCTATACTTACCTGTACTTACCCTATACTTACCCTATATGGCCTATACTTTTCTTCCAGAATGGAATAGTCTTCCTTCAACTGCTTGTTCTCAGCTTTTAACCTGTATAATAATATACTATCAAATATCTTGTGGCTCTGGCAAACATATATGTACCCTAGCAACACCCTAGCAACACCCTAGTGACACCAACACACAAGCACACACATCCACACAAGTAATGGCACAAATACAAACCTTTCAATTTCCTTTTCCAATTCTGAAATTCTTGTCTCAATATCACTGCTTTCCCTAAACACAGGGTCACACGTACATTGGCAGTGTTAATGTTATGCCATAAACACATGTATATGTAAGTACATGTACAAAGTACTACAATCCATGATGGTTCAACAGTGATAGTGTTACCCATTCTATACTGCAGTACACTGCAGTGCACCCTAGAATACCCTACAGTTCCCTAGAGTACCCTACGTACCCTACAGTGCCCAGGAGTGCCCTAGAGTACCCTAGAATATCCTACAGTTCCCTAGAGTACCCTGCAGTACCCTGGAGTGCCCTAGAGTACCCTAGAATACCCTACAGTTCCCTGGAGTACCCTGCAGTGCCCCTGAGTACCCCCCTATACATGCACACTTCATTATTATATTTCTTGCTACGAAGATGTTTTGTGACATTCAGTTTTAATGAAGGGAGAGACTTGGTAGAAAATACTCTCCTACCATTGAAGAACCCAGTCCCCAGTCCCAGCTGCTTACCTACCATTGGCCATCATGACACACTGGGTGCATCACATTGAAAGGGGTGGTGGGAGTGGGAGTGCATTCCTAGATCCCCAAACCCTATTATTATTACTGTAAGCACCTTGTCTCTCCAACAGTGTGCAGTGCCTGTGTACCCTCCAGTGTGCTTTGAGTATCAGGAGCAAGCTTCCCCTGTGTGCTCTCCAGTTCCCTCTGGGTCTCAGCAAGCTTCCCCTGTGTGCTCTTCAATTCTCTCTGGGTCTCAGCAAGCTTCCCCTGTGTGCTCTTCAATTCTCTCTGGGTCTCAGCAAGCGTTCCCTGTGTGCTCTTCAATTCTCTCTGGGTCTCAGCAAGCTTCCCCTGTGTGCTATTCAATTCTCTCTGGGTCTCAGCAAGCTTCCCCTGTGTGCTCTCCAATTCCCTCTGGGGTTTACGCTTAACCTCCAAGGTACTTAATGGAAGAGGAAATTGATTCAAATAAAGTCCCTGCCCTATGTAGATTATAATGCCTCCCTATCCATTGGCCCACCCATTATTAACAACACCACACGACACATACACACCACTGACTTTATGGAATGATGGGCCCACCCATGAACAAATGAACAGGCTTCCCTAGACCTCCACTGACTTTACAGAATGTGAGCACTGGTAGGGTACAATGTCGATGGACCTAGCCCTCCATCCCCATGGACCTAGCCCTCCATCCCCATGGACCTACCTCTTTGTTCCCTGAGTTGTTTTGCACACAACCTCATCAACAGGTGCTGACGTCTGGGTGGCAGTACTAGACACACACACACCACAGCATCACACACACCACAGCGTCACACACACCACAGCGTCACACAGGGAACCACCCAAATGAACACAGGAGCTTACCTCTTGAGCTCTCCCTGCACAGCTGGACGATCTTTGTGCACCTTGGCAGCACTGGGACAACAGCAGATAAAAACAACCATGCACTCTGCACACACACACACACACACACACACCTAATGAGCTGTGTCTGTAATGTCAACACTGTTTGACGTTCCTCATGTAGCTGCTGTTCTAACCTGCATACATGTACATGTTTGCCACCTCAAATTAGACACCCAATGTAAACACATGCACTTATATCTACATGTATGTGATGTGTGTGTATGTGTGTGTGTGTGTGTGTGTACACATGTGTGTGTGAGTGTGTGTGTACACATGTGTGTGTGAGTGTGTGTGTGTAAACATGTGTGTGTGTGTGTGTGTGTGTGTGTGTGTACACATGTGTGTGAGTGTGTGTGTGTACACATGTGTGTGTGTGTGTGTGTGTGTGTGATGTGTGTGTGTGTGTTGACAGCAAGCTCACCTCTGTAACTTGTTTTGATAATCACCACTAAGGGAAGACAAGGGAGCGGGGGAGAGGTGTGGGGTAGAAGAGCAGGCATAACAAGTGGCGATAAACAGACCACACCCCAATGGATGCCCACCACATGTACACTGCTACTCACAGCTTCAGCTGCTGAGTCAGGTCACTCTCCTGCTGTGATTTGGACAACTTCAACTCCTCAGTGACCTAGACAACAACTATTATCAACTCCCTCCAATCCACAATGCTCACACCTAAACCATCCCTTTCAATTCCTCATACAAAGGCCACTCAGCCACTCACTTCAGACCACAATAGCACAATATTTAGTCTTTACTATTACAAATGTAATGAGAGAAAGGGAGGGAGGGAGGGAGAGTGGTACATTACATGTGTAGACAATGACAGAAGTACATACATGTAAACCTCTCTCCACCCTTTTCCTGATAAGCAAATCAGACATGGCACATTGCTACACTCAACTTGCCTCTTTGAGATGTGTCCTAAAGTGCTCATCCTTTTCTGCAGCCTCCAATGACAGCTTATCAACCTGTACCTTCAGGGCTGTCTTCACAACCTGTGGGGACATACCAGTCCCTTCACTAATCACACACCAGGCACCCACACCTCTTGCTCAGAAAGTTGGGCACGCAATGTCTGACAGTCTTCAACTTGTAAGTGATTTCTTTGAGTCTTCATCCCTGAGTGCAGTGGAATATGATGACCAGCATACACACACACACACACACACACACACACACACACACACACACACCCACACACACCTAATGAGCTGTGTCTGTAATGTCAACACTGTTTGACGCTCCTCGTGTAGCTGCTCTTCTAACCTGCATACATGCACACAACATGTATGTCACCCCAAATAAATTTAGACACCCAATGTAAAATAACAATAACATACACATACATGCATCTACATGTATGTTTGTGATACTGTGTGTGTCTAAGCCAACTTTTGTAATTTGCTTTGATGATCACCACTCATGTTGTAGGCAAGGAATGGCAGCAAAGGGGCACAGGACAAAAAAAAAAGAAGCAAACTGGCTGTAAACATACCACAGACACCATGATGTCCCCACCACATATCAGCCCCACATATCCCCACAGGGGCCCATCAGCCCCAATGGATGCCCACCAGCCCCATTGGATGCCCACCAGCCCCACTGGATGCCCACCAGCCCCATTGGAGGCCCACCAGCCCCATTGGATGCCCATTGGAGGCCCGCCAGCCCCATTGGAGGCCCGCCAGCCCCATTGGAGGCCCGTCAGCCCCAATGGAGGCCCGCCAGCCCCATTGGAGGCCCGTCAGCCCCAATGGAGGCCCGCTAGCCCCATTGGAGGCCCGTCAGCCCCAATGGATGCCCGTCAGCTCCAATGAGGCCCACCAGCCCCAATGGATGCCCACCGGCCCCATTGGAGGCCCACCAGCCCCATTGGAGGCCCACCAGCCCCATTGGAGGCCCACCAGCCCCATTGGAGGCCCACCAGCCCCATTGGAGGCCCACCAGCCCCATTGGAGGCCCACCAGCCCCATTGGATGCCCATTGGAGGCCCGCCAACCCCATTGGAGGGCCGTCAGCCCCAATGGAGGCCCGCCAGCCCCATTGGAGGCCCGTCAGCCCCAATGGAGGCCCGCCAGCCCCATTGGAGGCCCGTCAGCCCCAATGGATGCCCGTCAGCTCCAATGGAGGCCCACCAGCCCCAATGGATGCCCACCAGCCCCAATGGATGCCCACCGGCCCCATTGGAGGCCCACCAGCCCCAATGGATGCCCACCAGCACCAATGGATGCCCACCACATGTACACTGCTACTCACAGCTTCAGCTGCTTAGTCAGGTCACTCTCCTGCTGTGATTTGGACAACTTCAACTCCTCATTGATGTTCAGTACCTAGATCATAGATAAACACTTACTCACACACACACCTACATGTAACAACAATTCAAACTGCCCATAAACACCTTTTCCATTCTTTACACAAAGGTCTCACACTTAAGACCCAGAACACAATTGATAGAGGAGAGGGAGTGAGAGGGTGAGAAAGGAAGTGAGGAAGGGACAGACAATGACAGGGGTACACAAGTCTCTCTTCACCCTTTCAATCAGAATGATGGCCATGGCATTGCTACACTCAACTTGCCTCTTTGAGATGTGTCCTAAAGTGCTCATCCTTTTCTGCAGCCTCCAATGACAGCTTATCAACCTGTACCTTCAGGGCTGTCTTCACAACCTGTGGGGACATACCAGTCCCTTCACTAATCACACACCAGCACCCACACCTCTTGTTCGGAAAGTTGGGCACGCAATGTCTGACATTCTTCAAGTAATTTCTTTGAGTCTTCATCCCTGAGTGCAGGGGAATACGATGACCAACATATCACACACACACACACACACACACACACACACACACACACACACACACACACACACACACACTTACTGTGCCTTTCTGGATACCTCCATTGAGATGATCTGAGCTTTGAGGATGGCCTGGTTTTCTCGATTCAGCCTGCTTTCCTGGGCTGTAGAGATACTAGTAACTCAACCTACACAGTGGCTCCATACCAACCTACCAACTTACCAAGCTCCTTTTCACAGGCTTCACACTTGAGTGTTAGGGCCTCGACAGAAGTCAGGTGTTCCTTCTCCTGCCTGAAGAGAGATGTTTAATATCACATCTCCAAACACATACACACACACACACACACACACACACACACACACACACACACACACACACACACACCTTTCCATGTCACTCTTGGCTTTCACCAGTTCATCCTGCATTGACGCCAGCTGTCTTTCCAGTCCACTTGAAGTCTCCCTTAGCAACAGGACCTCCTGTGTTGAGCTCCTGGCACCACACCAAGATGCACACATATATGACTCCTTAGGGAAGCCAGACTAGGCAACACCTAATTAGTCTTTCAGGGATTAAATTACTCCCAAATACAAAACCCAAACACCTTATAAATTTATCTTCAAAAACACATTAGTGAAATTAGCAACTTTATATTATGATGCTATCACAGCACAATGATTTGCAGGAGGCTGTTATTAATGATTTGTCCAACAGAGGTTTCATAACCAATAGTTTAGCCCTAGCTTAAATTTACTCTACTGCTATGAGAGCTTGATTATAGCCTACAGCCACATATGTTGTTAGCACATTATGACAGTTCAGCATTACATAATCATTTAGTGATGTCATTTGACGTGTGCTCCGAACACTTCACAGCAAATGGCTTGAAAGCAATGCACTAATAGATTCCATTATTGCCATTAACAGCCAGCACTGCACTAATGTGTAGTCCCAGCATCTGGTGATGCTCTGTGATGTCACTAGTGGCGGGTCCCACCACATAATACGCCAAACAAGCTGAGCCTGCCATCTGTAGGCTCACATCCTCCCCACCTCAAAGGGACCGACGCACAGAGTACAAAGTACACATACGCTATAGTCTGCTCCAGTAGCATGGTCCTGTCAGCTTGGTCCGTAATCGATTTGTTGGCAGCGTCCAGATCTCCTTGCAACTTCTCTCTAAGAAGAGATGTGGAGAGAGAGAGAGAGAGAGAGAGGGGGGGGGGGGGGGGTAGATGGGAAGTGAGAGAGACAATGTGTTTGGTTGGTATAATGAAAAACTCCCAAGACGGCATACTGGAAGGCTTGCAGCTCTTTGACCTGCCCTTGTAGGGATTGCTCACTCTCAACATGTTTTTCTAATTCAGCAGATACAACCTTGAGGTCAGCATCCTTTGCCTAAAAGAGGGGAACAAGAAAAGTCCCCAGTACACTCCCTCCCTCCTACATGCAGATACACTATTCAATCGGGTGCTATGAATATGCTTATTAGCTTCATTACTGACAGCTGACCTCCAAGCTTTGCTGGACATTTGAGAGTTCCTCCTCCAGTGATTGGTTGGATTCTTCCAGCGCTGACTTGGCACCTGATGAATTTGAATGACAGGATGAGAAGTTAGGTGAAGAAATATGCAGCCACCAAGGAAAGACCCTGACTTTCCAAATCAGTATTGTGTAGCTCCACAGCTATTTTGGCTTCATTGGCCACCTGTAACTGTTGTGCTGTTGTGTGTGTGTGTGTGTGTGTGTGTGTGTGTGTGTGTGTGTGTGTGTGTACCAATGTACATACATGTACATGTAGGTACATGTATGTGGATGTGTGCATTAGTTGTGTCATTCAGTACTGCAGGACCATACAGTATAGATGTATAAATATAGCAAGTGACCTTTTCTGGTGGAAATGCATAAGTAATGCATTATCTAGAGATAAACAAATACATGTGCATGTAGATCGATGAGGTGAGATCAATGTTTTCGTGAAGGATTCTTGGCAGCGTATTTCGAAGGACTCATTGCGCAGGAGGGGTCACACAGGTGTTAGGTGTAGTGCAGGAGGGGTCACATAGGTGTTAGGTGTAGTGCAGGAGGGGTCACATAGGCGTTAGGTGTAGTGCAGGAGGGGGTCACACAGGTGTTAGGTGTAGTGCAGGAGGGGTCACATAGGCGTTAGGTGTAGTGCAGGAGGGGTCACACAGGCGTTAGGTGTAGTGCAGGAAGGGGTCACACAGGCGTTAGGTGTAGTGCAGGAGGGGGTCACACAGGTGTTAGGTGTAGTGCAGGAGGGGTCACATAGGCGTTAGGTGTAGTGCAGGAGGGGTCACACAGGCGTTAGGTGTAGTGCAGGAGGGGGTCACACAGGTGTTAGGTGTAGTGTAGGAGGGGTCACATAAGCGTTAGGTGTAGTGCAGGAGGGGGTCACATAGGCGTTAGGTGTAGTGCAGGAGGGGTTACATAGGTGTTAGGTGTAGTGCAGGAGGGGGTCACACAGGTGTTAGGTGTAGTGCAGGAGGGGGTCACACAGGTGTTAGGTGTAGTGCAGGAGGGGTCACACAGGTGTTAGGTGTAGTGCAGGAGGGGTCACACAGGTGTTAGGTGTAGTGCAGGAGGGGGTCACACAGGTGTTAGGTGTAGTGCAGGAGGGGGTCACACAGGTGTTAGGTGTAGTGCAGGAGGGGGTCACACAGGTGTTAGGTGTAGTGCAGGAGGGGTGACTATACAGAGGTGACATTATTCATCAGTGTATCGGACAGGACCTATAATTTTGTTTTGCATTCCAAGATTATATTGACTATTGACTATTGCCACCATGGTACATATAATCAAGGCCAGCACTAACCAAGCTCTGATGTTTTTACTTCAGATCGACTCTTCTCTTCTTCCAGTTGCTTTGCAGAGGACTCTACCTCCAGGGCCAAACGCTTCAGTTCCTATGGAAATAACAAAGCTTGACTGCCATGGTTAGTAGATGTAGGTTCAAGATGAGGTGTGAACCGGTAGAAGGCATGGGTGTACTAGCTGTTACAAGTACCACTACTATCTAGAAATGGTTCACACTAGCTATGTAGGGTACAATTCATGGGTGTACTAGCTATGTAGGGTATATCATGATGCTTTGGTCACGAAGCATTATTCAAAATCAGATGGAAAGACCTCCCCTTTTCAAGTAGAACAGTTATAAGCATGTGTGTACAGAGCAATGTACATGTATTCCATGTCTAGTACCCTGACCCAACATGTCACAGTTGTGGGCGGATTACATAACCTTTACAAATAATGGTGATATACACCAGGGACACAAGATTAATGCATGTCATTAAAGCTTGCCTCCTCATTCAGCTCCAGCTGCTGCCTGGCCAAATCAAGTTCACCTGATAGTGCTGCAGCTGTTCTCTTGGCGTCCTGTGCACTGGAAGATGTCTGCACACACACACACACACACACACACACACACACACACACACACACACACACACACACCACACATACATATGCACACACACACAAGCATACACACACATGCACACACACACACGCACACACATACAGGCACACACACACAAGCATACACACACACAACACACACACACACACACACACACACACACACACACAACACACACACACACACACACACACACACACACACAACACACACACACACACACACACACACACACACACACACACGGGAAGGAATAGTTGATGGTTAGAAGGGAGCAGCCACATGTCTGCACGCACCTTGACCAGGTGGCCATGGAGCAGGTCATGATTGTGCTTGGTGAGCGAGGCGCTGTGGGCCTGGAGGGACAGCTTGTCCTTGATGGCTATCTGGAGCCTCCCCTCCAGCCTGGCGATATCCTGCTTGGCCCCCGTGAGCTTACTGTCCAGGTCATTGCGCTCTGTGATCAGTTGTCTGATCTAAAAGGGGAGGGGGAGAGGAGTGAGTGAGGGGGAGGGGAGGGCTACATTTGAGCACATGGGTTCTTCGTAACAGCCTTTACACACATGGTTGTTATGTAAATGGCAGCTTCAAAAATGCACGTTAGGTACATCACCTTCATACGGACCTCTCTCCAAAAACAGATCATTGCCTAGAAAACTACATAGTCACTTTCACTGGTAGGCAACTTGCCGGATAATATTAGTTACAGAGCTTTATTTTCATGCCGTAAAACAGGAGCTCATGTTATTATAGAGCTCTAATGTAAGCTGGCTTTGAGAAGTTAAAGCTCATTGGTTATTGCCATGGCAACTAGGTGTTCACATCTTGGAGGAGGTCCATACATGTACATGCTGGTCATTACATGATCAATAGCACCAAGGTGACTACCAAGGTGAGATGAATACCCACTTGTGGTGCATACCACCCCAAGTAGGTGTGCATTCCAGGGGAGAGTACACACCACTTCTCACATACACAAGTGTGGATAGTGGGGTTAGGTAAACAATCCTCTTTCAAACAAATTAGCACAAAGATTTCAAGGGAAGAAAGTTAATATGGGTCAAATACAGTTCCAAGAACCATCATCCACATAGGTCCCTTGTGTCTGATGATTATAAAGGTCCACACAGATCAGGGTACGTATACATATATAGGTCCGAATCGGTCCCGGTAGTTACATACATGTATGGGATCCTTTGTAGGTCCACCAGGCTGTAAGTCCCATCAAAATAGGTTCACAAGGTCGCTGTAGGTCCATATACCTAGGTTTGTAAAGTATGGACCCTTGATATCATGAGAGAGGCTTGTTTGACATCAAGAGAGCAGCTTCAGTCACCCTGAGGTTTGAGCCACCCAGAACACCACAAGGTTTGAGCCACCCAGAACACCACAAGGTTTGGGCCACCCTGAACACCACAAGGTTTGAGCCACCCTAAACACCACAAGGTCTTAGCCACCCTGAACATCACAAGGTTTGAGCCACCCTGAACACCACAAGGTCTTAGCCACCCTGAACATCACAAGGTTTGGGCCACCCTGAACACCACAAGGTTTGATTACCACAGAGTATGGCATAAAAGCCCCACCCCTTTGCCTCATCGGGCAAAAGGCTCACGCGTATCTCTGTAATTATGACAAGAGTACGTGCATCACATTACACAGCACCAAGGTACACATCACACAGCACCAAGGCACATATCCCACAGCACCAAGGTACACATCACACAGCACCAAGGCACATATCCCACAGCACCAAGGTACATATCACACAGCACCAAGGCACATATCCCACAGCACCAAGGTACACATCACACAGCACCAAGGCACATATCGCACAGCACCAAGGTACTTATCACACAGCACCAAGGCACATATTGCACAGCACCAAGGTACTTATCACATAGCACCATGGCACATATCGCATAGCACCAAGGTACTTATCACACAGCACCAAGGTACATATCGCACAGCACCAAGGTAGTGTGCGATACAATAGAACCTTCTGTCTCTTATTCGCGATCTTTCTGCTGCATTAAATTGTTGTGATGCAAAAAAACAATTCAGCAGCATGTGTACATGTAGCATGAGGAACCACAACAGCCAAAACTATTTCTTCACTCACTACTTCCCCATTACCATCTATGTATTTGGGCATACCTATTTTATTGGACTGCAAAAGCCGATGAATTAACAAGATTAACAGTTTCTTTGATGCGTATCAGAAACCTAAATAAAGCAATCTACTTGCAGGCATGTCTTACTTGTTTCCTGGTAAAGTCCTGTGACAAAGAATGTGTGTGCCGTGAACAAACACCCACTCCACAGGTACCCCCTGACCTTCTGTGACACCAAAAGTGGCAGGCAAGACACATGGCCAAAACACAACCCACTTCCAAGCTGAAACATGGTGTCACAGGGCACACACACACACACACACACACACACACACACACACACACACACACACACACACACACACACACACACACACACACACACACACACACACACTTCTACTATCAGCCATGTAACAAAGCTCTTACATGTATAGTTTCCTTGGCAGCAATGCAGTCAATTGTACAGCTGTAATTCGTAAAAGCTTGTCTAATTATAAAGTCTAAGGCTCCTGGGACATAACACGATGTGCTAACTGTAAACAAGTCACCTCCTACTTCAACAAGTCCCCTCCTACTTCAACAAGTCACCTCCTACTTCAACAAGTCACCTCCTACTTCAACAAGTTACCTCCTACTTCAACAAGTCACCTCCTACTTCAACAAGTCACCTCCTACTTCAACAAGTCACCTCCTACTTCAACAAGTTACCTCCAACTTCAAGTAACCTCCAACTTCAACAAGTTACCTCCTACTTCAACAAGTAACTTCCAACTTCAACAAGTAACCTCCAACTTCAACAAGTAACCTCCAACTTCAACAAGTTACCTCCTACTTCAACAAGTAACCTCCAACTTCAACAAGTAACCTCCAACTTCAATAAGTAACCTCCAACTTCAACAAGTTACTCCTTTGCCTTTGCTAACTTAATTAACAAGAGTAAACGATGTGCACCAAAAACGGGGGGGGGGGGGGGGGGGGGGGGGGCGTTGTCATTCATATGCCCCGCCCTATTCATCATTCCTGCTATACCACGTGTATGTGTGTGTGTGTGTGGGGTGTGCACAGCAAGTAAGCTGTTGCTCCCATCTACAGCAAGGTTGGTATGCCCACATGTACGCAAGTAACTCCCACAAGATAGCGGAACTATTACACACCAAGGAGCCGCCCTTCACTCACCTCCTTCTGAAGTTCTGCAATTTTGGCGGCACTAGCATCAGATAAGAGCGGTCCTTTCTTCTTAGTTGAACTTTTACTTTTCGACTGCCTTGGCTTCACCGGCCCAGACGTGACACTTGGCGCCTTTGATAACCCCAGAGGGCATCAATACAGATGCACAAACAATTCACTCACGCACCGGAGAACTACCATCCACGGACGAGGAGTCGTTTGAATCAGGCGCATCTATAGGACGAACTTAGATTTTATGACGCTGACCACAGCGGTACCTTACCTTGCGGTGTTTGGAACCTGCCGCTCCTGTCAAATGTGGCGGGTCCTGTACTTGTATCTAGCCACTTCACGTCGTACGCTCCAACAGGAGGGAGGTCGGAAACTACACAGGGTGAAATGACTGAAAAACTGGTACTTTGGCGACATCATCAACCGCAAACCTGTTTCTTTAAACCTCGGTAGTTTAGAGAACATCGTATTCTTTTTTCCCGCTCTGTAAATTTTTGTTTTTAATAACACACGTTGAACATTAATATTATTTTCAAGCGCCACGCGCATGCGCATGCCGCACTCAAGTTTGAATTTAGAAACCGAGAAACAGTAGAGCGAAGTACCGCCATGGATAAAGCAAGGGCCGAGTCCCTGGTGAAGTGGGTAAGTTTATATTCAGACGTTCCGAAGTGGTGCACATAGCTTGTCCTATTAAAAAGATCAACAAGCTGGAAGGTTCGACGCCCTGCTCGTGTCTAGAAGAACTCGCCTCTGGTGAGATACTTCTAAACCGGATGCAAACGATGTAAGTATCCACTAGTAAATTGGTTGCACATTTTGCGGCTATGTCTAGCAGAACGCGTGCTCGACCTATAGTTGCTGCACTCGCACCTAGCCGCATAAATTATCCATGTTTTCATGACAGTTTAACTTGAACTAGTTTATGAAACAGAATCACGCACTTACTTTTTATAAATCCGTGGCTTTTACTACGTACAGATTCCCACAACTTCAGGAAGCCGGCTCCAGAGACCCTTGGGATTGCCTGCTTGAAGCCTTGGAAGGTAATAAGGGATTAGAGCTATGGACAGCACTTCATTCCATCCATATACGCGGTTTTATTTATAATTAGAGTTCTGCAACTGTGCTCCAAGCAAGTTCTTACATCTCCAAGGCCTGTCTCAAGGCAATGTTGAACAAATAGGAAGGGTAACTTACAATGACATCATTGCATGGTCTTGTGAGTGACTCGCTTTTGTTTCACCCTCCCCCAGGTGGTGGTGATATTCCTATGCATGGCTGTCCAGAAGAAACCCAATGAAGACATAATTGCAGGCATCACATCGCTGGACCCTTTTGCTCAACGAGACATAATGTTCTTTATTGAAAATACCCTTGGCAAGATGGAGACTCATGCACTGATGACCGGAGAGTTCACCTCGGGTGAGTGGCTCTTAGAAATGCTTCACTGTGTGCCTGACTGTTGTGTGTTAATGTGTATGCACATGTGTGTGTGTGTACATGGTGTGTGTGGGTGTGATTGCAATTGGCAGGAATTGGAGAACAGTTGCCTCAACTCGAGGAGCCTAGCAATGTGTCCGAATGTCCCAGCAATATGCCCGAGCTGCAGCCTGAAATACAGAAAGCTAGCAACCCCGTCCCACCATCAACTCCTTCCAGATCCCGTTTTGCCCGGCAGTCCACTTACGATGGCTTGGCGTCTCCTGCTGCGGCAAGGTGGCTGCTAACCCCTGTGATGGGCAAGAAGGGGAGACCTGTGCCAGACACAAACCTGGTATGTAAGTTGTATTCCATGACTGAAGTACTGTTGCACGTTCCATGATGGAGCACACACATAGGGACCTTTGTGCAAATTAAGTAACGTCAGATCTAGGATGTCTGGAGATTAACGATAAAGCTCTATCTGTACAATTTTATTTCCATTTAATGTACCCCATGGATCAAATGTGTCTTATGCACTCCACTACCACCATGCAGGCTCCAGCAGGTGAGGAGGTGTTGGTGCTCAAGCACAAAGTGAGGGTGCTGGAGAAGAGGCTGGAGACAGAGAGCAAGATGGCCAGGGACTTCCACACAGAGCTGTGCCAGCTGAGCAAGGAACACGAGTATCTGAGTAAGTTGAAGTATGAGCCCTCCCCCCCCAGCCCCCCAGCCCCCCAGCAGCTGGCCTTTTTGTATGCTGTAGTGGGTGTGGCCATTCCCTAGTAAAGATTCTCCCCCCCCCCCCCGTGCCTTCAGAGATGAAGTGCAGTGAGGCAGAGGGGAAGGTGAAGCATGTGAGAAATGTGCAGGACCTTGAGGATGAGTTGGAGGAGTACAGGGAGAAGCTGAGCAAGGCGGAGAAGTCTCTTGGACGGTATGGGAACCTGCTTAGGCTCTTTAAGGGGGGGCCCATTTGGCTTGATGAGTGTGGGACACATTGATGACAAATGTTCTTACTAGTAATTGCTTCTAATTGGAATAGCCACAAAAACTGATGATCCTGTGCATCTTAGGTAAACTGAAAATGTACACACCAACTTGTGATGTGTCATTTGTAGGGCAGCTGTCCATGTGGTATCTTATATAGTCCAGCCACCCTATTTAACATTAATATTGAACCAAGTGTGTGTGTAATACAACCTCCCCTATTGTGGCCGCTATAGCATAATTGGTCCTCACATTCACTGTGTGGAATTGGTCCAGCAACAACGTGTATCTGACAGCATTGGTAACTTCATAACAATGACCATTTTGAACCTACATAGTGTACCTATCTTCGTTACAGTAATGAGGTTTTGTAAAAGTTGGATTACATGCACCATACCATTACATTCACCATACCATTACATTCACCATACCATTACATTCACTGTGCCATTACATGCACCATACCATTACATTCACCGTACCATTACATGCACCATACCATTACATTCACCGTACCATTATATGCACCATACCATTACATTCACTGTACCATTACATTCACCGTACCATTACATTCACCGTACCATTACATGCACCGTACCATTACTTGCACCATACCATTACATGCACCATACCATTACATGCACCATACCATTACATGCACCGTACCATTACAAGCACCGTACCATTACATGCACCGTACCATTACATGCACCGTACCATTACATGCACCATACCATTACATGCACCGTACCATTACATGCACCGTACCATTACATGCACCGTACCATTACATGCACTGTACCATTACATTCACCATACCATTACATGCACCGTACCATTACATGCACCGTACCATTACATGCACCGTACCATTGCTTACTTTTGTAGCTTTCAAGATGACATGGAAACACTAGTCATGTTCAAGAAGAGATGCAGTGAGTTAGAGAAGAAGGTCCTTGAGCTAGAGCCAGCACAGGCAAAGCTGGAGGAGTGTCAGACGGTAAAAAGCACATCACCGTGCCTCTTTGTGTGCAAACTACGCAGCCTCTCTTTACTGCAGAGGGTCGAGAATTTGAATACCCTGCTTGGGGAACAGAGAACCCATATGAAGCAGCAGCAGCTTCATTTTGGCACACTGGAAGTCCAGCTGAAGGTCAAGAGTGAGCAGCTGGAGAACAGCATACAGCAGGCTGCCAAGGTAAGGGGCCTTGCAATTTGTAGGCTGCTGCTCTTTTAGCAACTCCTGCTTGCACAGCTGTCAGAGGAGCTGAAGGACATGCACCTGACCCAGCGTTTGGCGAGGGAGTCAGAGGCTAACCTTGAGAGGGAGAAGGAACGGCTTCAAGAAGAGCTGCAGGTCACCGTGGCTAGGTTCCAGGAGCACCAGCAGGAAGCGAAGGTCAGAATGGATGGGCTCAGTGCTCAATTTGAGAGCCAATGCAGTGAACTGAAGTCAGCCCTTGCAACAGTTGAGACCTTAAGGGTGAGTGGGACACTACATGTACACATTGATCACTGTACGCTTGAGTTACCACTGGTTAAGTAGGTTTAAAAAAAAAAAAACCTGGATCCAAAACCAGACCTGTACTAAAAACTGTTCATGTGATACAATAGCCTACATGTAGATTGCCCTCTATGAAAATGATCATACCAAAATGATCTAAACATTGACCTATGAACAGGGCCTGATCCAGGGGAAGGGGGGGGGGGGGGGGGGATTAGTCCCCCATTTATAAGACCAAAAAAAATAATCTCAATTGGTATTTGCCATATGCCTATTGGATTTACGGTTCTGCTTCATTGCTCAGTTTGTTTGCTACAAATGTATTGAATACTCAGCAACAGTATTTGCTTATTCAAATTTTTGGTATTTACAGGCTCAGTTGGAAGCTAATGAGCATCAGCTGTCAATATCTGGGCAGCAGATGACAGCACTGTGCAGCCAGCATGGGGAGGAGGTGTGCCAGCTGCAGGGAGAGCTCCAGCAGGTGAAGCTGCAGTGCAGGAGGGTTACTGAGGAAGTGCAAAGAGTGGCCGGTGCCATCTTGGGGGACAAGGTAATAGTTGTCTGCATGGAGGGGTTTATTTACTTATACATGAACATATGTTTATGCATTATTATTTTCCCCTTAAATTGTGGGAGCATTCTGTGTGTGCTTTAACATTTGCCAGTACATGTAAACACACAGTGGATGTTATTTCAGTCACAAAAGGTCTGGAAACCGATATCATCCAATGCTTTGTTGACAGAGTTGCCACCTTAAGGTTGCCTGTTCTTACCTGTCCTATATGGGTGTAGAGAGGGTCTGTGTGCTGTGGTTGTGTGTGCCATACCCTTGGGGGGGGGACCCCTTGCCTTGGGGGAGGGACCCTTTGCCTTTATATGTGCTGCATTAGATATTCATTGCTGCAAAACAGTAGCTACATGTACCAGCTCAGCCAGTTTGGCACAACCATACATGTAGATTAAAGAGTAGATTATAGAGTACTCCATAATCTATGGCTATGACCCAATCATGTGTTGATTTCACCATAGATTATAGAGTACATGTACATGTAATCTACTGACTGTAAAAATGATTATTAATCATCAATTATTCATGCCCCCCCCCCCAAAAATTACTGGCCTTGGGTAGGCATTAATAATAAATGAACAACACAGATGATCTGCAGTATCTTTTAACGTAGGTCAGTGAAGAAAGTGGCTCAATGGTGGTCTACAACCTGAAGCAGGTTGAATCCCTCTGGCCCAAGAAGCAGCAGGAACTATCATCCCTCCGAGAGCATTGTGCAGTCCTCCAAGGATCCCTGGGGGAGGCCAGAGGAACTGTAGAAAATTTGGAGGGAGAGCTGAAGGAAAGCAGGCAGGAGAACTACCTGCTGAAGGTAGACCATGTGTGGTGCATATGTTTGTGGCATGACTATGTATGTATGTATGTGTGTGTGTGTGTGTGTGTGTGTGTGTGTGTGTGTGTGTGTGTGTGTGTGTGTGTGTGTGTTATAGTTAAGAAAATTGTGTGTGGCATGACCATGTATGTATGTGTGTGTGTGTTATGGTTATGAACATTGTGTGTATGTTTGTGGCATGTGCATGTCTAGCATGTGCATGTCTAGAATGTGTTGTACATGTGCTTATCTGTTGAGGGATTAAGAGATTCTAATTACCCAGTTGTCATTGACTTTAACATGTACATGTATGCTTCTTATGTACCAGGAGTCCCTCTCTAAAGCCCAGCTGGAGACAAAGAGGACTCAGTTGGACCTTCAGAGGGTAGCAAAGAGTTTAGCTGACCTCAAAGTGAGCAGCAGCCTGTTAGAAGTCCAGCTGGATCAGAGCAGAGACACAGTCAGGCAGGCACTGCAACAGAAATCAGCTGTTGAGGTGAGTTGTCTGAATGTAGCAGATTTACTATTTTTAACTGTTATGCTTTTTTTTGGGATGCACACAGGAAAACTTGTTTCAAGTGAGGGAGTCTAACTGTGTGCTGCAGTCTGAACAAAATGACTTGAAGGCAAAGTGTCTTGCATTGGAAGCCGACTTGAAGTCTGCTCTGGAGCAGAAGTCAGCTGTACATGTAGGCAACAAGGGTGTAGATAGAGGGTAGATAGAGGGTAGATAGATAGGTAGAGGATAATGATCACGATGCTGGCAACTGCAAACCTTGTTTGTGAAGGATCACTTTAATTCGCTGCTTTGTTCATGCCCACACATGTACTTCTCCTCACCTACCTAGGCCCAGCTCACCACCACTTCCAAGCAGCTGGCTGCGTGTGAAGAGGAGCTTGCAGCTGCGCAGGCATTGGCTAAAGAACAGCTTAGGTTGCTGCATGCAGAGGTTGTTGACGCACAAGAGGCCAATGGGAGGCTTCAAATGGAGTTGCAGCTGTCTGCTGAGGAGATGGCAAACACCAAGGTAAGAGGAGAGTTGAATGGAAGGGAATTGTATAGGTGCGTTATACGGTGCCCCCCCCCGATGGTTTAATGTTCCTTCTGATTGCTATGTGGAAGGGAATTGTATAGGTGCGTTATACGGTGCCCCCCCCCGATGGTTTAATGTTCCTTCTGATTGCTATGCAATCAAATGATGACATTAATTAGCAACATAATTATATACACCATCAAGGGGCACTTTGTACAATGGTATTGAACTGGGTACTGACCATTGATGCTATATAATAATAATAATACTTCAAAGATATCTCTTGTTATCATTATACACATGTATGCTGTACACGTCTGAACTGTTCGCTTGTAATTTATAACTCCTGACATGTGAACATGCATTAGCCATAAAACGATAATCAGGGCTGCTGGTCCAGTTGAACAGTTTTAACCAGACCACCCTGTCTTTATTATCCCGTTTTAAGTACTGGCATGTGTACATTAGTGAATGTTGCAATTAGAGTATTAAACAACATGTTGCATCATGGATAGCATGTACATGTAGGGAAGTATTACATTTATACTTACATTGTTTAGACCTTTTAACGATCTACAAAAATGCATCAATGTCTGGGGAGCTTACAATGCACCTCCCACACCCCCTGCTAATAATGTTAATTCAAAATAACCGTGTTTGGCAGCAGCGCTGATAATCCTGTAGTTTTGTAATGTCTGGCTTTCACTTATCTTGCAGAGTGAACTATTGATCAGCCAGCAGACACTTGCCAAAACCATGTTGGAGCATCAAGAAAAGGGTGCACAGCTGAAAAAGGAGTTTGAGCAACAGATTGTGCAGCTGCAGGCAGAGCATGATGGGAGGTTGCAGGCAGAACACCGTGCGAGGGATGAACAGCTGCAAGCAGAACACAAGAAGGTGGTTGAGAATGAGGCAAAGGTTAAGTGTCTGCAGTCAGAGCACGAGAAGTTAATTGAGCAGCTTCAGAACGAACATGCAACAAATGTTGAACAGCTGCAGACAAACCATGGGAAGGTGCTTGAGCAGCTGAAATCTGAACACGGAATGGAGATGGAGCGATTGAAGTTAGAGCAGGAGAAGTTAATTGAGCAGCTTCAGAACGAACAAGTAACAAATGTTGAACAGCTGCAGACAAAACATGGGAAGGTGCTTGAGCAGCTGAAATCTGAACACGGACTGGAGATGGAGCGATTGAAGTTAGAGCAGGAGAAAATAATTGAGCAGCTGCGAACAGACCATGGAACACAGATGGAGCATCTTCAGACAAAACAATTGAAGGCGATTGAGCAGTTGAATTCAGAACATGTAAGTACAGTTGATCAGTTGAAGTCGGACCATGGAGTAAAGGTTGAGCAGCTGAAGTCAGAACAGGAGAAGATGATTGAACAGCTGCAGACAGAACTGTCCTTGGCGTATGAGGCCACAAAGTCAATGGAGGAGGAAGTGAACAAGAAGCTGCAGGAAGCACACGGAAACATGACTGCAACTCAGGTAAGTAAAGTCTAATTTGAAATGCGTATTGCTAAAGCAGTTATGGACAAATCAGACTTAGACTAAGGTACATGTAGCTATTTAGTTATAGCTGAAGCAATTGCTTTATCTCTTCACTGGTACTAGTGGTGAATGGGGTCCAAATTGTGTAATTTGACTTCCAATTTAAAAGGGTGGGTAGGTTAACAAGAGTACATGAAGAATTGTGTACAATAAAACATGTACCGGTACATCAGTGCAATACAATCACACTACTTATGTGAATTATGATTGATCCGGTACACAGGCAGAACTGGCAGTGGTCCACGACCGGCTGGCAGCATCCAAAGAGGAGGTGGCCATGCTGACTGCACAGCACAAACAGCACGTGGAGAAGCTCCTTGCCCGATTGGAGGAAGCGGAGGAGGAGGTGCGTGCAAAGGAGAAGGCTGAAGCTGCCCTTCGGGAGGAGGTACAGCTGGTGAGAGAGCAGAAGGATAAGAATGAGGTGAGTTGTGGGGAGAGTCTTTGCAGTGATGTAATGACCAATTTGGACCTATAAATAGCGTGAGCTCATCCAGCTTCGTATGGAGATGGAAGGTGTCAAGGCGCAGCTTGTTGACCTAGCTCGGCGCAGTACAGTTGTGGAGGTGAGTTGTGTGGAGGGATGTGTATGGTGCATGTGGGAGGGATGTGTATGGTGCATGTGGAGGGATGTGTATGGTGCATGTGGAGGAATGTGTATGGTGCATGTGGAGGGATGTGTATGGTGCACGTGGAGGGATGTGTATGGTGCATGTGGGAGGGATGTGTATGGTGCATGTGGGAGGGATGTGTATGGTGCATGTGGGAGGGATGTGTATGGTGCATGTGGAGGGACTACATGTATGTAAAGGGTAGAGTATGTATGTGTAGGATATTATATGGATAATATGTATAGAGGATGTGTGCAGAGGGAGGTGGTGGGAGTGGATGTGTGCAGAGGGAGGTGGTGTGTGTAGCTCCTCCAAGCTGGCCATAGGTACTATGGTTTACATGCAATTAATTCCTATTACTAGAGAGGGGTACATGTACTACTCATCACTAATGTGCACACACACACACACACACACACACACACACACACACACACACACACACACACATGGAACACATGGAACACAATATACAGGAAGAGCTTTCTAGCACTAAGCAACAGCTGGTCTCCGCAGATGAGGAGACAAGGAGAATCCAAGTAAGTCATAAATGGACATGCACACACATACCATACATGTACATGTACATGGAAATTTAATGCATGGTAGTCTGTTCTTTTGCTGTGCTTGTTATAACTACGAAAGTAAGCAATGAAATATACTTTGTGTGTACAGGAGCAACTGTGCAGTGCTGGACAGAAGTTGATTGTATCTCAAGAAGAAAACAAAAGACTACTGGCAGACTATAAGTTAGAGATTGAGGTAACGGTTTGACCTGTGTGAGCAGTTGCTGCAATGACTCATCAATTTCATAGACCAAAGAGGCTGAACTGTCCAGGCTACAGGGACAGCTGGAAGTGGCTCAGAGTGAGGGCCGTTCAAAGGCCAAGGACTTGTCACAGCTCCAGAATGAGCTGCTGCTGGCAGCTGAACAGAAGAGGGCGGCTGAGGTCAGTTTGGAGGAGGTTTGACACACCTGGATATGATAGTGTCTTTGTATTCAGTGCGAGACATGCAGCCTTCATGTGGAGTTGGAAAATGCTAAATTGCAACTGGCAGACCTAAATAAATCATCCATGCAGTTCGCCCAGGACAAGGAAGCATTGAAGGTTAGCCTTCTGGCATTTCCAGGTACTTTTTTATTCAAAATTCCATTTTATATGTACATTAGGAACAGCTGTACAGTGCAGAGCAGCAGTTGGTATGTGCTAAGAAGAGCCAGGAGGAGTCTGGGCACCTGCAGGAAGCAGCACTGAAGGCTGAGATGGAAAAGAGAATTGATCTTCAAGTTAGCATCACTGTTTTGTCTTGTGCAGTGTGTGCCTGTTTGAACGACACTATTTTGTGTTGTTTGTAGGTGTGTGTGCATGTACACATGTACATGTATACATTACACAATAAAAGCATACACGTACTTTGTATCGTGGGCGTTATTTTCGTTTCCTGCGAGTCATCCAATCGGCTCTGGACTTTATAAACTGTGATTGTTAGCTTAATCTGCATGTACATGTGTATTGTATAGGTATATGTGCGTGGTGTATAGGTATATGTGCGTGGTGTATAGGTATATGTGCGTGGTGTATAGGTATATGTGCGTGGTGTATAGGTATATGTGCGTGGTGTATAGGTATATGTGCGTGGTGTATAGGTATATGTGCGTGGTGTATAGGTATATGTGCGTGGTGTATAGGTATATGTGCGTGTTTGTGACCCTGCTCTATGTGTGTGCACTGACTGTATTCAAATTTATCGCTCGCCTTTAAAATTTATTTTCCAGGCCAAATTTACAGAAATGGAAATATACTCAGCTGCCATTGAACATGAGAGAGCAAGGCTGGAATCAGAAGCCAAATCCAAGCAAGAGGCCATGCAGAGCTTACAAGAGGCAAAGCTGCAGTTGGAGGTATGTATGTGTGCTGTATGCTATGTGCAATGTATGTGTGTATTGTATGTACGTATGTATGTATGTGTATGTATGTGCGTATTGTATGTACATGTATGTATTATGTGTGTATATGTACATGTATTATGTGTGTGTATGTATGTGTGTATGTATGCATGTGTGTATGTATGCATGTGTGTATGTATGTATGTATGTATGTATGTATGTATCTTTAGAAGTATATCAGCAGCTTGCCACATGTACTTTTTTTAGATGGAAGTTGCAAATGCACAGGTTCAAGTCACCATGAAAAACCAAACCATGGCAGAACTGAATTTCAGCAATCGTAAGCTTCGAGATGAGAGCACACGACATCAGGAGTGGTGCAAAGCACTTGAAATGCAGCTTAAGGGGGCCACTGAACAGCTGGACAAAGTGAAGGTAAGAATATCATGGAGTGGACCGTGCTACGATGTTGTGTTAGTACGCATTAACTGATCAATATAAGTTCAGTATTACTTTTTATTTGAGTTGCAGGCAACATGTTGCCTAGTGTGTCACGGTGGCCTTTACTTATGTCTTCCCCCCCCACCCCCAGTCTGTGCACAATGACACCATCTCTAAACTGGAGGCAGACTGCTCTGAATGTAGAACAGAAGTTGCCTCACTTAAAGACAAGCTTGCCCAGCAGTCTGGACTGCATGAGCGGCAGTGTGATGAGCTGCAGAAGGAGAACTGTGCCCTGCTGAAGAGACAGAGTCAGCTTCACGAGGAGCTGCAGCGTTTACACCAAGTGCAGCATGAGGCAGACAGGATGTGCAGAGAATACAAAGAGGCCTATGAAAAGGAGTCAGAGAAGGTACAGCAGCTGTCAGAATACAAGGAGGCATACACCAAGGAGTCAGAGAGGGTCCAACAGCTGTCAGAATACAAGGAGGCATACACCAAGGAGTCAGAGAGGGTCCAACAGCTGTTGGAATATAAGGAGTCATATCTGAGAGAAGCGGAGAAAGTCCAACAGCTGCTAGAATACAAGGAGGCATACACCAAGGAGGCAGAGAGGGTCCAACAGCTGCTAGAATACAAGGAGGCATACATTATGGAGTCGGATAAGGTCCAGCAGTTGTTGAAACGTGTAACCCATGTCCAGGATGAAAGAGACGAACAGGTGAAGTGCCTTGGTGCATCGCTGGAGAAAGAACAAAGGCAGACCATCAAAATGGCGGCAGACATAAAGAGTCTTCAGGCTCAGCTGGCCTATGCGGAACAACGGCTGCGTGACATTGAACATGGCAGAAACCAGGTCTTACTTACCTCCAATCCATCCCTCCATTGCCAGCTTGCCTCAAAGCAGGATGACACAAACAGCCGACCGAGCTCAACAGATGAGAGATTTGGCAATCACCTTTCCAGAGATTTGGATGCAGCTGTGCAGAAGAGTGTGCCAGCTGTATTCAACGAAGGCATTGCTCCTCTCTCAAGAAGGCAGACACTCCAGTCCTCTATCCAGACTGTAGCCATGAGCACCACTAGTGCACCATCAAGCAGACCCTCGTCCACTCTGCCCCCGATACCTGAGGAAGACAGTGCCGAGAGGATCAGGGAGCTCCAGAGAAGGAACACGAAGACCCTCCCACACCTCAAGTCTTCCTACCCAGTGGAGCTGCAGGTGCAGAGTCCCAGCATCTCCGATGAGCGCATCAAGGAGGGCACGCAGCCAGTCAGGCTCAGGAGCAGGCCCCAGTCAATGCAGTTTGACATCCCCAACGATGAGTCTGTTCTGAAGAGGAAGCTCTCTAAGGATAGGGTTGATCCCTCCGCTGGCAGTCCGGTGGCGACCAGGAGGAGGCTCAGTGCCCCGCAAACACCAAGCACACCTGTGGAGGAACTGGCACAACATCACGCTACAAGGAGGCTCACCATGATGCCTTCTGGAATGAAGCTGAGAGAGTTTCTTGATGAAAAGGAGAATGTGAAGGGGCCGGAATTGATGGGTGCAGCAGGCACCTCCTTTGAGATATCCTTCTCATCTGAAGGTGTCCAAAAACCACTCCAGCTACCTACAAGACTTGCCCAAAGGCAGGAAGCACGTGAAAAGGAGAAGAAAGCTCGTGCACCCTCGGGTTTGTCCACCACCTCTGCAGCTGTTGGTGTGGCCAAGAAGGCCCAGCCAAAACCCCGGCCAGCTAAAGCTCAGAAAGTGTTACTGTCCACCAACTAAATGTTTTTATTTGCAAATCAACTTTTTCTTTGTCTGTCTAAATGCTGCATTTATTATTATTTTTTAAAGCACATCAGTAATGGAAGGGGAGCCTCTTGAACAACATGCTTCTAAATGTAGGGCCTCTGCCAACTACCACATAATCAAATTGTTCATTTTTTTGATACACAAAATCATGAACTAATTTACGTGGTTGAGTAGGTCTACATGGAGAGATTAGAAAAAGTATACATTAGGCTTATCTTGATCCAAAGTGTACTGTTTTTAGAACAGATAAGGGATATTGGCCTAATGAAATAAGATGAATAATTGATATCAATTTGCCTTTCTAGATACATGTACCAGCCAATCATTTGCATGCAGCATACACATGGCCACTGATGTAGTGCTGTGTGGTTATTTGAGAGCCTTGGCCAATGTCAGAAATACTCCAAGTTAGTTATGTGTTCCATTCTCCTTATAAATTATTACAAAAAACAAGCAATTCATTTACCCAACTCATGTACGCGTGTATCAATAAAAAGTCTGATTCAAGTGAGGCATAAAAATGAAAAAGAAACATTTATAAGACAGGCTGCCATGCATTTATACAACACACATGCGAAGTACGTTTGTAATAGCATAACCATATGCATGTTGTGTGTGTGTGTGTGTGTGTGTGTGTGTGTGTGTGTGTGTGTGTGTATGTGTATGTGAGTGTGTGTGTGTGTGTGTGCATGCTGAATTCTGAGATTCTAAGTGTTTAATCGTTTGAACAGTGGAGCTCCCAATTGCACCAACTACAAATGCCAATTCAAAGCTCAGACACCTCCTTTAGAAGGTGATATGCCTATTCCCTGGGTCCTTGTAATGATGTCATAAGGAGAGGCACCGTGATGATGTTGTATATTGAGCTGCATGTAAGGAAATAAGAGAAGGGAGTGCAGGTACCGATATGAAGTGGGTTGGCCATACCTGCTGAGTCCTTGCAATTGGGACCAACAAGAAACTGATTTGGTTGTGATTCCTGTGGACATGCACAAACGTGGCCACGGTATACACTACCTTCATATATGAACACACATCAAACATGCTTATGTAGGGCACGAGTGTTTCAGCAGACAAGGGTGAAAGGTTTGCCAACATACATATCAGCAGTCCATTACAGCCCTCACGTGGCAGCAACATGCCCTTATGGTAAGCATACACATTTAAATCAATTAGAAATGAAGTGAGTATTGATTTTTCTCATTTTGTGTATTTTAATAATGTCTCCTCATCAGGTGTGCTGATGGTGTGATGCAGTTATATCAGTTCAGGATTTCCTGACAGGAACGTCATCTACATGTGATAAAGTCATCTATTGTCATGGGGCACTTCGTAAGGTCACACATACATGATAAATGGATGTAATAGTGTGAAATACGGGTACACTCTATGGGGGGGGGGGGGGGGGGGCAGGTGCAGAAGGGAAAATCACCTGCATTGCACCAGGGTTCGCCTCAGAATTGAAGGCCAGCATCTATACAAGGCTGAATGTTAGGTGCCACCGCCCACTCAAGCTCTACAACACTAAGGATAAGGAGATAAGGACATAATTTAGACACACAACACTTTTATCATCTTCACCATGACTGTATTAACTTCAATTTCGTTCACATTTCAACAGTAGAAAATCAATTACTACATGGATGACAGACGTGCACTATGATACATACTTTTACCATGAGCTCTATGCTTTAACCATTGCTGAACACGATGACCCCAGTAGAGCAGGACTACCTCTCTCAGCACACATACACACCCACTACCTCCCTCTTCACACACTCATTAATGATTGCACCAAATGTCTTTTGGAGGTGGATTGGTCCTCTGCACAGAGTCATTGTGCAAAACAAAAATGGATTTGGCCCTTATACAAGTTGGAAAGCTATATTGCAGAGGGATATGTACATGTACCACAACAAAACAGAGTGACGGGGGCCTAGGGTCTCCAAAACTGAATTTACATCATGTCTCTTGTAAGTTTTATATTGTGCTATATTGAAATAAAGCTTGCTCTGCTACACAGCTGGCTTTTCATCGCTGTGTACTAGATCACCTGAGCTGATGTCATTTATGCTGTAAGTGCAGTATATAAAATGTTCCATATTTTTTACTGCTTGCATTACAGGTGCTATGTGTTATGACAACCTAGATGTGACTTCCCAAATAGGATGTTCTTTTCGAGTGACAGGAATCTGTCAAGACACTTTCAAATTCAATAAAATAGTGCCCTACATTTCTTCATTTAGTCGCAAGTATTTTGAAATGTATTATTTTGTGATTTGGAGCCCTATAGCTTCTGCCTCTGCATACATTACTGTCAGTCACATGTGCTATTCTACCTATGTGCACATTGTATGATCACAATAGGCAACTCAAAGAGTGAGCTCTTGGGGTGCTTGGCTGTGAATATGTGGGAGGGAGGGAGGGAGGGAGGGAGGGAGGGAGGGAGGGAGGGAGGGAGGGAGGGAGGGAGGGAGGGAGGGAGGGAGGGAGGGAGGGAGGGAGGGAGGGAGGGAGGGAGGGAGGGAGGGAGGGAGGGAGGGAGGGAGGGAGGGAGGGAGGGAGGGAGGGAGGGAGGGAGGGAGGGAGGGAGGGAGGGAGGGAGGGAGGGAGGGAGGGAGGGAGGGAGGGAGGGAGGGAGGGAGGGAGGGAGGGAGGGAGGGAGGGAGGGAGGGAGGGAGGGAGGGAGGGAGGGAGGGAGGGAGGGAGGGAGGGAGGGAGGGAGGGAGGGAGGGAGGGAGGGAGGGAGGGAGGGAGGGAGGGAGGGAGGGAGGGAGGGAGGGAGGGAGGGAGGGAGGGAGGGAGGGAGGGAGGGAGGGAGGGAGGGAGGGAGGGAGGGAGGGAGGGAGGGAGGGAGGGAGGGAGGGAGGGAGGGAGGGAGGGAGGGAGGGAGGGAGGGAGGGAGGGAGGGAGGGAGGGAGGGAGGGAGGGAGGGAGGGAGGGAGGGAGGGAGGGAGGGAGGGAGGGAGGGAGGGAGGGAGGGAGGGAGGGAGGGAGGGAGGGAGGGAGGGAGGGAGGGAGGGAGGGAGGGAGGGAGGGAGGGAGGGAGGGAGGGAGGGAGGGAGGGAGGGAGGGAGGGAGGGAGGGAGGGAGGGAGGGAGGGAGGGAGGGAGGGAGGGAGGGAGGGAGGGAGGGAGGGAGGGAGGGAGGGAGGGAGGGAGGGAGGGAGGGAGGGAGGGAGGGAGGGAGGGAGGGAGGGAGGGAGGGAGGGAGGGAGGGAGGGAGGGAGGGAGGGAGGGAGGGAGGGAGGGAGGGAGGGAGGGAGGGAGGGAGGGAGGGAGGGAGGGAGGGAGGGAGGGAGGGAGGGAGGGAGGGAGGGAGGGAGGGAGGGAGGGAGGGAGGGAGGGAGGGAGGGAGGGAGGGAGGAAGTCTTATACTACTAAAGCTTTCTGGATACAAAACAACTAATAACTGAGACATGAGATTAGTAGTTTTCATTGTTGTCAAAGAAAAGCATATTTTAGAAGATATAATTAGGATATTGTTCTAACTAACACTCTTCATCGGCCATGTTCCTACTAATATATAATAATTATAATTATATATATAATTATAATGATATATATTCATATAGATGTATCTGTGCACATTGTATTGGTGGGGTATTGGATATGAAGGGAACAGTGATGTCTAGTAAGGAAAACTGTAATGAACCTGCATGTAGTTAAACACATGCTAAATATAGAACACCTCATGTACCACACATTCTGTCATGTCCCTCTCCAAGGTGGTGGATGGACTGTGATTTTTGACATTGGAAGGTTGGACCAAGGTTTGGATATGATCGATCACATGCAAAATAAAGTCATAATAGGAATATAACTGTGTAGTGACCTTAATGGTCAAAGTGGTTTCTATACATGTATATGTAGCATGCATATTATGTCACCAATTACTTTCCCTCAAGTAAGGGTATGAATTATGATTTTTGGTGTGTACAAATGTTATTGGTGATGCATTTGTAGATACATAATTTTTTGGTTTCCAGGTATTTCGTCATTCCTCTTCAATATCCTTGTCATGTGGATATACCCGAGTGGCTGTTGAATGACCTGGCCTTATCAATCACCTTACATCATGGCTGTACAAAAGACTTTGCAATTGCATAACCACCTTGTTGTGGACTTCCTGGCTGTACAATTGCCTCCCATTGCCTAGTGACCAATTAATATCCAACTGTGGTAAGATAATGCATGTGGTGATTGAAATTTGATGAAGTTATATTTCCATTTTCAGATGTTATGTGCACAGTACCCTTTTCGGCTATCTCTTGGGGCTTTTATGTGGCAATTCCATCACCTTATGTGGCTGTTCATTTGTGAGTAAAAAGATTCAATTTGATCATGAGATTTTGGATCATAATAATGGTAAGGAGGATGATTTTGATGGCTCTGAATGGACCGTTTCATTTCATTTAACATACCTATGAATCAATGGCAAGTATTTCTGCCTCAATAAGCACTCGTGAAAATGCTTCTTCCTTACACAAAACAACTGCTGCCATAAATGGTTTCTCTCCAATAACTCTCTTCAATAAAATGCCACTCCTTCATCACCTAATGCCTATAAATGCTTCCCTACATATAATTAGTGCTCTGCTCATATTAGTAAGGCTTATACAAATTCTTGCCATTACATCAATCATATGCTTTCCTTTTTCAATATCCTTGTACTATATGCAATCCACATATGCTCAACATAGAAAGCCTCATAAGTAACATTGGCAGTAGCCTCTGCAAACAAAAGAGCCCTTCCTTTTACATGCTGACTGACGGAAGTGGCTTTGAGGCCTAATGTACCTATGCTTGATGAGGCCTGCCCCCAACAACATCTACATGTACTCCAATATCTACCTCGATCCCCTCCTTGCAGAACCTCATGATCTCCATTTAAGGACTTGGCTCCTGCTCTATGTGAAGGTGAATTTGCTGCATGAAAGTTGCCCTACTGACAACAGGAAAGGAAGATATGAAGGGTGCCATCTTGGAAGCCGTGCATGCACAGTGATGGCATCACCTGGGAAGCTGGCCGCCATACAGCTAGTAGCTTACTTCAAAGTGGGCAACACTGAGATAGCCAGTGACCTACAGTGCATGCACTGAGGGCACATATGCACCTCAAAAATCTCACAAACTTATATTAGCACTATTACATGGTTGTGTGGCGATGTAGCTGACAGGACCAATGGGCAGGAAAGCAATATGATACCAAACAAAGAGTGTAGAAACATTCTCTATGAGAAAGTTAGTGGTCAATGAAATGAAAATTGCAAAAATGATAAAAACAAACTTCCTGTATTGTAGAACAGCATTACATTTATGTTGCTAAATATAGAAATATTGTGTTTACCATATCTGCAATCACTGACGTGCATCAGTACAATTCATTTTTACATCACCATTGCCTCCAAATCCTATTACACCACTAGCATTATCAGAGGATGTTTTTATATCTTCATTTTTTATTAGTGATTTATATTACTCAACCCATGCAGTAAAATACCGTTACGTACATCGACAACACAGACTTTTTATATGATCAGCCATTGTAAATATTATTGCCTAGCAGCACAATGTTTACAGTTTTGTCCCCTTTGCAGTGGCTGTTCTAGTCTAGATTGAAACTCGCATGCCAATGCAAGCTTTGAACTTGCCTTCTCACAGCTTGGTTCGATTCTACATTATACCAAGCTACAGACCCTGCTTTTTGGATGGATATCACGAGCACCCAAGAGGTATTGCATTGTTACAAAAAGGATTTCACCGCAGTAAGAACTGTTTTTCGTATCATATGTGCCATCACTGCCATGCAAACATTACATGCATAACTTTAGCTTGAGGAATTGACGTAATAGCATACTATAGCAAAATGCATCTCCTTAAAATTTTGCCGAGTCATAAATATAAACATTTCATATTGGTGATGCAGGATTTGTATGAATAAACAGGGATTGCGGAAATTATATTATTACATTCACCTACACTATTTAGGAAATCTACCTGCTTCAAATTTAGGTCTGTAATATTCAGACATCAACTAGTAAAAATGATAATACAAAACTGATAATGATGCGCAAAGTTTACAATACACATGCATTGATACAGAAAAAAAATTTCTAACTTTAGTTGTATACTTTGTATTTACTACTTATCACTTTTCGGCACATAGGACAGCTGCTGAGCTGAGCTGCACACCTCTTGCACACACAGAAGTGACCACAAGGCACCAAGATGGTGTCCTTTTCCTTGTCCAAGCAGACAACACACAATCTTTGCTCCTCCACTGCTACAGACACAGTTGAATTATTCTCATCATTTGTACATGTATCCGTGTCAACTGGTGTACTCGTAATATGATCATGTACAGTTGGATTGAATTGTTCATCCTCCACATTTTCATGGACTGGTATTGCAGGATTTTGCACAGTTGGATTGAATTGTTCATCTTCCACATTTTCATGGACTGGTGTTGCAGGATTTTGCACAGTTGGATTGAATTGTTCGTTCTCCCCTTCAATCAGATTTTCACGGGTTGAAGTGGATTTCTGCCATTTCCATATCAACCACACGCTTATAAGGATTATAATGAGCTCGTATAAATATGCATGTATGTATGGAACAAATATCCATATGCAAGCAGTAGTTACTGCAAGCACTATTGCCAGCAACAAAAGTACCTTAACATTTATGTAAGAAGCCAAATGTAAAATCAAAAGTGCTTGGGACAGTGGCCCTGCTGGTGTTGGATTGGATTGTTCATTCTCCGCTTCAATCACATTTTCTCGTGTTGCAGCCGGAACTTGCACCATTGGATTCGATTGTTCATTATTTTCACTGCCTGTGAAAGTACATTGAGTTTTAGCTGTATCTATAAATAAAGGTACAGGGTAGGATAAACTAGAGTTATTCCCCGTAAATAACGAACTAGCTATCTTTCCATAACATATACCGCTGTGAAATGCAGGACCTAGCTTAGTCCTATTTTATATGAAAGGGAGAGTAATTTTATGTTCCCCATAATTATAAAACCTGTCCATCGGCAATGTACAAAACTAAAAATTGCTTCCTTCTGTTTGTCTTTCAATGTCTCCACTCTCAGCTCTCAATCTGTCACCGCAAAACGCACAGCTCGTTCGACCGTATCCACTCAGTATGGGTCTGGGTCGACCTAATCGTGGCGTTGTTTACGTACTACGTCATAATTAAAGTTCCAAGGTTTGCGATAAACATTGCATCATATTGGTCTGGGTACGAGACTAGGCTAAGTACGTTTGGCTTGCGAGACTACCAAAATATCTCCTGCTCGTATAGCTGTTCAGTTACCAAGAACAGGCCTCGCACTCGCGATCCCAATCTTTTAGTTTAGTCCGCAAGTAGTTCAGTAATTTTTCACGCCCCTTTTAAAGTTACTTACTAGTATGTTCCCGTGCGGGAACATACTAGTAGATTCTCACTAGGTTCCCGAAAAAAGTTGATTTAAATTTTAACGCAATTGAGTTTGGCTTCTATGTATTCGAATATGTCTTTTTAGCATTCATGCAAGTACTTTATGTCTTTTTAGCATATATGCAAATAAGCATTGCGGGAAATTTTAGGGAAATAACGTTTGCGCGTTCGTACATTAACATGCAATCGAGGAACGTTTGCTAACCTTCGAATAACAACCGTGACGAAGGTTCAACTCGTACAGCCATTCTTATATGACGTCATGTAAGGGTGGGGTTGATAATGATAATACTGCATTGTTTTTACCGTAGATAGTCATTAAAACATACCCGACCAAACGCGGTAGTAGGGCCCGCCCGACTATATATATAATAATCAAAATAAGGGCATATGCCATTGTTTTGTAATGTTGAGTGTACCAGAAAATCCTTGCACTTCAAATTAAGTTGAGAGAACAAACAACCAGTTACCTGACGGGCTAAAAGCAAAAGGGGCGGATCCAGGACTTCGATTCAGGAAGGGGGGTGGGGGGGAAATCTCAGTTAAGTATATTCACACTAGTGGCCGTGACCGCAAGGAGTGGTCCCGGGGTACGCGGGTGGGGGGGACGTGCTTTAATGATTAATGTTTAATAATTGACCATTTGGATGAGCAGCTTCAACCCATGGAGTCCTAACAAGCCCCAACTGTCCTGAAGCAGCTAGACAGCTCAATGTAGCCAGCCACTTGCTCCATCCAAAGACTGCCATTGCAGAAACAGGACCTGGAAAATGTCACATGCACATGTTGTAGCGATGAAGCTTTTGTATTTATTTATACCTGTACCTAGCCCAACAATGCACTCCGTGGATGTGCAGAGGGAGGTGGTGGGAGTGTGTGTGTGTAGAGGGAGGTGGTGGGAGTGGATGTGTGCAGAGGATTCTGTGTACCTTCAAAAGTTGGGCAAATTTTAAATCTGAAGATGCATCATTGTGTGTCAAGGGTGTCCGCGCTTGGGGAATTTGCCAGATATCAAGAGAGTTGTTGAAGTGGATTGAAAATTTGTTAGTAAGAGGCAAGATACATAATTTGGATGCTGCGACAGGTACATACATATGCAGGGTGAGTTCCACCTTTCCATAAGTAGCAGTGATGCAGTGAAGTGTAGGTTGGGGCAGTGTGTGGTGTTTGGAGCTCTAGAAGACCATTAGACATGGTTACGTACAGCCTCAGTCCATTGATGGCACCAACAGCTTACACGCATGCGTCCCTACCAACAATCAGTACTAGATCAAAAGCTGTGGAGAGCTGCTAATAGGCACAGAGAAGGTTGCTAGTACCCCCCCAGAGTATGCCACCTTCAGTCAATGGGGTCAGGTAAAAAGACAACATGCATGAGGCATGTGGAAGCAAGAGGTTGGTATGAAACAAAGCTTACCTAATCGTCATAGCCTTGACAATGAGTTATAAAAGTGAGATCAACAGCACACACTACTACACCATACAGCTTGTGGTCACAAGCATGATCAACCATCACATTATGCAAGGGGGACTGATCAGAATTAGTATTCAGCATAACTGAAGTCATTATACAAAAAAAAAATTTGGCACCAAGTTTCTACACTTACGTTTCTGCATAACTGCTTACACTGGGGTTACATGGTGACAGAGATATATAATGTAATAAACCTCTTATCCACATAAATCTTATTAGATCCAGACAGGCGGAGGAAAAAAAAAAAGATTTACATATAGTCCAAGTTCTCTCATCACTTCATTGTAGGTATTCATTGCTGATGTCCAAATTGTACCTTATTGATCAGTGGTCATATTCACGACACGATACATAGGGAGTATCCTGATACCAGTATATGTACTCAAAGTATATTGCGAGAGTGCTGAATAAACGTACCCTGTCATTAAATCTTGCTTCTAACGAGAGGGTGAAATTTCTAAGTAGAATTACGTTTCCAACCAAATCACGTGTTCCCCACCCATAAGCAAAAGTGACAATTGAAATAGATTTCTGTTCTGGGAATACAAACACGCTGACATGGCATTTGCTACTCCAGTTTAAGTAGGTGGTACGTAAGCTGAACAATTACAAGAATGACGGGTAACCATACTACAAAGTATCTCACAAAGTCCAGCAGCTGTCCAAATAGCATATGCGGCTTCTCCCATCTGGTCATAACACAGTTAAGAAAATGGCACAAGTCATCCTAGAGTGAATTTTAGTGGACCTGGTATTCACAAAAAAAAAAAAAAAAAAAAAAAAATTCACCTTTCAACCACATTAATTGATAATGCAAAGTATTTATACAAACCCCACTTTCACAGGGAATAAATAGACATAAACACATATAGACGTTGCTAAGGATACGGATTCTGCACCAGCCTCTTGAGATCCACTCTCTCCTGGCAATATGGACACGTCTGCTTCTTCCCAACTATGCACCATCCCCTGATGCAAAACTCATGAAACCTGATAGGAGTTCAGGAACTCAACAGACACATGCATATTGCCTCTAATGTGGCTCTAAGTGAGAATGAAAGTGAATGGTTGTGGAGACATCTAAGGTGTGTGAAAATGACTAATGTGATGAAGGTGTCTAATGTGATGAAGGTGTCTAATGTGACAATGAAGTTGTCTAATGTGACGATGAAGTTGTCTAATGTGACGATGGTGTCTAATGTGACGATGGTGTCTAATGTGACGATAAAAGTGTTTAATGTGACGATAAAAAGGTGTCTAATGTGACAATGAAGGTGTCTAATGTGATATGAGTGAGGATGCCACCACGTCCCCTTCATATTACAGCACACACACCTCCAGCCTACACAAGAGGATACAAATGATTGCAGTTCAAACGGTAGGTCCTCTCGTACACAGCCCCGCCCCCCTCTTCTGATGGTGCCACTATCCTCTGACCGCATACGGCACACATGTCAGGAGTGAGCTCAACCTTGGGGAGGGACTTCCCCGCTGCTGTGTACTGAAAAGCACATGCAGTGAAACATGTGAGCAACCAAGTGGGAAGGGAGAGGAAGAGAGTGGGTAGGGACAATGGGAAGGGAGAGGAAATGAGTGGTTAGGGACAATGGGAAGGGAGAGGAAGAAAGTGGGTAGGGACAAGGGGAAGGAAGAGGAAGAGAGTGGGTAGGGACAATGGGAAGGGAGAGGAAGAAAGTGGGTAGGGAGTGATGGAATGGAGTGGATAGGTGAGGAAGAGAGTGGTTAGGGAGTGATGGAGAGGAGTGGTTAGGGAGTGATGGAGAGGAGTGGGTAGGGAGTGATGGAGAGGAGTGGATAGGGTGGGGAAGAGAGTGGGTAGGGAGTGGAGAGGAGTGGGTAGGGTGGGGAAGAAAGTGGGAAGGGAGTGAGGGCCAGGTCAGCTTACTAAGGATCCCTCTGTTCTTCACTCCCCAAACCCTCTTACAGTGCCTCTTGGTCGCACCCCAAACACTCCCACAACCCTCTGTCTCCACTGCCTTCCACACTTACAGTCATGGAGGCAGCCATGAAGTCCACGCACATCTCAGCACAGTCTCTCCCCATCACTCCGTAGTACACACCGTAGAAGACCAGCGTGACTCCAGCCTCCATCAGGACGTCTGGGTGGAAGAAGAGCCCCAGTCCTGTGAAGACCAGGAGGAGGAGGAGGTAGCCAAGGATACCAAGTGCATATGTAGCTTGGTAGATGAAGAGAAACCATCTGTATACACGCCTACGTAGGGTTAGGAGGAAAGAGGAAGGGGGAGGAGGAAAGGGGAGGAGAAAGGGGAGAAAAGGTGGAAGAGGGGCAGAAAGGGTAGATATAGGAGGGAAGGGAAAGAGGAAGAGAATGAAATAAAAAGCAAGCTACAGGCATGCACTTGTAGTGTGTGAAGGGAGGGAAGGAGGGAAAATACAAGACCTATGAAGGTTATGAATGTATTCTATGCTTAACCTTCAGGTCCTTCAAAGGTGTGTGTGTGTGTGTGTGTGTGTGTGTGTGTGTGTGTGTGTGTGTGTGTGTGTGTGTATGTGTATGTGTGTGTGTGCATGTTGGCAATATGTGGCATGACTTCGGATCAGATTTCCTGTGTTTCTGCCTTGGCCAGCTTACCTACAAGCACAGTTTCACTTTTACAACACCAGGTCAAATTTATGCATGATTGGGGGGGGGGCACTATCTATAATTGGCTTGAATTTCTACTCAAATCCACTTAGCATCTCTCGTGTTAATGATAGATGACTTTTTGGAGACAGGACAAATCTTGGGATTGGTAGCTGTGATCATCAGAAAAATTCGGCACACAGCTCAAAAACCATGGGGAGAGACTCATTAAATGGAATAGTACCACAGGGGTCACATACATAATAGTGGTCAAGTGCAACACTGTACAAGTGCTGTATATGGTCATGCATCGCGTATCCTTTAAAGCCACATTCATGTAACATTTATGTTCAAACATGCATATTGAGATTTGATGAACTTTTGTACTTTGACCCTTATACGTAACCTTTTGCTGGCACCAAATAACAAGTATTTCATGTGTGTGTACCATGTTTTCCTATCCACTTCCTGTATCGTCTTGATCGTGCGGCACAGTACCCATCGGAAAACTTATTAAAAAACCATGACTAGCGTAAGACTTCATATTATTGTTCATTGTGCGTTTTGCACTACATGCAGATTGCTTTTCATCACGTCCCAACCTCTTCTGTTTTTTAAATAAAGTCATCGGCAGTATGGCAGTATTTATGATTTAAAATGAATGGAATTGGGGTTATAAAGGATAGACTCTGTGCAGTGGGTGTGGTTTATTACATCACCATCATCATATTGGTTGGAGCTTTTTTTTGTTTGTATTAGATTAACTCCCCAAAGTCCACATAACAAATGGGCACGTAACATGCCATATGGGATCTCTTAATAATCCAGGCCACTAGAAGCACGAGTCTAGGCCACTAGTTAGCCATTAAGCAGCTGGAACCGGCATGAGCCACTGGACAACGTTGTAAATAAATTACGTAATCCTACAAAAAGTTCTGCAAAGGGTACATCTATAGCTCACCTTGGTGTCTGAACCCTCAGCTTCTTCCTGGTGGCCTTGTACATCATAAACATCGTGACGGCAGAGAACACGCACCAGACAGTGACCATCCTCCAAAAGGCCAGCTTGCAACTGGTCGCCATGGGGATCAGCCACAGGCCAAGCAGCGTCACTATCTGTAAAGCACATATTCGTGAAAGCCGGCAGAACGAAACGCCAGACACTTACCTGGTAAGACTTCCTGTGTTTCAGCCTCCAGGCGTACAGAAGGAACTGGGCGATGAGAATGGAGCCAAAGAGGATGAGGATCATCTCCGTGTGCATCATGTCGTGGCCTCTGTGCTTTTCTTCCAGCATGCGATGCCTCAGGTTGTGCTGCTCTTCCTGGCTCCATTTACTCCAGTCCACCTTGTCCCACTCCATGCTCGTCGCGTGCGGTTCGTGGTCTCCAAGCTTCGTAGGAACCCCACAGGGAGGAACGATGGCGTACAACACTTTAATGTGTGAGTAGCCTACCCCGGAGGGCCAGCCAACCCCATAGGATAGCACTATAGCAATATCCGTAAGAATAAAAGTGCGCACTATATGGAATTATGTCACTCGCTAGTTGGTTGCCGATTATTTGTGCTGCTAGCTGCTATTGCATCTTACCTTTCCGGCAGGTGCTGGTACATGTACATGATGGTTGCCATCAGCCATTCAAAACAATTGGCGTACAGCAGTTTTTATTTTCTTTTGTTGCCTCCGCCCATCATATTTTCAATCACGCGATTGCATGCTCGGGGCTCCAGGCCTGCCACGTGCCGCAGAAAATGGCAGTAGATCAGTAGCACCCTGCATTGCTATCGGCTAAGCAAACGCGCGAAAGAAGTTTGCAGCTGTTGAGTGTAACAGAATTTTTAGTACGGCAGCAAGATGTCTAATACTGCTAGTAATAAACTACCGCAAAAGGAGAGCGGGCTTTTTAAAAAGATTGTGGTAAGTTTTTTTTTTTTTAAAATTGCACGCTACTTACTTGAAGCTTCAAACTGTAGTGGAAATTGCATGATAGTAGTGGTGATGCAGTTAGAGACTTTCCACCCCTTTCTTCCCACTTAGCGTTGCTACGAGTACAAGCAATACAAGAATGGGCTGAAATTTGCCAAGCAAATTCTTTCAAATCCCAAGTTTTCAGAGCATGGAGGTATGCATATGGCGTATCTCTTCCTATTTTATCGCTCCTTGTTCAGAGACGTTGGCAATGAAGGGGTTAATTTTGAACTGCGTCGGTCGCAAAGATGAAGCATTCGAACACGTACGTAAAGGGCTTCGCAACGACATCAAGAGCCATGTGTGTATCCTTTCGAAAAGCCCCCATTTGCCTTTAGTTTAGTAGATTGAGCGAATATGAATCTGTTCGACTCCTTAGCTGAAGCTAAGGTTGGCACGTGTATGGATTATTGCAGCGCGCAGACAAGAAATATGACGAGGCTATAAAGTGTTACAGGAATGCACTCAAATGGGACAAGGTGAGAAAGGGGAGGTAGCATGGGGGTGCCAAAGGCAGCAACACTGTTTCGCAAACCACATGTGTACATTACACACACAATATTTGTGATAAGCACTCCTACTACACTCCTGGGGAAACCACTATTGCAACCAGAATTCTAGACTTGTACTTTGTAACTACATGTACCTCACTTGTTGCCTCTTGCTCCTCTGTAATGAAGGAAAACATCCAGATTCTACGTGACCTCTCATTGCTTCAAATCCAGATGAGGGATTTGGAAGGCTTTAGGGTGAGGAAGTGTTGTACTGTAACTTCAATTGAATACACTTCTCCAGTGCTTTGCACATTACCATTTCATTTTGTCTTGTTTTTTATTTTTTTATTTTGCTTGATAGCCCTCGTTTACATTCTCTGTTCTGTTGCCTAGGATACACGGTACCAGCTGCTAAAGGCCCGCCCTGCCCAGCGAGGGTCATGGATCGGGTACGCCCTTTCCTACCACCTTCTGAAGGACTATCCAATGGCACTTAAGGTCATGGCGGAATACAGGAAGACCCAAATAGTTAATCAGGTCTGTGGTACAACTGTTGTATCCGATCCACATGACCATGTGTTTTCTCTCCAATGACAACACAATCCTTGACAGACCAAACCAGACTACGAGTTCAATGAGATGATTCTGTACGAGGTCCAGCTGATGCGGGAGTCTGGTCACTCCAGCGCAGCCCTGGTGCATCTGGAGGAGCGTGACCGCGACATATGTGACAGATTGGCCCTCGTAGAGGCCAAAGGTGGGCCTGCCATTCAGATCTGTGGGGTTCCACACACACACACACACACACACACACACACACACACACACACACCAATTTTTGCTGCAGAGACTGGTTATTGTACAAGTTGTAAATTGCTTACAAGAAAATATGTATTGATGTGTGGATGTTGGTACAATATAGTATTGTGTTGGTACAATATAGTATTGTGTTGCTAGTCACTGGGTTTGCTGTGTGCTTGATCATGTGATGTGCTGTGTGCTTGATCATGTGATATGTTGTGTGCTTGATCATGTGATGTGCTGTGTGCTTGATCATGTGATGTGCTGTGTGCTTGATCATGTGATGTGCTGTGTGCTTGATCATGTGATGTGCTGTGTGCTTGATCATGTGATGTGCTGTGTGCTTGATCATGTGATGTGCTGTGTGTTTGATCATGTGATGTGCTGTGTGCTTGATCATGTGATGTGCTGTGTGCTTGATCATGTGATGTGCTGTGTGCTTGATCATGTGATGTGCTGTGTGCTTGATCATGTGATGTGCTGTGTGCTTGATCATGTGATGTGCTGTGTGCTTGATCATGTGATGTGCTGTGTGCTTGATCATGTGATGTGCTGTGTGCTTGATCATGTGATATGTTGTGTGCTTGATCATGTGATGTGCTGTGTGCTTGATCATGTGATGTAGGCCTGTGATGTGACATATTTGCTACTCTTGACACCATATCTGGTGGGTGACGAGTATTCCACCAAGATCGCTGAGGCCTGTTGTTGTGCAAAAAAAAATTTATGATTCAAAACTTAACTGTCATATCTCTGTCCAACACAAGTAATTGTTATTCATGTTTTCACTTCTATGTTATTTCTCAGGGGTTAACTTCTCAACTAGCTGTGATTGCACGATTTGAAAATGCTACCTGTTATCTACGCAATAGCTGTCCAGTACATCTGTTCTTTTTATAGGTCATTTTTAAATTTATTACTGTTGTGAAGATTTACAGCTCTGGGATAAGATGTACTTATTATAATATATATTACTTCACTGTGTGTAATAAAAGGAGTAGAATGCTTTTTGTGTTAAATCTGTAGCTGAGATACACCTTGAAAAGAATCAGCTCTCTGCTGCCGAGGCTTTGTACAGAGGCCTTATTGAAAGGAACCCTGACAACCTGGCCTACTACGAGCAGCTGGAGAAGTGTCTGAATATATGTGAGTGTACTGGGGGGGGGGGGGGGAGCATTGTATGTTGCTGTGGTTACATTGGGATTACTGTTGGACTTGGTGGTGGTGGCATTGTGCGTACTGTTTGTGCTTGCCTTGCAGCTACACCTGAGGACAGACTCTCCTTTTATGATGCAATGTTAAAGCAGTACCCTAGATCTCATCTTGTGAAGAGGAAGAGACTGATCATAGCGACTGGTGAGCTCTAGTTAGGGTATGCTGTGATACGTACATGTAGTAGGAGTGAGATTTATTACCTCACAACCAAAACAGAATGTGTAGGACAGACTGCATGGCAATCAGAGAACAAGTCTTATATGTACCTGTTGTAGGCCAACAGGACATTATTGGCTAAAGGTTTTTTTTTTTTAATGGGGTGGAGAGGAAGGGGCTGGGCACCACCTATTCCTTACATTTCATTGTGGGGGTGCATCCACTTTAATGATCAGAGATACTTGTAAGCTACATGTACATGTATGCCTTGGCTAACTGGAGAGAGGCTATGTGTTTCAGCTCTCCTTCTGAATGGTCTTAGGTTTGTTTGGGCATGTCTTGTATTAAAGAGAGAATTCATGCACACACACACACACACGTAATAAGTTAGGGAGCTGTGCTTATACCAGTTAATAGTCACATGTAACAACAAAACATCTAATTGACAGTTCTATATTAGTGATAAAGGTTACTGTAGTACAGAACGTTTGCAGCTCAGGACATACTTTATTGCCAACTGATTACATTGAACTTATGCAGAAGGTGTGGGGTAATAGAATAAGTGTTGTCATAAGAGTTACAATTAGGGGTTGAAATTTTGTAAGTGGGTGATGCTTCATGGACCTTGTTATATCTGGTGTGATGTGATGCGACGTTATGCAATTGATTGGCCTGTGATGTGACATATTTGCTACTCTTGACACCATATCTGGTGGGTGACGAGTATTCCACCAAGATCGCTGAGGCCTGTTGTTGCCAGAGAGTTGTGCATTTAAATTTACAATGTGTAGATGTGGTGGTGTTCTGATAATTTCTTTGCATATCAAATAATGACGGTCATAATTTTGGTGTGTGTCGAACCTACTTGTGGAAGTTGTTATTAGTGACAATCTGGTACAGTATTCATTAGCTAATATTTAGGTTCTAAGGTCAGTATGTGGCTGTGCTGCTCCTCGTGACCCCACTGTTCATGAAGGTGTAGCTGAATCAGTCTCCTACCGCTTATATGCAGAAGCTATCTGTACCATAAAAGGCTTCAGAGTGTGGTATAACATAAGCCACATGTTACTTAGATGTTCAGTTGGGTGTGGTTATGGCACAGTTTAATTGGGCTATTCCAAATAAAAATCGTACACCCCCACGGAAGACATCCAAATAAATTCCCCTGGATATTACCAGTATCAAAGCTAACCACCGCAGATAACCGATTTGTCTTCAGTGGGGGTGTACGATTTATATCTGGAATAGCCCATTGCAGGCTTATATTTGAACAAAACGTGAACCTGTAACATACATGTCAGGGTTTCATCGAGAAAAAACCTCAAGGGGGGGCAAAAGTAGAGTTTATACTTTTTAGAGGGGGCGATTATAGGGCAAATCAAATTACAGACTGGTATTAGTACAGTAGTTGTTACTTATCTCTTGTAAATGTACATGTATATGTGTAACAACATGCAGATGATTCTAATGCTGTTTTAATATTCTTGGGTAGCACCACTGTGTGTCTCATAAACATGTTAGAATTCTTTTGTATACCTGTCCATAGATTTAATGAAAGGGGGGGCAATATAATGGCAAGGGGGGGCAAATGCCCCCCCTCGCCCCCCCCCCTCGATGAAACCCTGCATGTACATGTAACTTTGTTGGTGTATATATGAGCATAATTTAGAATTTTGATTCCACATTGGCCCGTTTTTTTCAGGAAGCAAGTTTCACGAACTGGTGGATAGGTACTTGAAGGATGCTTTGAAGAAGGTTGTTCCTTCGATCTTTATCAGTATTAAGGTCCTTTACAGTGACCCAGAAAAGGTAAGTTGTGGGCTTCTAGTTCCAGGATACTCCTGGATACTCTAGCTGTTGGTGTGCAGAATGTAGTACTAGGTGTGGGATGTATTATGTCCTGTGAGCTGTGATGATTAGGCCTGTGATGTGACATATTTGCTACTCTTGACACCATGTCTGGTGGGTGACGAGTATTCCACCAAGATCGCTGAGGCCTGTCTATCTATCTGAGATGTGATGGTTGGGAGTATCTTACTGAGTGTGGGAGGTGGTACTAATGTGATGATCTACTGCTAGTCAAATGATGGGTAGTTTTCCTCAGTGGAAGTGATATGGGAAAGCGAAGTAATCTTACTGATTTGGTGTGATTCGCTAGGGGGGTATCGGGTTGAAGTTGAGCGAGTTCTTTTTTTTCGCTCGTGTTGCAGTAAAGTTTTAGATTGTGCATTTTCACATGGTGCACATAACGGGCTGACAGCTGACCCCAGTAGAATGCATTTACACAGAGCTTGTGAATGTGAACACTGTTACGGTGCTCATCACAATGATAGCGGAGTCGTTTAAATTATGTAACCCATGACCAAAAACCACACCCATTTATCCACCACAACCCTCCATAATAGAATTTGAATGTTATATCACGTGGTGTGCTGTCTACTGCCAAAAATAGCAAACACTGCCACCTCACAGAAGCAGATGTATAACATTCGGATGTTGGGGACAAACCATTGGTTGCATACTGGCTTGATGTAGCCTATTGGGTGTGCAGTGAAGATCATACCTTCAGCTGCATGATCACCCATCGCTGTAGTGAGTGACGGTTTGAGGCTGAGAGGGAATGGCAATCTCATAAAAGAGACTAGACTGGTCTGGGGAGGGAGATGGGGTGAGAGGGAAGGGGGAGAGGAGTGGGCTTGGGGAGGGAGATGGGCTGAGAGGGAAGGGGGAGAGGAGTGGGCTTGGGGTGGGAGATGGGCTGAGAAAGGGAGGAGTGGGCTTGTGGTGTGAGCTGCTTTTGCTGCAGGTCAAGTGTATTGGACAGCTGTGTGAAGGATATCTGCAATCATTGGAGAGCTGTCAACGCCTTTCCCCCGATGGTATGCCATGCAGCCATGTAACCCACTGGTTGGTATACTGTAAAGCAAATGAATTGTTACATTATCACTCTAAACCTTTGTGTGCAATACTGTACATGTGTATCACTGATTGAATGTGCTACATACATGTGTATACATCTCAGCATACAGCCATCCATAGTGAATAAGTGCCAGATTAACCTACATGTAGCATTTTCATTTTTGAGGGACCGGAAAACTCCATGAATATTTGAAAAGATGGCACCCATACATGTAGTAGAATATTTGTTCTAGCAAGCCTGAATGCGATAGGGCATGTTTACCAGAGCTAGGCATGAGTCTAACGATAGCTGTTTGCTGTACCTTACATACATGACAATCGTTATTAAAATTATGAAGCCAGACGCTGCAAATGCTGCGTTAACCTAGCGTTTTTACTGGCACCTATACATTAGGGATAGTTGTATGCATTTCTAAGCTAGCTCTGATGGTGCTTAGTGAATATTGACATGCTAATGATTTGGCTTTAGTGTGTCCTATTGGATGGTGTGGTGTTGGGTTTGATTAGGCCTGTGATGTGACATATTTGCTACTCTTGACACCATATCTGGTGGGTGACGAGTATTCCACCAAGATCGCTGAGGCCTGGTAGTTTCTTCAAAGGGTAAATATGGTGTTTGTGCATCAGTCGTATTGTATGCCCCAGTTATGTCCCACTGAGGATTTTAATAAGTTGCTTATTGTCTGTTGTGTAATGTTGATTACTAGGTACTGAACAAGATGTGGTCTGTTTAATATTTAGATTCATCCAAAATATTAATTTGATGATGTAATTATTAGGCAAAATGAAAAATATTTACAAAATTTAGAAAAAAATTATTTGCATGCATAACAACGTTCAAATGCTTAGGACACAAGCCCATAGTTTCACGTGTGTACTATTGCCCCTCAGACCCTGAGCCATCTCCTCCCACCACCTTCCTGTGGACACTCTACCTCCTTGCCCAGCACCTGGATAAAGTTGGGGACCAAGTGAGGGCTCTGGAGCTGATCAACAGGGCCATCCAGCACACACCCACTGAGGTGCAGCTGTACATGACCAAGGCGCGCATATGCAAGGTCAGTCCTCCAATACATTGGTATCCTTTCCACACACCCTTAGGGCTGAGTTAACACACCAATATAGTGTGCGTCAATAAAAACATTGGCACCACGTATTACAATATGATCCGTACAACATTACGATTGTAGCATAATATCTTGTAACATTAGGTTACACTACATTCCCGTTATAACTGCTTTACATCTAACTCAGTTCAGTTTTGGACTTTGTATGTATTTCAGTGTCTCTTTGTTCTGACAACGCAGTAAAACAACATGTAACTCCCGGACATCATATTTTCCATTTATGCAATTAAAGCAATTGTGTACTACACTACAATTGTAGCGTAGTATGTTCATTGTGCCAACGTTTTATTGGCAGGACACACAAGTGGTACAGTACTGCAATGCCTGTGGGGATGGTGTGGTGTTGGGTTTGATTAGGCCTGTGATGTGACATATTTGCTACTCTTGACACCATATCTGGTGGGTGACGAGTATTCCACCAAGATCGCTGAGGCCTGATAGTTTTTCAAGGGGGAGGAGGTTATTGGGTGTGGTCTTGTTATTCAACCATAGGTTATATGGATTATTGTGTCCCAAATAAATCAGATTAGAATAGAATATTGATCATGAAGGTGCACTAACAAAAGTGACTTCGTTACTATTTAAAAATATTTCTTCTTTAGGCTCAAATACCAAGTGATAACTGTATTAATTGAGAGATGCAAACATCACGATTGGAAAAAAAAGTTTTGACTGGGATGTTAGGGGGGAGGGGGGTTATGGCATAATATGAACAGGTGCCAGGTTTTACTTCAGTGCGTTATTCTTTGTATGCCAAGAATTAGCTCTAGAAGTGAAATGTTGCCCCACCCCTTATGTGGGAGGTATATCTCGTTAATGGAGCCCAGCATTTCCATTGGTTCCTTCGCAGCATGCTGGAGATCACGTTGAAGCCTCACGATGGATGGAGGAGGCAAGAACGTTTGACACTGCGGATCGGTTTGTGAACTGTAAGTCTGTAAAGTACATGCTTCGGACCAACCAGGTGGACAGAGCCATTGAGACAGCAGGACTCTTCACACGAGTGAGTAATGTCGTACCATGGGTGCGGGGGGGGGGGGGGGGGGGGGGGTTGCATGGTCATTGGTGTTATCATAATGTTTGGTCATGATGATGTAACGGCATTATTACCCAGGAAGGCCTGCCTCCATTGCAAACCATGGACGAGATGCAGTGTATGTGGTTCCAGCAGGGACTTGGTGCGGCTTACGAGCGACTGGGGTTGTACGGAGAAGCCCTTCAGAAGTTCCATGAAATTGACAGAGTGCGTGTGTGGCTGGTGGAGAGGGGAATGGGTGCAGGGAGAGCTGTTTGACGTGTATTCCTCCTTTTCTCTCTGAAGCATTTTGTGGATATCGTTGAAGACCAGTTTGACTTCCACACGTACTGCATGCGTAAGATGACGCTGAGGGCATATGTGGAGTGAGTTGGCAATCCTCTAGCGTTGGTGTGTATCATGATTGTGTGCACACACTTGCACCTCACAGTGTACTGACATTGGAGGATACCTTAAGGCACCATCCCTTTTACTTCAAGGCAGCGGTGTGTGCCATCCAGGTCAGTAGAGAGGGTTGTGTCTTGCTGTTGGGATTGTTATGTGTTGTGTAGGAGGGATTAACTAAATTATGTTGTGGGTGGAGTTTGACTGGTTTGTAATATTGCTTCTAGGTGTACATTCATCTCCATGACAACCCTTCTGCTAAGACGGCCAAGTCAAATGGACCTCCGAAGGACGAGAGTGAGTTTAAGATGGGGGCATGTCAGCCATGGGGACAAGATGGGGGAGGGGGGAGGGTTGTGGGGGCAGGACAAAGAGGAAACATGTCAGCCTGTAGGTGTGTGTGTGTGTGTGTGACTGGTCATGTTGTTAGGTGATATGTCAGCTGCCGAGTTAAAGAAGCACCAGAGGAAGCAGAAGAAGGCACAGCATAAGGCGGCAGCCCAAGCCGCTGAGGAAGAGAAGGAAAAGAAAGGTGTGTGTTTGATCTATAGATCCTGGCCTCTTAAGCTGGGATTACAATGAGATGCTGGCTGAATGTTGCGTCGGCGTTGCTGAAATGTCATATTGTATGTATATCCCAGCTGATGTGACGTGACGCTGGAATAGACGAGTTCTATTATCATGAATTGCAGATGCTGGCATTGACGCAACATTCAGCGAGCGTCGCATTGTAAACCCAGCTTTAGGTGTCAAATGGCTAGTGTGTTGTCTGTTGCTGCAGCTCCCGGGCCATTGTATGTACACATGTGCTCATTCTTGTGCAGAAAACAAGCCACAGCTGAAATCTGATGAGGAAAAGAAACCAGAGGATCAGAAGCCACCCAAGTTTGACCCTCAGCAGCTGCTCACTGTAGGTGTGCTGTGGTGGGTGTGGCCTATTGTAATAATGGTCCTACCAGGTGGAGCATCCATTGGAGGAGGCGGTCAAATTTCTTATACCACTTCAGCAGTTGGCTAAGACCTGTGTGGAGACTCACCTTCTTGCATATGAGATTCACTCCAGACGAAGTGGGTGTGGTCTTAGTGGTGCCATTCCTTGATGCTTGTTTCTTCTTGTGTGCTAGAGAAAATTCTTCTAATGCTTCAGGCATTGAAAAGAACGTACTCCATCAATCCTGATCACCCCCAGTTACATATACAACTGGTGGATTTTATGACGTCGTTTGGTTAGTCATCGTGTATCACATATGCATTTTGATCAGTTTGCTGTGCATGTAGCAACACGGCAGGATGTGGCTGAGCCAGTTCGCCAAGTTATAAACGAAAGCTTGCCGCGATTGACCGGGAGCTTGAGCCCTAAGGAACTGAACGAAAAATTTCTGGAGAAACACCCAGACTCTTTGCCACACCTTATTGCAGGCATGTGCACAGATGGTGGAATTGCTTTAGTGTGACCACCGCCTATGTGTCGTCTCCCCCCCCCCCCCCCCCCCCCTACCCCCCCCAGGGGCACAGGTGATGTACAGGCTAAGTTCAGAGTCAAAGGACAAAGCTGTGGCCATTGCAACCAGTTTGTATCTGGGTCTAAAGGGACGATCCCTGAAGGTTAGTGGGGGTGTTTAATTCTCTGTTTCCTTTGTCCTGTAAGGGAGCTTTATTGTACCTCCTCTGGCTGTTGTAGTCCTGCATTGAGGTCCAGCAACTGCTTAAGAGTGGTCGCCTTGGAGACTGCAGCAGTGTTATTGAAGAGTACCAACACAAGTGCCAAAAGCTGTTTCCCATGGCGACAGCCTTTAGACCACCTCAGGACACACAATCTGCTCCCAATAGCGAACACTTGTCTGGGTCAGCTGATAACCAAGACGAGTCACATGAGGAACATCAGGGGGACACCTTTTAGCTTCTAGTATTTGGAATGTTTATTTTGTACAGTTTTGGCATGTTATATTCCAGTGTGGTTCAGATGATATGGCGGTGTTGTCGATGTTACTCCCAAATGCGGTTTCTGCGAGTTTGCATTAGAAAGAATATTGATCATAAATTTTTTTTTGGTTGTGTTTTAATGTGTAAAAAAGTATAAATAAGTGTCACGTGACTAGCACGTCTGTTGATTTTCGTTTCTGTGTCCCATCCCAAAACACGGATTGATAGTCAGCTGAGCGAGTCTGTTCTGAGGCAGCAGAACACAAACCCGAAATATACTTCGTGTTTTCATGCGAGTTAAGCATGCCGTTTCGTAGTTGGGCGTAGCCCGACCTAGCTGTTTCGCACATATGCGACAGTAAAATCGATCGAGGGATGCATGCCATGGTGATTGGCTGATTGCACGATAGTAACCTGGGGACCATTTACTCCGGAGGAAGTTGTCCTAGGACATTATTCCGGAGCAACCTGTCCCTCCAGGATAAGTTTCTTCCGAGTAAGCTGTCAGACTCACGGAGGAAAGTGTCGGAGTAAATTGTCCTACCGTTGACACGAGTAAATTGTCCCTCGACGGAGTAAAGTGTAGTCTCGGCCCCAGACCCAACGGACGCAGCTGCGGATGGATTACATCACCGCTACGCGTCAGACGATGTAATCCATCCGCAGCTGCGTCCGTTGGGTCTGGGGCCGAGACTAAGTAAAGTGGTCCGTCATATCAGAGATCATCTCTGGTATATAAGTATTCAACTTAATAATCACTACCGATATTAAAAAGGAGCATGACTGGCTTTCAAAGGTTGTATGTGACTTCTAATCCATTTATATGTGCGAGACTTTGCTGATATCCACAGGTACCTAACTGAAGCGGCTACATTGTGCGATGACTGTACCGCTAATGAAATTAAAATTAAGAGAACTGATCCTACGTAAACAGGTATAGATAATTCATGATCACCAGTCGCGCATGTTCTTCGCTTACGCGTGAGCGCTTGTAACAAGCAGTATTTAATTAAATCATAGTTAGTGTAGTAAGGTATGTTCTAACGTTCGTGAAGTACGCTACTGCGGAAAAATCGTATTTGCATGCATGTGGTTCAAAAGTTCGGCTTTATATAAATACTATATAGGTTCAGAGTGGAGAAAAAAAAAAAGCAGTACAAGACAAGGAAAGGCATATGGGTGGAAGTGATATTCAGCAAGCACCAGAGGAAGCAGATCATGCATGGAGTCCTGCCCTACTGCAGGTCACTTAATAGTAGAATGCGAACATTCTACAAGGTGTCCGCAGAACGTTTTTAGTGGCCTGGAATCTTCAATGATGTGGAGAAAATGGTATGTACATTTTATTACCGGCATTGTGCTTGACATTTAATTTATAAAACATGCACATCTCACTACATAATGTAGGCGATGTCATGTGACCAGTGCCAGCATACTAATACCCGAAGGGTTGACAAAACATGCCTGGAGCTACATCCCATCATATCAGCATTGATTTAATAGGGCCACTTCCTGAAACCTCTGCTGGACTAAGTATGTGCTGACTATCTGATTATTGCACGAAGTGGGTGGCAGCAATTGCACTTGAATTTAAACATGCCAGTGGTGTTGCAATGTTTAAGGTAAACAAATAATGTCTGACTATGTCTGAATCACTTTTACCCGATGCAAAAATTTTGATACATTGCAGGTGTTCATGCAAATGGGTATACCTAGAGTTCAGACCTCTGACCTGGGCACAGAATTCCACCACCAGATTAATAAAGTGGACCATCGTTTGAGCGCAGCCTATCACCCACAGGTACATAAATATGTAGGAAATTTGTATAGAACAATGCTTTGCAGGTATTCCTTTATTTTAGACCAACGGTTTGGATGAGCGGTTCAATCAATCCATTTAGTTAATGCTTGTGAAATTCTGCAGTGACAGACACAGTACCTGGGATACTCACTTGGACGCTTTTACCTTTGCATATAACACTTCAAGACAGGAGTCAACCAAATACAGTCCCTTTGAGCTAATGTTTGGGAGGAAGCCTGTACTATCTGTAGATCTAGATGTTGCTGATGAGTCACCTGAAACCCTGCTGAGTGATTTCAACACAAGGCCTGAATGCAGACAACCTTTATGATCAAAGCAAGGTATGAAAGATTTCTAATAAAAATAAGCATTTGATATAAATGTGCTGGGTGAAAATCTATAGGTTAGCTATATTGCTGCATTTATGATTTTTGTCCATGTAGAACTATAGGGCAAAAATGAGTTGTAGTTTATTGTACACAATCAAGCTTGTAGGCAAGAACCATACCATTTGCAAACTATGAACTAAACAGCAATAGGTTTATGTTTTTTCCTACAAAGTATATTATGGTATAAGGACAGCACAAACTAATGAATTAATAAATTTTAATGCTGAGTGCGAGAGGGTTTAAAAGAGTTGCATATTTTTGCACACCCTGCATATGTCCTCTGTAATTTGACATTAGATCATTTGTACTTTAGATCAAGTGTGTTAGAGAAAGCTAAGCAAAATGTTGAAGCTGCTCAAAATAAAACAGAAAGCTGATTAGCATGCCAATTCGTCTGGGAAAAAGGGACTTATCTCTTGCAAGAGGAATCTACCTTGATGGAGAAAGAAGTCAATGGTGCTCACATCAAACCGTATGTTGCTTGTGGTACTGAAGAAAAAATCTCAGAGCCAGCTTCCCACTAGCAACATTCAACTTACTGCAGACATTGTATCTATTTGCATCACCAATTCACCAGGCTATAGTAGTAGAGAGAACAGTCTCATGTCTTTAAAGCCTCTATCAACTTCAACCACATGTTCCCCTCCTTGCAACAGCAACAGCAAGGATAACTGCTCAGATATTTCATCTGTTTCTCCAATCAAACCCTCTCCAGTTAAAGTGCCTGGCAAAACTGCGGAATCCTTGCAATGTAACACCAATGATGATGATGTTTGTGCACTGGCACCAGTCAAAACATATAAGAAATCCCCTCTATCCAATGACAAGTGTCCAGTAGTATCTGACCAAACATCTTCCACCACAAAATCCTTGCCTAGCAGCAACCCCATTGGCAATCCTAAGTCATCAGATTTTCAATGCAAATCTAGGCATGCCACTGCTATCAAAAGTAAGAACTATGCTGCTCAAAGGCTCACCAGAGAATTACATCTGCAAATTAAGCAGAACCAAAATGAAACACTGAACCTGCTGAAGGTGAGATGATTGAAGTAGAGACATACAAATTGCTGGATGGATGAAGAAAAAAAAGAGAATGTTGTGGTTTAAAAACTGCTTGTACCTGATGAAAGAGATATTCTCATGAGTGAGGATGAGTGCTTACAGATAATTTAATATTAGCATCACAGAAAATTCTGAGAGAGCAGTCCACAGTTGCTGGGTTCATCTTAGGCTTTTTCTATCATGAGGGAGAACTTTATCCAAATACTGCACGATGGCTATGGGCACTGGTTTACTGTAAGCACCATATAGGAGATCAAGCGTCTACTGAGGTGTTCATTTATGATACAGCATGTTGCACTCTTTGGGTGGTCATGGGAGAAAACAAGTGGTGGCTCTTTTGGCAGGTCCAGAGAAAGAGATTAGTATCAAAATGATGAAAGTCCAACAGCAGAAAGGGAAAAGTGACTGTGGCTTAATTGCCATTGCTTAATTTGAAACGGCTTTGGCTAATGAGATAAAACCTGGCCACTGTACGTTTAAGCAGAGTGAAATGAGGAAGCATTTAATAAGAAGCTTTGAAGAAAAAGTTCTCTCCATGTTTCCAGTGGAGAAGATGAAGAGAGGAAGAGTTGGTGTTCACTGCATTAACAGTATAGAAATTCCCTGTTCTTGCCGAATGCCGATTGGAGGCAAAATGATTGAATGTTCAGGATTGATGGATGTTCCAGAAAGAACTGTAGATGAGTTGGATTATGTGTGGTTTTGTACTTCGTGCAAATGATGAAACTGGATGTGGATATTTCATAATACTGCACCTCAAGAACATTGTGATTCAATTTTAAATTGCAATTCATATTGAACTAAGGGCACATGCATCGATCCAGCGAAAAGCAAACTCTCCTAGGACATATTACTCCGGAGTAAATTGTCCGCGGGAAGAGAGTTGGGGTAGGGACAGTTTACTCCAGATGGGGACAGACAGTGCTAGTAGCAATTTCTTAAATAACGTTTTGATATTATGGGTGAAGATGCTTGTGCATTCCTGCTCAAGTTCTACAGCACCTGCCGATCGAGCGCCAAAGGTTATATTTTCCACTGCTACGAATATCCATCAGTAGAAAAGGTGGCGCATTTTACCTGAAAGGCTGCATGGGCAAATGTATCATTCTAAGGCAAGATTCAAAAGTGTATTTACTGTTGATATACCTAAACGTATGTTTATTCTCTGCGCGTTTGTAAGTTATACTATCTATATATGATCATATCTTTGTTTATATCCGTACACGTTTATTTTGCGATATATATGACATTGCATATCACGGCAACGTGGTATAAACACTGTGAACCACTTATATTATCTATACATAAAGCTAATAGTAGCTCTAATTGCATGTATTCAGGTCCAGTAACGCATTACATCTGAGTCTCCGCGCACAAACCAAAAATCAGTGTAACAAGAAAACTGAAGTGCAGGAAAAGCAGCTGCAACAACTTCAGATATGCTCTCATCGTCAAAGTAATAATTAATTGTGATGCGCAGTTTCTTCAGACTCCGCCCTGGCACGTGATTTAAAAGAGCAGACTCTAACCCTTCTGCATAATCGTGAAATCCTAGGCCCCCATTACAATTGTGCCTCGAGTGCCACGTGAGCTCTTGGAGAGAAGGGTTTGTCCAGGTTGTTATAAACATTGGCGAAAGCCATTGAAGATTCCTACGACGGCCATGTCCGAAGATAAGAAATATTTTCATTCTTTCGATGCACGCTGTACTTGGAATGTTGACTTTGCCACAATTGCGGTCATAATCCTTTAACTCAAGGCACCCAATCTTTAGGTTAGGCAGTGTAAGAAGCCAATCAGACACACTGCCGTATTCACAATCATGAGATGGTTTCACAGTGTCTTCCTTAATTTTGAGATACTTGTGCATTCGTAATGTCTTAGCTGACTCAGAATCGATGCTGTCAATTATGAGAGTTTTAAAACTGTAAAATGTATTTGTTCTTGGCAAGGGGTGCCTTTGAAGCTCCCTTTCGCGGACTGCACTGCCATCACCATCACTGTCGTTGTACATTCGATCAATCTGGAGAGTTTGAGGATTTAGAGAAGGAGTTGAAAGGAAATTTAAAATGAGAGATTTTGCTGCAGTGGTTGTGACTAGACCACATAGTCTGAGGCATTGAAACTTTGGTTCCTTGATAAGGCAATGTAGGAAAGAAATAAAAGTTTTGAAATGATCAAGTTTATATCTGTAATTAGACAAGTTAGACTGATAAGCTGTTATGTCCAGCAACACAATTTGGTTACGATGAGACAAAGCATGAAGAAAATCGCTGAGCTTTTTAAAACATATCTCCTCATCCTTGATGTACAGAACAAGTTCTTCTATTCGCTTTCGTTCTGCTGCTTTCAGTACAGGAATGCACACACTTGATAAATAGCCTCCTTTGATTCCCAATTTCAAAGTTGTATTTGAATTTCCGAGAAGTATTTCAAACCACTTCTTACCCAATCCTTCACCATGAGTAGAGATAGCAATGGTTTTGCTCAGCAACCTTTCCAAGAGAGTGTACTCTTCGTTCTCTTCCAGATACGACATCATTGCATTGTACGCAATGTGCGATGGGCGATATCCAGTCTCCAGCACCAAATTCAACACATCCTTCATGCAAGAACCTACCATTTTTGTTGAATCCGGACTAAGTATAAATTCGTTATTTAATACTCCTATTCCGTTAGACGTTGGTTGATCGGCAGAAACCATTAGTCCAAAGGCAGTTCTCAATGTATCCGGAATGCGCCTCGAATAGTCACTGGTTGTTTTATCTCCAAACAACATACTCAACAAGCTCTCGATATGAACATATTTTCTCTCTTTAATCATTTTGTCTAGCTTATCCCACAAACTTAGAAAAAATGCATCTCGTGAAGTAATTGATGTATAAAACTCTATCTTGAAGTTCGCTGGGTCTTGGTCTTTTTGATGCGTAAAGTCTATCCCAGTTATAGGTGTTACTGCACATCGTTCTTTCCACACAGCCTCCGTGTCCAGACCCTCCGTAAACCCGTCGCTTTCGAGTCTCCATATTTCCAGAGATGACAAGTTGTCAAGTAGCTGGTATCGTTGTGCTAAGGGCAAGCGAAGCAGTTCACATAACGGGTAGGCCCCGATATTAGCAGCAAGTACCGAACAACTCCAACATTTCAACGACCGTGCCTCCATCACTTCCTGTTGTCATGTATACTTTACTCGATGAATACGCGATAATACATCACGGGGTTCTGGATATGGGTGTTAACACTTCCAATGAATGATAAATACATGTACAGCCTTATACATGTATAAAGTACATTATATTATAAGCACGTGACACCCTAATAAAATTCATATAAAACAGTATTCTAAATTCTCTAAACATAGTTTACCAACTACTGAGCCCTTACACCAAGAAATGCAGGAGGCTGGCTCGAACTGAGCTGTATTATTTGAGTTCAAAGCAGCATTTTTGAAGACTATTCCCATTCATTGTAGTGTGCGTGAAAGCAATGGCATGCTCTTTTGCTCTTCAAAGCATCAGAATTGGCATAGCATCTGAACATCCACCACCAATTCAAGCAGCCACTCTTCCATCAGTTCTCCTGAAGGTGCCATGCCGCCAGGCGGTATATAGCATGCAAGATTAAATTCATATAAAACAGTATTCTAAATTCTATATAAACATAGTTTACCATTATACTGATGGCATGCTGATTCTAGGCCACGGGTGGCTTGCTACTTGGAAAAAGCGCCACGGTGTGGCACTGACTAAGATGGTGTTGCTAGACCACAGGGAGATTTGCCGGCTATCCTGAACAACTTTAGGCTGGATGACATCTATGAGACACGACTGTACTACTACAGACAAGCATATATCTCCAAGTTTGCACTCTGCATGTATCAGTACAGTAGTGAAATTTATATGTATGTAAAGTTACGTATACAATACGAATTTCCCTCCAACCTGCATGCATGATCATATACACTCACCACAACCGTTTAGGGTTTATGAAAGCCAAAAATCGTGTTATACAGTGGCCCGGCTCTAGCAGTAAATAAACTGAACACCTCTGCAAGCCAATAGTAAAAAGATTTCCCAAACAACGGGACTATTTGCACTATATATAGTGTGTTACTAATAGCAATACTGGTTTGAGGTGTTTGGTCCTCGACTGCCAGAGCTGTAGATCCACTTCTCACAATTATTTGTATACTTTTATACACGAGTATAAAAAATAAGAAATAAGTAAACCGAAAGCTGAATTGACACTGGGACCTGCGCCTGCAATTAAGGAACGCTCACATTTAAGCAGTTATATAATAACACTAATGCGCAAAGGGCCAAGTGTAAAACACAATATGGAAATGTGCGATGAAAGAATTTTTTTTGACGTAATTCATTTAGCAATTGTTTTTTTTTGCCCCAGTTGTATTATGTTACAATTCAGTCTGCAAATAATTGACCGCCATCTTGTTCCTAACTTTTGCGTCCAAATTTTCAACACTTCTTCGCGTATGTCTGATGGCGACCTCCTTGTTGGTTCACGGCGTGGCATTTATGGCAGTTGCTTATTTACTGCCATAGTACTCAGGCTCCTCTTCGGCATTTGTATTGACTTTTTGAAATTCACTCTTGACCGTTACTAAAAATGACCCATCTTTTACGTATCAGAACACCCAGATCTAAGGTTCAGACCACTTAGAAAACTATCTGGACTCTTAGTACGGTTTGTTTGACAAAGTTTGAAGACAATCTGACGATTCCGAACAATGTTATAACGCCCGACATTTGGTATACTATTCACATCTATTGATTTACATCGATTATTTAACTTGTTTAGTTGTTACACACGGCTGTTTCATTCCATGAAAAGTTGGACATTAGGTCTCGTCCCCACCCCCTGCTTGGAGACAGGCAACTGAACCCTATAGTTACCGCATGGCGCTGGAATGTGGCTTATCCTTCTTTATCCGTACAACGTAACTCACTTTGAGTCGATATATCAGTCAGGCGTCCTTCGAGGACTAAAACAGTATAAGTTTCATCTTTGTTGTATTTACATACGCGCGAAGAGAGGGCCGAGACTACATGCGCTTTATTTTGAGTTGTTCGTGTCAATAAGCTTTTTAGAGAAATCCGCCCGGCCAAATGAAAAAACTCTTTTAGAACCGTGTACTCAAGAGACGGCTGTATTTGGTTCTGTTTAGGGTGTAACGGGGCTTATTTTCTGCGCGTCGTGCCAACGCTTTGAAAAGGGCAGATTTTTTTACGTAGCGATGTGGTCCTCTCATATCGTAATATGTGCGAAACACACATAGCCCCGATAGGCCCTACTAGTATGCTTGGAAAACAAAAATCACACACTTTTCTTTGCATTTTCTATTTCGACTTAGCTTTTCTGGCCTCAAAGACTCCAGTTTGGAAACACACTCACACTCAGGCGTAGTCGTACTAGCCCGACCTTCGGGCTACGCCTAATAATTAAGTGTCCTTGGGCAGTTGGCCATACTCATATGTCCTGTTGTGTGCTTCGTTCCCCCATCAGCCCAAAGCCTGCATGCATTAATTCATGATTGCACATGTCCACCCATGGTGTTCGAGTAGGTGCATGTTTACCGTCCTTTTCATGCTAGGAGCCTGTTCTATGGCTTTACCATACACCTGTATACAATTTCTTTACTGCTGCTTCTTGTACTTTCACGCTCTGGAGGGATATATCAAACAGTGTCATTGCGTATGTCTATTGCTTCAAATAAGAGCTCCATTGAAAAGGCAGCACGGGTATATTTTGTTTGAAGAACTCGTTTTCCTCCCTTATATAGTTCAGTTATGACCAAATACTCTCTGACAGAACTTCTGGACATGACGTCCATTGCGTGTTTCCCATTGTCGTCGTATGTCAAATTTATACAGATGGATGTGGCAACGTGCATTTTCATTAGTTACATGGTCCCGAGTAACCGTGTCGTTCTCTCACCAGAAAATAAGCCCCAGCATGTACTAAACGCAAAGGTGAAGTACAATGATCGCTCTTTGAGTAGGAGAAGTTATTAAAACCATCTGCCGGGCGGGTTTCGAGAAAAATCGGTTGCTGCCTGAGCACTTAATGATAACATTAAAAGGCGTGCCTTCAATAGTCACATGCGCGGCAATTATGGGCCAAAGAAGAGCGTATTTTAACTGTGCGTATCATTCTTTTTAAGTACGAAATTGGTTGTGGAATAGCTCAAAAGCATAATGGTTGTGTATATTGAATTGGTAGTGGCAAGCTGCGCCTCTGAACGTAAACCACAAAATAATAAGCTTCTCTAGGATCCCAAATACCAAAATACCGTAATGTTCGAATGTGTTCTAATTAGCAACCTAATGTCCAGCTCGAAACAGCCGTGTACACTTGTGTATGATTAACTAGCATTTTGTTCTCTATTTCAGTAGAGGACCCAAGGCATGAGAGACACAGGTGACATCACAAAAGACGGATGGTAAAAAACAATCACTGTGCAAAAACTTTGTTATACGATAGCGTATTCTATAGCGTATATTTGAATATACACCTTAAATATACACACCAGCGTATAGAACCATATACGCAGGTGCGTATATTCAAATATAACCGATCACGTGACATTTGTGGTTGCTTAGCAAACCGTTGAATTCACTTTGTGGCTACGTTGTCGGTCACCGTATACTAGTGCTTCATATTCCGTATATTATCCTCCTACCACTCCCACCCCTCGTTCCCGATCCAGTTTAGTCAATTTAAAATTTTAATCATTTTGCACATGTACAACAAAACAACAAACTAACATCTGCATATATTCGATCCAAGGCACCTGTACAGAATACGAACAATAAATTCATATCGTAAAAAAAAATATTTCACTCACCACATATCATATCCTCGTTCTGTTTATACATGATTCTATATTATAAAGCAACAGATACATTATCGGGTAAGTGATATGCTTACCTTTCTTGTCTCCTATCTCCGATGTTTGACTTAAAACAATGGAACAGTGCGGGTTAAACACTTACCGTACCGTCCGGTCGGAGTCTGCAAGTTAAAAAAAAAACCTTAGCAAAACACAACAAATGAATAGGCCTATACCTTTTTATATCGCGCTCCATTGTGCCTGTTGTTCTATCATTTCGGTTGTTCAACCGAACGGGAACACTTAGGACACTTGCCAACCTAGTGCAAATAGAGAAAGGTGAATTCATTCTTTAGCAACTGCAACACATAACACCGGTAACTTGTGCACTCTGGAAAGACGAACTATTGCCATTTAACGATCAAAACCCTGATCTCAGCGCGATTCAACACGACCATGAAATAGCCCGCCTAAAATCTACAAATCACATGCACGGTTAGTTAACCACATTTCTAATTGGAGCACTTTTGTATCGTACTACACATGCACAAACATTTGTACAGGGGTCCAATAGAGGTCTACTGTGTAGGCATTCTACTGCTTCCATTGTAGCATTTACTGGGATCCGATGTGATCATGACCAAACTCAACTGGCGAGTTAGCATAGGCCATAGCCATGCACTATGGGCCCGGCCCGGCCTACCGCTCACAAAATTTACCGCCGTATATACACCAAGCAGACATACATGTATATAGCTAACCTGTGACGTCCAGCAGCATTAATACCGCATCCGCGAGTAAAGTGGGTAAATTTAAGCCGTTTTGGGGGGAAGTAAAAAAACTAAAAGGTCCGCTGATGGGTATTTTTGTTTTCAAATACAGTAATGTGAAAGTACAACTCTTGAGACAACATTGGATGCATTTTGTGAGAGATCATTCAGCTCGCTGGATGCTACAAATGCGGCGATATAAAAGGGGTCCATTCCGATGAAACCTTAATTCATCATCATAGAAAAATGGCAATAATCACATTGTATAAGCCAAGTTGAACTATTACACATTTCAATCGATTTTCAGTCGTAAGCGATGTATTTTTTTAACTGTGTGCATGTGTTCTATCGTGTCTAAATAACTGTATACATTTCCGCGTGCGTTTAAACTTGGATGCTTTTCACGATGTTTTGCGAGTCTTCATGCACATGTAATTTTAATTATTAGGGAAACTAAGAGCTGCATTGATATAAATGGCTCATGTATGCTTATGAATTTACAGTCAAGAAGGGAAGGGGTGCAAAATGATAAAATGATAAGTGTAGTACCGCAATATGCCTATTTAAAGTGTGTGCATCAAAACTGCGATCGTTGCAGCTCTCATAAATTATAATGTGAACATAGTGTAAAAGGTTACTCTACTTATTTTACAACCAGTACCTGTGATTTTATTGCTAGCGGATCTTTTAGGTTTTTAGTTTCCCCTAAATTTGTACCCACTTAACTCACGGATGCGGTATTAATAGAAGCAAAGTAGCACTCCGACTTCGATGCCTACACACCTTCCTACCTCACGTGGGTCCGGGTACGGGACTGACCACTCATGAATTAATTCTATGGTATACTTATGTAAACAGTGGGATTTTATGGCGCTGTAGTACAGTATATTCAAATATACTCTTAAGAATACACTATCGTATATTTTGAAGGTGTGCTTATATAAACGGTGACGTATTTGACACTTGCGTATTCTCAAATATACGCGGTCGTACACTTCAAATATACTACACAGGGTATATTTTGCGCATTCCTCAAATATACGCATAAATATACACTATCGTATAACAAAGTTTTTGCACAGTGAATAGTAGTGCTGTGAAGTGCAAAGCGGCTTTATCAGTTGTTCTGAACAATGGTGCACTCTTATAGTTATGAGTTTAATCCTTTCATAAAGGCATTCAGTAGAAGAACCCATTTTCTATTGTCACAGTCTCACAGAAAGTTCAAACAGTATTATGTTGCTAATTTCATGTGATTTATCGATACGTGACAAAAATTAATGATAACTGTTTTTGCTCTTCAAAAGACGATAACTTTTTAAGTATTTTAAACATCTGCGCTAGGTTTGAATATCGCAAAGTTTTGTTTTGGCTCTCATTGAGGTCCGTGACAAATATTAATGATAACTGTTTTTGCTCTTCAAAAGACGATAACTTTTTAAGTATTTTAAACATCTGCGCTAGGTCAGTTTGAATATCGCAAAGTTTTGTTTTTTACGCTCTTTTCGACGGTGGTATTTTTATTTCTATTGACTGGATTTGAATTTTTTTGTAACATCCCTACATTATTGCATTGCACGTACAACGGTGCGATTCGAGCCCGGGAAACGAGTACCACCGTTGTGCCGCTGTATCTTCGTAACGGATGACATAAAAATTAACGAACAGAAAAAATCAATAGGTAAAGGACCTCTCTACCTACAAACCGAATGTGAAGCGATTTGATTACTCCTACCGAAAGTTATGGCGGGTTTGAACCCGGTGGGGTATCGAACGTTGCAAAAAAGGCACGGAGCAAGTGCAAGACCCCAAAATGTATTTTACCATAAAGAAATGGTGTAGCCGGTATGAAGTGCTGAAAATAGAATGTAAATATCATTAACCGTTCGGAAGTTATAGCAATTCAAATGCGAAACATTTTTTATAACTTTACATAAATAATATGTTACAACCCGATTAAGATTTAAAACCGACCGACCCGATTTGTAGCGGGTTGACCGGATATAAAGCCGGTTGAACATGGTCGATGAATAATTCATCATTTGCCAGACACGTGTCATTCGGTCGTGTGTTTTTTTTTTGGCATTAAGTATCCAAATGGACAAAAAAGACAGAGAAAGAGAATTCACCGCCTATCTTGCAGAGAAGTTTCCTTCCTCCAGTCGAGGAACAAGCGGGGTCTTCCATAAAGATCATAGGAGCTCTAAAGGATCCTTCATCGGTTGACAGAAACCTGCGCTTTTTCGTAAAGAAGCATAACTTCAAGATCCTTAATCTCCCAAGTCTAGGAGCGCACGATGTGTTAGTCGTACCATCTAAACATCAGGTATGTGTCACTTGCTAGCCGGGTTAGCGTACACGATTACCAATTTTTGTGTAATATAGGCATTGGAAGACAATACACTATTACAGCTCTTGGGGAGAATAGGAGAGTGGCATTTGTTGAAGAGTTCTACGGACTTATACAGGAAGTGCACGAAAAGGAGCTCCTGCATGCTGGTTACAAGAAGACATTTAACAAGGTAATATAAGATTGGAGAATAGTTTGAAATTTCTAACGTTAATAATGGTTATTGTGTTCAGTTGCATAGCATGTATCATGGAATTCCACGAAGTGCAGTTGAAAAATTTGTTCAGTTTTATGTGTCCAAGCTGTCAGTTGCATAAACCACAGGTCTCTAGTGGTCCTGTCACGCAATAATTGATTCGGGTAAAAAGTGATCCGGCCGGATCACTTTCGGCTGCAAAAAGTGATCCGCCTCTGCAGAAAGTGATCTGGGTACAAATTCATTTCGATACCAGTTTGTTTCCATGATCGAGAGTTACGTTAGTAACTCTCATATAGGATTTGACCCCGATTGTGAATATCATTACAAAACGGGACCCGCTTCTAACGGGACTCCTATCGATCGGATGGCTTAGATAGTTGTCGGTATCGAACAAGGAATCAAAAGAGAGCCGTTTCGTGTTTGTTTGATGTCGCATAACCGTGTCGTTCAAGAGAACAAAAGGGATTCTGTTTTTCCTCGTCCCCAGACGGAACGGCGGCCATTTTCTCCTTCCTTTATTTGTAAAGAACTCGAGATAAGAACCGTTTTAAAGGACGCGAATGATGCCAGTACGTTTAGAATTTCAAGCGGCAGTGCCCTTTTGAGTCAGATACTCGTGGATCCTATTGGACCTTGAACTGATAACATAAATATATATGTTGATAACTTTACTGGGGATAAAACTCGACACAGGAGCTGTTTCAAACAACTTCAGTGGTATCAATAGGTTCAGAATTTCAAGTTATATCCGTACAAGTGAGTATGTTCATAGGGATCGCTTATTACAGTAGCTCAGGCTAGAAATGGTGTGTTTCAAGCCATACGGCCATGATATATGCTGTAAGCCACACCTACTTGAGCTTAAATAGAACTACACGTGAGGCTTGGTGTTCCTGTTCGTAGTATATATCGTTTGCTTTTGTTAGTGAAGTTGCTTTTGTCAAAATGCCTTCACGTCAGCGTAAGGCTAGAGCTAAACGTCGAGCGGAATACCTCCAAAAGCGAGAGGAAATATTGAAGGAACGGTCGTCAGAAGAGAGCAAAGAAAAAGCTTGAGAACGATATCATCGGAACCCCGAGCCAAAACTAACCGCTGAGGAAGAACGATATCACCAGAACTCCGATCGAAAGCAAGCCGCTGAGTGGGAAAAATATCACAAGAACCCCGAGCCAATACTATCCTTAAAGCGGCAACGGTACAATGAAAATAAAGCGGCCATGAACAGTGCAGAACATCGGGACGGTTCCATCGCTTCTCCTGTGAAAAGAATGCGATTGCAAGAACGACCGACAGATCAACATGCTGCACGAAGCAAATGCCACCGCGCGAGGATAATGGGCTTAGAAAGATATCTACCATAGTACCAATATAAACCCCAAAGGTACGTATACGTTCGAATTCGACTGAGTGATACAATACGTATTTTGAACATGTATATGCATGCGTGTATTATAAAATAATGTTTATAAACCTTTGCGTTGCTAAGTCACCATGGACATAGTGCCCAACCTCATCCCTCCATCCTGCACATTCTCTCAGAAGGTTCTATATTCAGCTACTGTGTGTGGGAAGGTGTCATGACTGTCATCCTACTGACAGCTCAGACATGTGTGGTTCAATCATTGTAATCATACAATAACTATATAGGTGTTACAGCAAGGTTGATGGGGGGTCAAGGCAGATATGGAGGCAGCAAGCCACATAGTTCTGCAGAAGTTTAAGGGCATTCTCCATTTGAAGACCTGTTGAGGTATGCATAGGTGTCAATGGCCTGCCTGAGCAGGCCTGAGCAGTTTAGCCCTTCCCACTATTGTGTTCTGCCTGCATAATTTTATTCAATGTTTCTTTGAAGTGCACTGTGGTGACTGAATATGGCTTCTGTTTACCAAGCATGCTATCTGCTTACATGTATGTCTTTGTCAACACCTCCAAGACTTGATTCTTCCATTCTGTTTTAACATTTTAGAACGCTTCCTAACTGTGCAGGTCACATGTGTAACTTTGGAAAGGAAAACAAAGGTATGGATATAAAAATCATGATACGCTATTTGACTGGTGTACTCCACGTATAGAAGAGTACATCTACATAGTTCTGCAGAAGTTTAAGGGCATTCTCCATTTGAAGACCTGTTGAGGTATGCATAGGTGTCAATGGCCTGCCTGAGCATGCCATGAAGTTTAGCCCTTCCCACGCTGTTAGCTGATATGGCTTTAATAGTGTAAAGATGTTGGTGCAATATCAAGGTAAATGAATGCTGCATTGAGTTGAGTGTATTAGTCATGTTTCTTTATCTACTCTGTAGAGATGTGCGTCAGTGTCTTCTGTCAGTTGCAAAAATGGTGGTGTGACATTTGGTTCTGAGCCTCTACCAACACCAGAAAAAAATAGCAACTGTATGGAACACCACCAAGATACAGCAGTGGGTCCTACAGCTACCAGTCTGCCTCAATGCAATCAGCTACCATGGGAGAGTCACTCGTAGGGGAGCTACCAGCGCCCATATTACCTTATTTCTCCATACACCAGTCATTGGTACGCAATGAAGCTACAAGCTGTAAAAGAAAAAGGTAATGGTGGTGTACAGGTGACATTTACTGAGCCTCTACCAACACTAGGTTAAAGAGCTTTGAAAGGGGAAAAAAAAGGCTTAATGGAACATCAGTAAGATACTGCATTCATCCCTTCAAAGTGACGTAAGTGTCTAGTAACAGGTGGGGAGTAGACGGTGCCTGTAGATCTATATGGGCTTGTAGAGTGTGTACCAGCTGGCGGTACATGTACATGTACAGTCATCACTTTTGTAGATTGCATCCTATCAGTAAATGCATGTTAGTATTCACTGCGTCTTTGAACATCTTATGTGATTACCAAACATGTTTAGGTCTGCTGGTGTTGATATGGCTTCTGTTTACCTGAATGTATCTACACTCCGCAATTTAATTGCTCATGTATACATGTAACTTAACAGCAGTGTATGACTCCATCAACACTTCTAAGATTTCATTTGAACACTTACTGTGTACAGGTCACAACTAAAAGTAAAGGTATGATATAAATATGAATGATGATTCACTATTTCACTGGTGTACTCTACATATATAGGAGGATGACAGTAGTGTTTGAATGATGTTGATCCTGAAATTTTTGAGAGGCTTAGGTTGGCAATGCAATGTGATGATGGCATGTACTGCGAAGATTGTTCAGTGGAGTTAGGGACCAGACTTGGTGATGGTTGTGTACAAATGTAGGTGTGTGGAGTTAGTGATGGTGCATCACACTTTTCAGGGATCAGATTTGTTGAAGCTTCCTCCAGAATGTAATAAATGGAGTGCTTATATTTGGTCTTTGATTGGAGTTCAGCTGACATGGCTGGTGGTGACTCGAAAATGTTGGTGTTTTGCGACTCAGAACGGACTGTTGCAGTTGTTTGTATTGGAGCAGGATAGTTAGTCTGTTTTTGCCGCATAATGTGGATTTTACCTAGTTGCTGTGTTGTGTTGTAGTCATAGTGTGCAGCATGTGACATTGGCACCAATTGGGTATAGTCATAGTAACAATGTAATATTAATTAATGACGCGATAATAGTACATATACATTGCACATCAAAAAAGAGTGATGACTGACTTTCCTGGGATGACAACTACTGAACTACATTGATTAAAGAACTAGCACCGCATGATACTCTCAAGTCGAAGGGCTAAACAAGTGTATAGCAACAGATTTTTAGCCCAGATGTCTTTACCTTGGTTTTAGACACATGCAAGTCCATGAATCAATTAAGCTACGGGGTAGGCTCTCCTCTTTCTTAGTATCATACCCAGACCCAAATGTACGTAACAATTTCCGCGTAGCGGTGATGTAATCCATCCGCTGCTGCGAACGGGTCTGGGGCCAAGATTAATAATCGGGTATGAAAAAAAATTAATGAAACAAGTAAATAAAAAACATTCTCTATGAGAAAGTTGGTGGCATATAGGATTTGAAGGCAATGGTGGTGTAAAAAGGAAGGAAACAAGGGTCTAATAATAAGGGAAAATGGAATAGTCCTATATTTGCAGGTCAGAAACACTTAATTGAGCAACAAGTCCTCCCCCTCCTTCACAAGCACATTTACTCACACGCAAATTAATATAAAGTTTGCAGCATACTTTATATTAGTTCTTCTTGCACCTTTGCTTTAACTAGAGGGGTCTGCATGGTAGATCACTAGAGGAGCTAGCACTACTTTCAACTTCAGTTACCTTGGACAAATCTGCTGGGCAAGGCCGTAGATAAGGGCCCCCCCCCAAATTTTTCTTTTCTGTAATATTAATTACTTTTCAAAAGTGCAATCACATGCGTGACAATCGCAATGTCAATATTGATATCTTCAAAGGAGGACTCAGAAGTCCCTACAAACTTCGGGTAATAAAGCTCAGGTAATACTTCACTCAAGCTAATGCTAGTAGGCGTAATAGCGAGCCTTAATAATAAGGGAAAATGGAATAGTCCTATATTTAGCACACGAACAACATACTATATCCTACATGTAGAAATGTGCTAAATATTTATGTGTATTTGTTTGTATTTTTCCTTTGGGTTTAAATTGCTTCAATTAAGTAACTTTCTGCTGCTAGAGCATAAGCAACAACAGTGCAATGAAACTGGAGATAACAACATTTGCAAGAAGGATACATAGTTTTTGTTTTCTAATTATAAGGTAAGTCAAGTACATTTTGGATGCCTAGTTCATTTAAAAATAATCCCACCCTTATGTAGAATAACATATATGATTATGGTGTATATGTCTGCAAAGGTGAGCACTATTAAGCAACTGCCTGTAAGCACATTCTTTGTCTAGTTTGCAGAATGCATCGTAAACCAGTTGGCTTTTTAACTTTGCGGTTAGTCATTGATCATTGTATTGCAGTTACTACTGCTGCTGTGGTGATTGGTTGTACAGACAGACCTGCAGCATTGTGCTTTGCTCCTAGCTTGCTAGCACTGAGTACAGATGCAAAAAAAATAAATTGTCGTTGTTAAAAGCTTATATACACCTTCAGTTGTTTACATTTGTTTGAACCTTCTGGGGAAAAAAAAAAGCAATCACCACATAGCTTACGCTGTTACGTTTTGCACAATCGATTGATTGCGCTACGCCATCGATGAATCCATTAGTTGCGCATCAATCGGTCGATCGCGCAATCGTCGATACACGCGATCGATCGCGTAACCATCGCTCGATTGCGCACTACTGCGCTTGCGCGATCGAAGGATGGAATAAGTTCACGTGCTTAGCCGGTGTGAAACACTTCAGTAATATTGCTTTCAGCAATCACTTTTTCTTTTAGATGGATCGGCTATTCAGTTCCAAGGCGCTCATGTGATACCACCAAAGCAGCCTGAACTATTTTTAGTCAAGGAAAGATTGATGCCATCATCCGCCATCTATCGTCACCACAAGACAAGTTCATTCCCATTTCAAGAATTGGGTTTTTAAAAAAGGAAGAAAATTTCGATTTGCTGATCCTGCATGGACTGGGTTTTTTCAAAGTGCTTGCATGTAATCAAATGGAGAGAACAACAAGGTTTGTACATACACTTATTCATCATTTTAAACCTTATCATTGTAGAAGGATGGTGTGAGATTGTTTCGTTTTGTGCATGCAAACGAGCCTAGGGACATCATTCAAGCTGTCCTTGCAGTTGAAGCATAGCGGCTACAAGAAAGTGTCATGTATCCTCGAGATATAGTAATCATGTTGAAAGAACATAGGTGTGCCGCGGACAAATCAATAAACTATGTCAAGACACCGGCTGCATTCAGATCGCCCTTTTTTTATAACCCGGACAAAAAGGCTGGTATTCTCATGTGGTGTCCAGACTTGCATCTTGATGTATAAAGGACAGACATGCACAGATACTACTATAGAATAGGGTGTGTAACCTCCCCTGAATAATGAAAATCGATTTTTCCGAATACTTTTAAAACACTAATCGATTTTTCAGGTTTTTCTGGATCTGAAAATCGATTTTTCCGAATACTTGAAAACAGATAATCGATTTTTCCGAATAGGTTTTGACAATTTGCCAGCCGAATACCTAGGTTATTAAGGTTTTCTGCTCATGGAACCACCCAAATTTACACATCACACCAGAGACCCTCCTACAGCTTCCCCCACCACACCAGATGCCCTCAGCACACAACCACACTTACCCCTATCATACCAGATGCCCTCATGAGACACACAACCATAGCTTCTCCCATCACACCAGATGCCCTCAGCACACAAACATACTTAAACACACCAGATACCCTCAGCACACAAACACACTTACCCCCATCACACACACCAGATGCCCTCAGCACACAAACACACTTACCCCCATCACACCAGATGCTCTCATGAGGCACACAACCATAGCTTCCCCCATCACACCAGATGCCCTCAGCCCACAAACACACGTACCCCCATCACACCAGATGCCCTCATGAGGCACACAACCATAGCTTCCCCCATCACACCAGATGCCCTCAGCACACAACCATAGCTACCTACATAGGCTTAAATCGCTTGGCCTAACCACATACCTATATTGGCGTGTCCTGACCTAAGTTAGCCAAAAGAGTAGAACCACAGATAAACTAAGTAGGCCTAAGTGCGATCGCGGCAACATCAGCTCACAGAGATTGATGCAAGAAATCAGCTCGTTCGAAAATGTACTAAGCAAACTATGATTTGCAGCTGGAGCTGTCCGTCGTCATGATACGTGATGATGGAGATCTGTTAGCTTGTTCGTACATATAATCTCGTCCCCACGTATATATAAATAGTAACAACAGTGACGTTATTAACGTTACGTTTCAAATTAGAAGTCATTATTATCGTATATCATAAACACGTATCCGGATATCGTCATAAAAAGGTATTCAAATAATGGGCGAATTGTCGATGCGGATGACGAATACCTAAGTACCTCCGAATGGAGATGCACAAACCGGTTATTTCGAATAGAACAAATACAATAATCGATTTTTCCGAGTAATGCTAAATTACTATTCGAACGGATAGGTTTTTGCGAATATCCGAATAACCCGAATAACCTGATAACCGGTTACACACCCTACTATAGAAACAATTTGCACATATAGGTGGCTTACAACCACCGACACAGACAGGCCAATGGCAAGTAATGTAGTCTGAAGGGATCCAAACTGAATACTACATGCATTCAGGTAATTATTAAGTCCTGGAAACACAATCAATAGCATGAATCACCAAAAAACCAGTTAATCTATAGTGATCTCCAGCTTTATTCACTGATTGCCAAGCTACAAGTTATACCATCCATGCAAGTGATAAAATGCAAAAAGCAGTGTGCATGCATGGGTGCAATGTCTGTGGTCTGTTTGCGATTGCAAAAGCTACAGCACTTTGAATAGTGTATTACCCTCATCAAGGATTTGGGATCAGAGTACAATGCAGATCTAGTAAAATTGTTTTGAGAGCCGGTTGATGATGCCATTTACAGGCAAGCTGGAACCAAACATTATGAAAGAATGCAAAGCTAGAAAAGAAGTTATCTCGGTTTAATGGTGTGGGTTGAAATTTATGATGTGCATTAGCTTATTCTTATTTCAACATTGCAAGTATTGTTTTGAAAGTGCGCATGCGTATTGGAGTTACGCGATCTCGAAATTACGCAGCGCTATTTCGAAATTGGGTGGCAATTTTAAAATCGGAGGGCATGCACTTTCGAAATCGGGGAAGCAATTTCAAAATTTTCAAATTGCGCAATGCGATTTCGAAATTGCGCAAATTTACAAATCGCGCGGAATATATATCTGCTGTACGTTCTGAAGACGATGATAGCAAGCAACCCCACATTCCTGTTCTCTTCAGAGCCGTGCTTGAGCATTTGGACGCAAAACAGGCCTTAAGTCTTACTATTGTTACATGTGCAAACCATGCAAGTAAGCTGTTCCATATTAGTATTGGACTGTTTCCACCACTCTTGAAAGGTGCATGTGCATGCATGTAACGTCTTGTAAGCTGCGCACGTGTAATCCGACGCGACTTTAAACTGCTTCTCATTTTGTACCGCTTCTACTGCTATCATAAAAAGGCTTGTGGAACCTAAGGAGGTTGGATACAGTTAGCTGGTCCACCTTAAATAAACATTGAGTTGTTGGGCTTACGTTCTTTGAATGAATCAAAGCTCATCTTTCATATACTCTATTACGCGCGTCGATAATGACGTCATGCCTACGCGAGAAACGATGATAAAATTGTATACATGTATAGCGTTTCCAATCCCGTTCCGTAAGGTCTATAGCTCCATGCGTTCACCGCAAAACTGCAAGCATCGGGAGTGTGTCTTATTGACGTATGTTGTACCATGCATAGTGCTATCTTAAGAAAAGTTAATGAATGAGATGGAGCTGGTATGCATGCTGATCACTACGAATACTAAAACAGTGACTTGACCACCTTAAAATAAGAATGATCATTTAAGCATGCACATGACTCTAATTAAAGTGCAAGTGAAAGGCTTCCACTTGTCAGTTTTTTGCGTAAGGAAAGAATTATGCTCTTCAAATCAGTTTTGCAATTAATGTATTTTGCACACTTGGCATTCAAAGAGCTAAGATGTGAATTGCAGGTCAGAAACACTTAATTGAGCAACAAGTCCTCCCCCTCCTTCACAAGCACATTTACTCACACGCAAATTAATATAAAGTTTGCAGCATACTTTATATTAGTTCTTCTTGCACCTTTGCTTTAACTAGAGGGGTCTGCATGGTAGATCACTAGAGGAGCTAGCACTACTTTCAACTTCAGTTACCTTGGACAAATCTGCTGGGCAAGGCCGTAGATAAGGGCCCCCCCCCCCCCCCCCCCCCCCCCCAAATTTTTCTTTTCTGTAATATTAATTACTTTTCAAAAGTGCAATCACATGCGTGACAATCGCAATGTCAATATTGATATCTTCAAAGGAGGACTCAGAAGTCCCTACAAACTTCGGGTAATAAAGCTCAGGTAATACTTCACTCAAGCTAATGCTAGTAGGCGTAATAGCGAGCCTTAATAATAAGGGAAAATGGAATAGTCCTATATTTAGCACACGAACAACATACTATATCCTACATGTAGAAATGTGCTAAATATAGGACTATTCCATTTTCCCTTATTATTAGACCCTTGTTTCCTTCCTTTTTACACCACCATTGCCTTCAAATCCTATATGCCACCAACTTTCTCATAGAGAATGTTTTTTATTTACTTGTTACATATAAATGCATAATGACAAATCCATTGCATGCGCATGCATGGTGATAAAACATCCTATTTCTGCCGATAAATGAACACAAGACTGACAGGTCCAATGATGCATGTATCACATTTTGCTGCGAAACCTGATCCTCAGTCCGGGTAATACCCTATGCGTATATACTGAATGCATGCGCATATACATGTAGTTAGGTAAGTATACACCCGGATAAGCCAAAACTGATCCGAGTAATAATGTGTACATACATTCATACATGTTAGGTACGGATACAGATTCCTTTTTGTAGCCATAATCAATCCAGGTTTTATGCATGAGGGGATACTATATTCGCTGTCACAATTGCATGCATATACATGTACTTAAAACCTGCATAGAAATGCTGCCCAATAACTCTGATAAATTTATTCAAACCATGCACAGCAATAATATTAATGCATGAATATAATAGCTTCTTAACAGTTTCAAAGTGGTTGCTAATATTGGTAACTGTGATATAAATGGATCGACTCGTTCTGATATGTTTGTCATTACTAAGCTCTATAGGTGAATGCATGCTTTAGGCATGCATTAGAATTAAGGTTGATCCTGGTCGTGCATAAACATATATTGTTGTTCTTAGTAAAGATGCTGCTAGCTATAGCTGCAATTACGTGGTCCACGTGGCGAGATATTACATATTAGTACGTTTCATGCATTGTTCATAATAGTATCGACTCGTTTCAGGCCAAAAAGCAGGCTAACTTGGGACTTGATGAATTGTGCATCATGTAGAATGTAATAAGGGGGCAGAATTCTTGATGGTCCTGTTGGGAACCAGTTACAGCTAAGGCAATGGACCGAAAAAAAACAAAACAATCTCCATCAGCCTAGACCCTCTCAGTTACTGCTGCATGGAGCTTGTGAGACCGTATTATAGAGTATACATGTATATGGGTCAGTGCCAACAGCAAATTTGATTCCTAATGTATGACATCTATCCTGTTACCCATCAAACCTAATTAAGAAAAATATATACAGGAAGTGCATGCATTGTGTAATTTTGTATAGGTGTGTTAGTTTAATCCCTGGGCGCTGTAGTACTACATCAGTGTAGTATTGTTAGGAAATGCCGGTAGCCCTTGACTTTAATTCACACGGACTCTGTCGTGTGTTATTATTATTATTTATTTGTATTGCAGTTATTATTGAACATATACAACAATATTACAGTTTTAAGCTACACAATGTTACTAAACAAAAAACAATACACTGGAACGGAGAAGGTGAGGAGACTAACATCCAGTTGCCATCGAACGGGACAGCAGAGCTCTGGCATTCGCTCTAACTAGGACCAGGTTTAACCTGCCATAGAGAGCCGAAGTGGCCTGGGACTTGCAACAATTTGATCTACGCACCGCAAGTCGAGAAAGGTTGGTCTGTGCTTCAGGACCCCAACAACCATAAACCTCAACTGCCAAAGGTACACACACCCACCCAAGCTCTGAGCACTTTGCATCATTGCTGGCATGTTTCCTGTTTTCAGCCACCTGAGTAGTTGACCCACTTGTCATGTTATTATTATGATTAAGACGAATTTTGAACTGTGTTTACATCTATCCGCACGGGCTTGCATGATACCTTTTTTTTTCTATCCAGGAATGACCTCATATCACTTCCCATTCTGTGAGTAGCTATAGAAGAGAGAAGTTATTTTCATAGGACAAAATATAAGTTTTGCCGAGCTGGGGTATAGTCCGCTTACATAGTATTGTGACGAACGTGCGCATAATTCATCAGCAGTTACAAGCAGCTTTGACAGGATTAATCTATGGCTGCATTGTAACAACAAGATGTCATGCAGCTGGGAGACCTCGTTCCTTTAACCACGTATCTGTATTTCAGTTGTAACTTGTATCGCCTCAATGGGGCTTCAGGTTTACTGGCAGCCTTTGTGACAGAGTTTAGGCTATGACCCTGGCTAATTTACTGTATCACATTGCGAATCAATGCTGAATTTCGCTTTAACCTACGGCACCAGCAGCGATGACAATTTTGTGATACAAGCATGTGATTGCAGATTGCATTACATGCTTGTGTCACAGAAAGTGGCTGAGGCTACATCGACAGCCCTGGATAATTATGGTATTGAACGGATTCTGTTGTGGTCGGTTGTAAAATTCATATCGCTCTACAATGAAGTACGTCTCAACATGGTGGTACATTTTGGTATACAGCTACTTGGACTTTCGCGCATCCAGGCTGAAAGTGGCAAGAATAGAATCCACACTCATGCGCATGCTTATTAACATACACGAAGCTTTGATATAAACGTAGTTTGCTCTAAAACGTTACGCAAACATTAAATTCGATCGTAACGAATCAGTTGAGCGGTAATAGTGATCTTTTGAGTACCGTGAGCTCCAGAACGATCAGCATCGCAGGTTTTTGATCTTAATCGAGTCGCAGACACTATAAGGGACTATTCCACCCTGCATTTTTGGAAACGATGTGTAGTTTCTGCAATATGTGAGCGAACGTGACGGTTTTTAGAAAACATTTCCCCAAGTGGGTGCGACATATCGACTTGTAACTTCCCAATGGAAGGTCCGATCGAAGCCACTTTTCTTTCCACACATTTTGAAGACATGTGAGTACAATACAAAAATCTTTACTTATCCTTAAAACGCATCTGTGAAAAAAAAAAAAAAACTGTTCAAAATTTGTCTTAATACCCGGCTCGTCATTACACCCGGGAGCAAACTATAATTTATTGTTGATGTTGGAAATATGGCATAGAATATGTTTTCCTTGGTTTCATGTGTTTTGTGTATTAAGTTTTAAAAAGCTATCCTTCTATCAGAGATAATATATAAACTTGTCTGAACCTTGCAACGAGTATCGCGCGTGCATTATTGCCCAGGCCAGGATCAGTTTTAGCTGCAAAAAGTGATCCGGGGGTACATTGCATATGTACATTGGTCCAGTTCAGGTTTGGCTGCAAAATATGATACACAATGTATATGGACCTGTCTTGTGTTTATATATTAAAATGACGTTTCTTCACCATGCATGCATGCATGCCAATATTGGTCAGGATCGATACTGTGTGCAATGGATTTGCATCTACATACAGAAGTGCAAAGAATTGTATGCAATCATCAAATTATATGTAATCATGACAACAAACTGGTATCGAAGAAAATTTGTACCCAGATTTGTACCCAGATCACTTTTTGCAGCCAAAGGTGATCTGGTCGGATCAATTATTGCAACAAAAGGTGATCCGGCTGGATCACTTTTTACCCGGATCAATTATTGCGTGACAGTCCACTGAGACCAATAACTGCTCATGGCTTCTTTTGTCGGTTGCAGGTATGTGTTATTTTACAAGTACACAATGCGGACAAAGATTGCATTCTTTGTACATTGACTTAATTGACATGAGGCATCTTCCTCATGGAACAAAGAAGTGGATTCTCCACTGTGTTGACCATTGGTCAAAATTCAATTTCGCATATGCTTTGGACAGTAAAACAGCTGAAAATGTTGCTGACATTCTAAGAACACACATCTTCCCTTACTTTGGTGTGCCACGGATTTTGCATTCTGACAATGGTTGAGAGTTTATCAATCAAATTATTGTAAACTTGCTGAAGGAATGGCATTCTAATATTCAGTTGATCAGTGGTCGTCCTAGACATCCTCAAAGTCAAGGACTAGTTGAGAGGGCTCATCAGACATTGCATAAAAAATTGGCTACTGAAATTAGCACCAGTGGGATGAAAGCACCACCTTGGAGCGAATGGTTGCATAGGATAATATGTAGAGGGTCCTCTGAAAGATACGTGTACATCTGATTCAGTGGAAAAGTTGCAGACAAATGTTTTGGATGATATAAAAGGTACAAGAATGTATGCTTGTAATATGCTGTATGAGTGATTATTGGAAATGCCAAAAAATTGTGTGCCATATTACAACATACCACCACATATTTATTCTCAACTACTATCTTCATGTTTCATTGCATACATGCAGATTGCAAAGATCTAAAGGATGAACTCTTTTCCTCAACACTTTTCAAATTCATGCAATCAGGAAGTAGCAAGTACAACAAGGGCTGTTTGGATGAAGATATGGATGTGAGCTATTTATTTTCTTTGTGCAGAGTGCCAATATAGTCTTACATTTTAGATTTCAGAATACGTTAAAGATCCAAATGAGTATGGTCTTTTCATCAACACACATGTCTCTGTTTGGCTTGATTCTCGTAGTTATTAGAACAAGCCTCCACCTCAGCAAGTTTTCGATTTCATCATTGTAAATGAGAGTTTACAAGAAGAGTTTGATACCTATGTGGATCTTTCACATCATTTGATCATTGTCACTTAATTAAAGCTTGGACCATTGCTCAAGTACTGGAACAAGCACATCCGGTCTTCAGCTTTGTCTATTGTGCATATGTTTGATAAGCAATACCTTCTTAGAATCTACTTCATTACTCTGACTTAGATGAGATTTGTGAATGGGTTCTTGCTACAAGAGAGAAGTACATGAATCAGAAAGATGCTGAACTTCTGAACCCACCTCTACTTCCAGATGTGCCACAATTTGACAATGCTGACACTGATGACACAGGATGCTCTGATAGGTTATGGCTTGTGTGTGCGAGGTGCATTTGTATGAATCAGACAGGTAAAGCAGCATTCTGAAACTAATATATAATGTTACTGTGCATGGTGCTTGTGTTAATTTTTTTTTTTACTTTTGGCATAGGGCTATTCTTGAAAAGAAAGATTCTTGGTTAAATGACAGATTATCAATTTGCTGCTCAGAATCTCCTCAAAATCAGATATAACACCCCTGCATGGCCTTCAAAACACACTGCTAACTACTATACAGCAAAATGAGGTTGTTGGAGGGGAGGAATTTGTCCAGGTTGTAAATTCTGGAGGAAACCATTGGATAACCGTCTCAACTATTGGTTGCTCCTATTCAACTGTCTGTATACATGTATACGACAGCATTTAGTGCACCATTCCAGAGTCTACCCAAAGGCAAATATGTGCACTCCTAATGTCATCTGAGACTTACATCAATCTATTGTTTGTAAGTGTGGACAAGCAGGCAAACCAAAGCGACTGTGGCTTGTATGCATTAGCCTTTTGCACAGCACTCTGTGCTGGAAATGACCCCCAAAATCTTACGTTCTCTGCAGGTGATGTAATGAGAGAACATTTGAAACGGTGCATAAGTGGGCAGAAAATAGAGCCGTTTCCTTGTACAGTTATGGCAAGAAGGAGAGTACGGAAGACGGAAAGGATTGAAATAATCTGTGTCGGAGCATACAGTATGGTAAAATAGTTCAATGTGAAGTTGTTTCACCATGAGTGTTTGACAGTACAACGTATTGTTTGGGATAATCCACACACTCAATGGATATGCAATTTGTGCCACAACAGTTGAATAACATCATCACCTGCAATATACAGACTGTGATTGGAATTATTGCTGCTTTTAACTCTGTTTCACACTGCACTGTACCAATGCATATTTCATTTACATGCATATATGCTACTGATTATGCTGCCTAATGCCATGACAAGACACCAATCATCCTTGCACTAGTACTATTGTACATACATATGTGTACATAAGTCTTAGTTAAAGCCAGTCGAACGGCTTTAAAGCGGGTCAGTTGCTGAATGCATTTGAAATCGGGTTGACCGGCTTTAAAACCCATTAACCAGGTTTACAGCGGGCCTTAAAGCCGGTTGGGTTTTAAATCGGGTTGCAACAAATACATAACGAAGTATCATTTTCTCGGAAACTGTCCCATCTATACATGTATACAAAAAGCTAGTAGCTATAATTATGTATATTCAAGTCCAGTAGCGCATTATTTCTGAGTTTCCTCCCACAAACCAAAAATCACTGTAACAAGAAAACTGAAGTGCAGGAAAAGCAGCTGCAACAACTGCAGATATTTTCTCATCCTCAAAGTAATAATTAATTGTGATGCGCACTTTCTTCAGACTCCGCCCTGGCACGTGATGTAAAAGAGTAGACTCTAACCCTTCTGCAAAATCGTATCTTCCTAGGCTCCCTGTACGATTGTGCCTTGAATGCCATGTGAGCTCTTGAACAGAAGGGTTTGTCCATGTTGTAATGAACATTGGTGAAAGCCATTGATGATTCCTATCAAAAAAGATAAGAAATGTCTTCATTCTTACGATGCATGCTGTACTTGGAATGTTGACTTTGCCACAATTGTGGTCATAATCCTTTAACTCAAGGCACCCAATCTTTAAATTAGGCAGTGCAAGTAGCCAAGCAGACACACTGCCGTATTCATGATGATCAGATGGTTTCACCATGCAATGCACCGCGTTATCTACAACTTTGAGATACTTGTGCATTCGTAATATCATCGCATCCTCAGAATCAATGCTGTCAATTATGAGAGTTTTAAAACTGTAAAATGTATTTGTTCTTGGCAAGGGGTGCCTTTGAAGCTCTTTTTCGCTGATTGCACTGCCATCACCATCATTGTCGTTGTACATTCGATCAATCTGGAGAGTTTGAGGATTTAGAGAAGGAGTTGAAAGGAAATTCAAAATGAGCGATTTAGCTGCAGTGGTTGTAACTATACCACATAGTCTGAGGCATTGAAACTTTGGTTCCTTGATAAGGCAATGTAGGAAAGAAATAAAAGTTTTGAAATGATCAAGTTTACATCTGTAATTGGACAAGTTGGACTGATAAGCTGTTATGTCCAGCAACACAATTTGGTTATGATGAGACAAAGCGTGAAGAAAATCACTGAGCTGTTTAAAACATATCTCCTCATCCTCGATATATAGGACAAGTTCTTCTATTTGCTTTCGTTCTGCTGCATTCCGCACAGGAATGCACACACTTGATAAATAGCCTCCTTTGATTCCCAATTTCAAAGTTGTATTTGAATTTCCGAGAAGTATTTCAAACCACTTCTTACCCAATCCTTTACCATGAGTATATAGAGATAGCAATGGTTTTGCTCAGCAACCTTTCCAAGAGAGTGTACTCTTCGTTCTCTTCCAGGTACAACATCATTGAGTTGTACGCAATGTACGATGGTCGATATCCAGTCTCCAGCACCAAATTCAACACATCGTTCATGCAAGAACCTACCATTTGTGCTGAATCTGGACTAACTGTAGAGTCGTTATTTAATATCCCTATTCCGTTAGACGTTGGTTGATCAGCAGAAACCATTAGTCCAAAGGCAGTTCTCAATGTATCCGGAATGCGCCTTGAATAGTCACTGGTTGTTTTATCTCCAAACAACATACTCAACAAGCTCGTCAAATTAAGATATTTCCTCTCTTTAATCATTTTGCCTAGCTTATCCCACAAACATTGAAAAAATGCTTCTCGTGAAGTGATTGATGTACAAAACTCTATCTTGAAGTTCGATTGGTATACGCCTTTTGAATGCGTAAAGTCTATCCCAGTTACTGTACATCGTTCTTTCCACATCGTCTCAGTGTCCAGACCCTCCGTAAACCCGTCGCTTTCGAGTCTCCATATTTCCAGAGACGACAAATTGTCAAGTAGCTGGTATCGTTGGGCTAAGGGCAAGCGAAGCAGTTCACATAACGAGTAGGCCCCGATATTAGTAGCAAGTACCGAACAACTCAAACATTTCAACGACGGTGCATCCATCACTGTTGTCATACGCACTGTAAAACTACTCTGTAAAGGCCAGAAAGGTACCACTCCTGTAGCTAACAACTTGTATCGAGCCAGTGAGTCAACAACCTGCAACAGCTAGAGGGCCGTAAACAAACAGTACAATAACCTTTTATGGACCTCACTACCGTAACTCTAATTAATCGATACAGTTACATTTCAACAGTTCTTATTACTGTACATGTAATACAAAATACAATACAAGCACAATACTGCAGTTCTGCAGAGATCTGAAGTTTTTTATTTTTATTTTTATTTTTTAGTAAGCGTGAGGCAGTGGGTTATTAAGCGTGAGATTAGCAGTTCTAGGCGTGAGATTATAGTCCGCGACAGCATCGAGGAAGTAAAATTAACATGCCGTTTTTTTTACATTTTAGGTGTGTTTAGGGTCCGAATAATGGGCGCGATACATTATTTTCAGTACCCCAATTCGTTTAACCAAAAAATTCAGTGAGTTGAATAATAACGATGGCATAATTATTCACGATCGTTTACGCTAAGCGCGTGTGGCTACTAATTAAATTCATGAACGAAGGTACAAAGGAACGGCTCATAGATGCGGAGGATGTACAATGAAACGCTGAGTAAACTATGTTTCACGGTTACTTTAGCGAGTTGTTTTTGTTGACACAAGGTAAGAGGTGTCTAAAGATGGCGCCAGTAATGAGGCAAAAACGTTACGATTCTGTTCTTGAAAACCAAACCGATAGTATGTAAGTGATATACGAGATTTTTTGCACTTAGAGGTACAATTACACGTAGAATCAAAATATGATTTCTGTTTTTGGATGCGGTACTAAATAATACTCAAATTGGAATTAAAAAATAAAAGTACCCCCAATATACTTGAAAATATTGACAAGATTTTGCGCGGCACAAGGTGTCCGTTTTGATACTATTAATAGCTGGTAGGTTTTACAACATAGTGGTATTGTGGGCATGATTTTAATGTTATTCATTAAGAAGCCATAAACGTTTACTTCCTCGATGGTGTCGCGGACTTTAGTATAATGCAGCAAGTTAAGATCATTTCACATCATTATCAGAATTTTCTTTTTATCTCGCGCTAGTCTCATAGCCAAATGCTACGCGTTACAGTAGGTTACACGATTAGGTACGAACTAAGTGTAGGGCTTATAAAAACAGTATTTAGCCTATTTCCTTGAATGTGTTTTATTGTACTCCCAGGTTGCAGTTGATTTTGTAGCCTTATAACATTTGACACATGCATGGGCGTGCTGATATGCCGTTCTACATCAGCTTTATCCATATGTCTACAACTTATCTGGCGAAGACACAAAGTGCATTGAAACACAAACGGATTGTCTCTGATCTCAACGATAAAAAATGGCCAAATCTTTGTCCACTCACGATGGAACCTAGTATGGTATTTTCCAGCACCTGCATGTGGCATACTTAGCTCGCTTTGATGGTCCAGGCCTTGTCTCATCTTACTCTTTGTCGGACAATATAAATTCATCATTCACTTCAGCCATAGTTTCGTTCGCAGATGAGTAGTAAGTAGGTAATATGGGGGTTCTAGACCAGGATATGCATACAGGCGTTTACAGCACCTAAGGAGCCTAGCTCCTATATATGTCTCGTTGTGCAAGCCTCTATACCACCGCATAGAGATAGGTTTGAGGGGGCTAGCAAGGCGTGATTTTGAGGGCTATCATACATGATGCTGAGGGGCATATATAAATGTCTACCTATGGCTATGAGAATACACGTTATCTCGCTAGAAGGCGCGCCATGCAGTTATGGAATCCTGGATCATCCTAGTGAGACAGCACATCTTGGTAACTGCATGGGTTAGAGGGGGTATGAAAACCCCGGCTTGTATCTAGTTTGCTAACGAGAAAGCGATAAGCCCATAATCGCTATGAACCGCTAGTAGTAGGGTTCTGATGGCTAAACAGCCCCGCATAAGGTTTTACCATATACAAATTTAATATGGCACTGTGATTTTCGGGCATAGCTTATCGCGTCGCGCGGTTTATATGGATGTTATAGAAACCAACATCTGGACCATGGGGCTATTCAAATGTGAAGCTACCTATATTTTGGATGGAATTCTCTGAGCTCTTCTTCAGGGCCGCTACACGATCCAAAAACGGTTTCTTCCTAACATCCCCCTCTCTGATGTACATTTTCTTGAAAGCGTTTATCGCTGTGATCGGAGCCAATCCTGTTAGTTTCGTTATCTGGTCGTTTAGGTCGTTGATAACATATGGAAGTTCCTTTACCCGTGTCTTGATTCGCTTCTTTGGATTTTTTTTATTTCCTCATAATATTGATGCACAAATAGCCACTCAGCTATAATGTTCGATTAAACCGCGCTCTACTATACCTTGCTGCCTATGGTTACCTGGAATGGCTACTCTTATTTGCACGCCGTGGGCGTCATGTGGTCCTTCATTAGCTTTTTAAATACCACAAGAAACTCCTTACCAGCGTCTACCTTAATTTTGGCCATGTTAAAGGCCCTCGATCTCTTGTATATCTTCGTTGTAGCAGTTCTAGTAGCATTGGCACTTCTATATCCACTATCGGTTCCGCCTACTTGTACCTACTAGCTACGTCTACGATACAGAGGCAATGCTTATATATGTTCTCCGATTTACCTTATCTGCAGGTAAATATAGTATATCGGTTTGGTGCACATTGTTAGGCACCGTTTCGGTAATTCTACCGCGAGGTATATGCTTAGGCCCTGGTAAGTATATCTGGTTTACATCCTGCTTAAGTATAGCCATTTTTCCGCTTCTTCTCAGGATTTACCAGTAGCTGCAGCTAACTCTTTTATAGCCTGTTCTCCTCTCCAATATCCGCCTTTAGCGTAGTATAATTATACTGAATCGAATGTCATATCTATACATGTAAAAAAATAAAATATTTTAAATTATTTGTTATACCGGCAGCTTTGCCGAGCAAGGCTTGCCTTCTAATAGCACGATGCATATTGACATACATAGTCTAGACATTTCTTAACGTGGGCTACTTCATTATCTTCTAGGAAAGGTAAGTGCTGCTTAATTGATATGATATGATCTTAGGTGCTCTGGTATAACTCGATATACCATGCTATTGGCATAGGCATCCTTCCATTCTGATTTTAACATATTCTCTATAAAGCTGGTTAGTGCTTAACTTAGTTCAAATTCCTTAACTTTAGCTAACTTATATATTATTGCTAGAAGCTTTAATCGTAGTTCTCTAACCTTTGATTCGTACGATTTATAGTTGTATAGATGTAGTATTGAATTAATTAATATATCTGATCTAAATACATCTGTATCTTTAGGAGTTTGTCATAGGATAGGAACGGAATATGCTCTTTAATATACGCTATCTATCTTCCTTTGATAGTACATGGTAGTATATGTTCCAGGATGTATTATCAATACATTCTTGATTTATCCCGGGATAACAGCTTGATGGTAGCCTCGGTTACAGAATAATCAGCTGCCATTATATACTTCGAGCCTATGAGCATCGGATCCTCGAGCTCGACGTTGAGCATGCCTCCTTCACCCCCACTCATCTTCTCTGCCACTGGAGGCTTAGGAAGGGAGGCCACAGCAGTTTACAAATGCATTGCTGCCCAGCTCTCAGCAAAGTGGGGCCACTCATATAGTTCAACCATGGCCTGTCGATCAACTATAGGCCATGCCTTTAACCACTCGCCTGTTGACCTGATTACAAAGGTTGCACAGGTCTCATCCAGACTTTAGTTTACTGTCTGACTGCCACCTTTAGCACGCATTGATATAGTGTACTAATTAGCGTATTTATCCAATTAATAATGGTTATCATTAAAGATTATACTCATTAAAAAAAAAAAAAAGGTTTTAGAGAAGGAGTTGAAAGGAAATTCAAAATGTGAGATATAGTTGCAGTGCTGTGACTCGACCACGTATAATATGAGGCATTGAAACTTTGGTTCCTCAATAAGGCAATTTAGGAAAGAAATAAAAGTTTTGAAATGATCAAGTTGAGCTGTTTAAAACATATCTCCTCATTCTTAAGGTCCACTGCCCACAACTGTCCATGGAAATAAGTATGTGGTGACTTTGGTTGATTACTTTAGCAAGTGGCTGGAAGCTGCACCACTCAAAGATAAGACTGCTCATGGTGTAGCACTGTTCTTGTATGAGTGTTTCTGCAGGTAAGTATACTTTAAGAATTCATCATTATCTTGGGCATATATAGGCTAGGATGATGTGAGGTCATAATATCAGATAAGGGGAGAGAATTTAATTGTTAATGCAGTCCAACAAGAACTCTTTCACTGTACAGGAACCAAACACAAAGTTTCTTCTGCATATCAGCCGCAAACAAATGGTTTAACTGAACGATTCAATCAGATGCTGCAAGCATCAATTATTAAACTTGCAAATAGCTATCAAAATGACTGGGATGAACATCTGTCAGCTATCCTATTTGCGTATCGAACCAGTGTACAAAAAGCCACAAAACTTACACCCTATGAAGTCATGTACTGTCGGTATGTAACAGTCCTTTACATCACCCTAATCCTGTAGAAAACCAAAGTTACCTATTGATATGGAGTATGCGTTAAAAGCAGAAGACATTGGCAATAGTGCCGTGAATATGATAATACCAATAGACTTCAAAATGATTTTGGAAGTGATTGTGATAGAAAGAGTGATGGTGAGGATAATAATAGTGATGATGACAGCACAAGAGATGATGGGTGTGATGCTGCAGATGGCAACAGCTGTAATGCTGAGGTTACTACAACAATCATGTTGGGGCTGCAATCCATGATAAAGCTGATGATGGCTATGATGAGTATGATGGCCATGGTTGTGTCGATGGTGATAGAAAGAGTGATGGTGAGGATAGTAGTGATGGTGATACAAACAGAGGTGATGGATGTGATGAGTATGATGACGGGGATGGTAATTGTAGTCACAATAGCAGCTCTGGTGACAATTAAGGGCAGCACACACAGTGGAATTAGCCATCATGGAAATAGTCACCAGAATGTCAATCAGATAGTTCTTTATGCAAATGAGATGCATAAGATCAAGAGTGCAATAACTCGAAAAGTGGAAATGAATATTAAGAAGGCACATGAAAAGGACAAATTTTGCTATGAAAAAAAGCATTGCAATCTGAAGGTATGTACTGCATACTACACTGTAACATATATCTTTTTTCTATAGTGCAGTACCCATTAAATCTGTAAGAATATGGTCCAGGGGATCTAGTACTTCTTAGAAACAACCACCAAGAATCTAAGAAGGGAGATAGGCTGAAGCAAAGATGGCTGGGGCCTTATAAAGTGTATGAAGTATTAGATAAAGGAGTCTGTTGATTGAAAAATTCTACTGGAAAAGTGTTGAAAACTACTGTAAACGTTTCTCGCCTTCAAACATTCACTCCTAATCCAATGAACACCGAACAGGTAGACACACACTTTTTAATAAAACAATACAATGAAAAGTGCACTGTGTTTTTAAAAGGCAATGAAGAAAATTTAACTAGAACAAACAAGAAAGAAAACCAGCCAAAGAAGAATAGAACATTATATAAAATATAATTATTTTTGTATGTCATATTTTTGAAAACACTATACTGGATTGATGAAATGTGCCTTACTCTCAAGCACAAAGATGCTATAGAAAACAATGAAATGTTGAATGATGAGCATACTCAGGCTCCACACAATCTTATGAAGAATCAGTTCCCACAACTAGGAGGCCTTCAATCAACATTGCTGTGCCAAAATAAGGGCATTTCTTCAGCAATAAAAAGTCATAATGATGGAGCATTACAGGAAGGTACCTATATGTGATTTTGTATGACACTGCACATTGAAATTGTCATGTCTAGTTGTGCAAATCAGTATTATTTGTTGCTGAAATAGATCACTGGATGGCCACTAGTTATCATCAAGATGAGATCAGGCTGTATGACAGTAAATGTTCCCCCAACTCACATGACAGTCTACAAAAACAGATTGCTCTTATCTACAAATTAAGAGGCTGCAAATGGTAACACTTTAACTGTCAAAGCTATTCCAGTCCAACAGCAGACTGGTGGGGAGGATTGTGAATTGTTTTCCATTGCTTATGCTTGCCATTGTGCATTGGGGGAAGATCTACTGGGAATAACTTTTAAAAATGCGTGACCATTTAATTGCTTGCTTGAACCAAAAGTGCTTAAAACCATTCCCCCCTGCCCTGGAATGAAGAGGAATTAAAAGGAATAAAATGAGAATCTTGCATATGCAAGCTACCAGAGTCATCGGACTCAAATGTTATTCAATGCGACCTGTATGTGTGTGTACGTGTATGTAGGCGTAATTGACCGGGAGTCATATAGGCCTGGGCACGAATGACTGAGGAGTTAATTAAGCCTAGGCTACAATAACTCCCAGGAGTCATTTTCATCAGGGCAGAGTCATATATGCCTAGGCATGTATGACTGCATGGCTTTCATATATGCCTAGGTGCCAATGATTGGGGAGTCAATTATGCCTAGTGACCGGGAGGCATATATCAATGACTGGGGAGTCAATTTATACGGAATCTCGAGCGGCTGGATCGATACAAACGACATATATATATAATAATAATCATAATATATAATATATACATAATTGAGTTGGGCGTTAATAATTCAAGAGCTGCTTAGTTTGACGGTGGCCAGGGGCGGATTCGGGGGGGGGGGGGGGGGGGGGGGGGGGGTCTAAGGGCCTACTATAGTAATGAATAATTAATGAGATTGTGACGTACGCGTGGTTGAGTCTACCGCAAAATGAAGCGATCGAAAGGTGCGAGCTGTGCTACAGGATGTAAGCGTGTCAATGCAATGGATCTCAGGTCCTTTTTCTCAGGAAACAGGAATAATCTGATTGGAATATAGAGAAACACGTTCGGATGCCAACTCATACCTTCTAGCTTTGTCACAGTTTTCCTTTGTTGTTGCCTTACATGTAACAGAGAGAGTCTTATCCTATGTGAAAGAGCCAAGTGTGAAGCTGCAAGGAAGATCTGCCTACCGTGATATATCAATGGCAGTTAAGGCTGCACTTAAGGACGCTCGATGTGGTATAGTGAAAAGTTTCAAAATTGTTTATTCAGATGCAGTTGCACTGGCTCACAGTGTTGGAATTGAAAAGTCTTATCCTCAAATTGCAAGCTACCCACTCCATCGATCAAATACACGTGCGGCTAATGCTAGCCAGTATTACCAACGAACATTAACTATTCCAATGCTGGACAATTTAATTACTGAATTTACAATCGTTTTGAAGAAGGAACAACAGCTGGCATTGTTGGAGAATTAGTCCGTAGTACAAATTCTGCCTTTTGAATTGGTCAGCTCCTCTGTTCATCTTAAGCCAAGTCATTTCAAAGAAGTTTTACAGCTATAATGTATAAGGATGCTAAGGCATTACATACTGAACTGGATTTATGGCGAATGAAATGAAAAAGCTAGTGAATCTATCAAAGCAAAAGAGCTAAATGTAGATACGCGTACAAAGGTTCTTATTTTTTACTCCTTGTCATATCGGCTACTCTGCCAGTAACTAGTTGTGAGTGTGAAAGGTCAATCAGCATGCTAAAACTTCTGAAGACGTCACTTCGAAGCACAATGATGCTTATTCATAGTTGAATCCAGATGCGGTGGTTGAAGAGTTTTCTCGTCATTATCCACTCAGGCTTTTATTTATTAATCCTTTTTCAGAATAGCGTATATAGGTTGCATGCATTTGATATTATCAAATGAAGTTGTTTTGAACCCGTATCATTGTGAAAAGTGCTCATGCTAAATAAATGGAAAACTAAAAAGCGGCCCCAGACCCCGCTACGGGAGGGGGTGCGCCCCTCCCATACCTCCCCCATTCATGACTGTAATCTTAAACCCCCCCCCCCCCTTCTTTCCGGAATTCCTGGATCCGCCCCTGGTGGCATTCATTATACATGTATAGCCCGAGACTCGACCTTGGCATGACGATATCTAATTACTGTAATACAACTGATTAAGCTTACACAAAGCGAATTCAAACAAATCCACACTTATAAACTAGCTTTATTTGCCTTCAGGGTATATTAATCAGCATATTATCTGCGTTGCATATATAGGTGCACGCGGTAGATCATCCGTTCCATCCTCCTGGTAGAATAAATCCCGCAAGGTTGAGCATTGTCACCAGCTCAGGGTCCTGAAGGCCAGAGATTCCCACACTGTTTGGATCGGCGTGAAGAGCGGCCACTTTGTCAAATGCGCTGTCATGTTGCTGAAAAGTGAATAAAATTTTAGTTACAACCAGCCTGGCTCAGGTCATCAGTTAATTTAGGGCCGTTATACGGACTTATACCTGTATGTAGTGGAGTACATCCTGATTAAGGATGATCTGAGATGCTTGTTGACACAAGTTCCTGACTGTGGTATCAAAATACCAGTTTATTACATGCCACAAATGGCAGTGTCATGATTGCGCACGCATGCGCAAAGCTTACCGCAACAGCAGTACAAGACTTCAAACGCAGAATCGTTATTGCACGAACCGTTTGCTGTACCAACGTCGATCGACTTTCTCTTAAACATGTAGCCGACGGGTTGGTCGATGCATTGTGAAAACTTTATGGTACGGTTAAGCTGAAGGTAATCGCCAGTAGCCATATCGGTTGCGATGACAACAGCGATCAGGTATCTAGTATCCGGACATGCGATCTTCCAATAACAGCTGGATGAGTTACTCGACAGCTTTCCGTACAAACTGGATGTAGTTAGAGCCTCTCCTGCAAACGTATAGGACAGATTTACGATCGCCATATGCACCATGCAGGAGGCCCACTCCCCCTAAATAAGCTGAACAAAGGAGACTAGTATAGGGTTTATTTAACCTCGTACCGAAGGATCCGAACAAATGATTTCATTCCTTTGCTATTTTTAAAAGTGCGGGTGGCGATTACGCCAAATTAACCCTATATTGTACTGGGGCTGACCGCTGTACGGGAGAGTGGGAGGATTCAAGCTTGAAATGCTGCCGATACAGGGATCAGTGAGCGGTGTTGGCTGCGGCAGCGTGCGAGGAGATATGTCTGTCGGCGTTGCGTCACCCGAGGTGGTAGAATTTGTGTCCAGATCTTCGGGTGAGGGAGACGCAAAACATTGAACCGTCATGCAGTATAACGCACGCATGTATACATGGATATATACATGCAGGCTCAACGCAGGCATTAGTGAGAATATGTATGCAAACACTTCAGCGGCGCTTTGTTTATTTTATTTGCATGCATATACATGTGTAACGCCGCATGCATCTAACATGTTGCATACGTATACCCAGCACGCGCCGGCATATACATGTATACGGTATACATACATAGTACAACTTACTGCCTTCTTGGGCCGCACAGATATGCAACGAAGCCAAGATGAGGAAGATTATTTTGCTTTCCATCTTGTATAGTTCAGCGTTATATTCAGCCGATGTATGAATGACTCGGGTTGGACAACGTTGTCCTTATATACATGTACATGCATGCATGCGCGCAGCATACATTCATGGGATAGCGATGTATATAATAACTGTATTTATGCCGTGCGTTGAAACTCATATGGCTTTCTATTTTACACATTCACTGTGCATGTATACGGCATGCATTGCAAGGTTGCATCATGCAGATATAGATTAAATGTAAGTGGTCCCCGGTCCATGCATATACATGTATATATATGTAATAATAATACAATATATATACGCTCAAGTTGAGACCGCGCGCTCATTCCGAAAAGGTTTCAGCGCGCGAAGCACGTGCAGCTGTCTGTAGATCTGCGTCGCATACATATAGTCTTCAATGCTCCAAGGATGCATGAGACCTGGTGTGTGCTTCTGCCAACTCGAGCTAGACTTTATATGTAAACATTTTATTCAAGTTAGCATGCATGGTATAACTAGAATCCGGCATAGCTGGTTTAAAAACTGCATGCAGTTTTTAAACCAGCTCCTATAGCACTGTATGCTAACACTATAGTCGTGATCTAAGGATAAGAACAAGGGCAATAAGATTTAGGGACAGAAGTACTTTGTAATCTTTACATGCACAATTGAAACTGTTGCATGGAGGCAAGCAAAGGTAATCTCCCTCTCTCTCTCTCTCTCTCTCTCTCTCTCTCTCTCTCTCT